>SSNS01000487.1:100193-292693 GCA_006937985.1 Aphyosemion australe
ACATGAACTTTGTTCTGAAGAAATGTAGGAGCAGGAAAATAACCATTTTGATTTGATTCATATTTTTAAAGAACATTATAATCAAAGTTAAATTTTTGTCAACATTGCTTTTAGTATAATTTATTTTATTATCAATTTACAATTTAAAATAAGCTTCTATAACTGATTACCTCATCAGACTTATTAAATGATTCTTTCTAAATGAGCCAGCCCAGTCTTCTGAAGCTCCATCAGCTGCTGTAGTCATTCACTTTAATCATTTTTCTTCTCATTTGTGTCTTTTCTGCTTTAGGACATAAAGTTCACTCGGCCAAGATGTGTGCAGCTAAAAACGTGGCCATCGGCATCGACCTGGGCACCACCTACTCCTGTGTGGGGGTTTTCCAGCATGGAAAAGTGGAAATCATCGCCAACGACCAGGGCAACAGGACCACCCCCAGCTATGTGGCCTTCACTGACACAGAGAGGCTGATTGGGGACGCAGCCAAGAACCAGGTGGCTCTGAACCCCAGCAACACTGTGTTTGATGCCAAGAGGCTGATTGGAAGAAGGTTTGATGACTCTGTGGTGCAGGCCGACATGAAGCACTGGCCCTTCAAGGTGGTTTCAGATGGAGGGAAGCCCAAAATTCAAGTGGAGTACAAAGGAGAGAACAAGACCTTCTCCCCTGAGGAGATTTCCTCCATGGTCCTGGTGAAGATGAAGGAGATTGCTGAGGCCTACCTGGGCCACAAAGTGTCCAACGCCGTCATCACGGTCCCGGCGTACTTCAACGACTCCCAGCGACAGGCCACTAAAGACGCCGGCGTCATCGCAGGACTCAACGTCCTGAGGATCATCAACGAGCCCACGGCAGCAGCCATCGCGTACGGGCTGGACAAAGGCAGGTCAGGAGAACGAAACGTCCTGATCTTCGATCTGGGTGGAGGCACCTTCGACGTGTCCATCCTGACCATTGACGACGGCATCTTTGAGGTGAAGGCCACGGCCGGAGACACTCACCTGGGAGGAGAGGACTTTGACAACCGCATGGTGAACCACTTTGTGGAGGAGTTCAAGAGGAAACACAAGAAGGACATCAGCCATAACAAGAGAGCCTTGAGGAGGCTGCGCACAGCTTGTGAGAGGGCCAAGAGGACCCTGTCCTCCAGCTCCCAGGCCAGCATCGAGATCGACTCTCTGTTTGAGGGCATCGACTTCTACACCTCCATCACCAGGGCTCGCTTTGAGGAGCTGTGCTCCGACCTGTTCAGGGGGACCTTGGAGCCTGTGGAGAAAGCTCTGAGGGACGCCAAAATGGACAAGGGACAGATCCACGACGTCGTCCTGGTGGGAGGCTCAACCCGAATCCCCAAGATTCAGAAACTCCTGCAGGACTTCTTCAACGGTCGGGAGCTGAACAAGAGCATCAACCCGGATGAGGCGGTGGCTTACGGCGCCGCCGTCCAGGCCGCCATCCTCACAGGCGACACCTCGGGCAACGTCCAGGACCTCCTGCTGCTGGACGTGGCGCCTCTGTCCCTGGGGATCGAGACGGCCGGGGGAGTGATGACGCCCCTGATCAAACGCAACACCACCATCCCAGCCAAACAAACCCAGGTGTTCAGTACTTACTCTGACAACCAGCCCGGGGTCCTGATCCAGGTCTACGAAGGGGAGAGAGCCATGACCAAGGACAACAACCTGCTGGGCAAGTTTGAGCTGTCTGGAATCCCACCTGCTCCCCGAGGTGTCCCACAGATCGAGGTTACCTTCGACATCGACGCCAACGGCATTTTGAACGTGTCTGCGGTGGACAAGAGCACGGGCAAAGAGAACAAGATCACCATCACCAACGACAAGGGCCGACTGAGCAAAGAGGAGATCGAGAGGATGGTCCAGGACGCTGACAAATACAAAGCTGAGGACGAGCAGCAGAGGGAAAAGATCGCTGCCAAGAACTCCCTGGAGTCCTACGCCTTCAACATGAAGAGCAGCGTGGAGGACGAGAGGCTGAAGGACAAAATTAGTGACCAGGACAAGAAGAAGGTGACTGAGAAGTGTCAGGAGACCATCGCCTGGCTGGAGAACAACCAGCTGGCTGAGAAAGACGAGTACCAACACAAGCAGAAAGAGCTGGAGAACGTGTGCAACCCCACCATCAGCAAGCTGTATCAGGGAGGGATGCCCACTGGTTCTTGTAGAGAGCAGGCACGAGGCGGCTCCCAGGGGCCCACTATTGAGGAGGTGGACTGAAGTGGCCCTGAATCTGGACTCTCTGGGACTGTTTAGATTATTGCTCACTTTCTGATTGTGACATATTTGTGAAAAGCTCTGAGTTGCACAGATGTTTATAGAGAAGATTTTTTCATGTTTGTATTCATAGTTTAAATATTTGATGTCAATATGTTGTTTTTATAAAACAAGACAAAATTTTATGTGAGATTTTGATGTTTTCATCCCTGCTTGCTGGACATTGCAATAAAGAAGAACATAAATTAAAATACATGTTTTTTGTCTTTTGTGTCTAATGTGTTTCAAGAATTTCATTGTAGATTTACTGAAACAATAATATATATAAATATATATATTTGGACAAGCTCAACATCTAAGTCACTGTCTCAACTAAACAAAAGATATTTTTGACACAAAATATCTTGCAAAATTAAACTTGTTCAGAAGTATAAATAGATATTACAGTAAAGATGAAAGTAAACTAAAATACAAATGTTTCCCTTTTTTGTCTAATGTGTTTTAGGGAATATTTCATTACAAAATAAAAATAACACAAAACCTACAACTGAATTAAAGTTTCAGGTATTATTAAAATAAAACTACAATTTCACACCAGAAGGCAACATTTATATATTTAATTTAATGCACATCATGATTACCTTTGGACATTAAATTTTATGTAACTCAGAATGGGACCGTTGAAATAATCTTGGTTTGGAAGGTGAAATTCAAAAATAGACTCCCAGCGGCTAACTACTCAGGAGGTTAACTGTAATTTCTGGGATTTTCAGGTGTTTTTTACTTACTAACTTTACTCTTTTAGATTTATTTTTGAAAACACAACACCTACTTTCTCTATATTCCTGCAGCTGACTTTGTATTTAGCACAACTGTCAAACAAGTGTGATATTTCTCTGAGATTGTGTTTGTTTTGTAATTTTACAGCATATTGAATGAAAGTCTCAGTCAAATTCAAACTAGAGATGTAAACTGAGCCCCAAAAATTGTATTGTAATTTAAATCCGCTTGCAGACTCCTCCATAAATTGAATTATTACAAGAACTGATATTTATTTATTAAAAAGGAGTCACCACCACTAGATGTCAGCAGCTTTCAGGCCAGGTGCACATTTTATCAACAAAGACTCTTCGAAAATGTTTTCAAATATTTACAGCAGATGAAGGATGGTTGGAGATGCCTGCCTTTAGCCTGGCAAGCCATCCTATATATGTGAGCCTCGGCAACTGACGGTCTAGATTTTTTGCCTTTGATTTCTAAGTGTGTGTGTTTTTGTTGTGATAAATCCTAAAATATATTTATATGGATGAAATTTTCTGATAATATTATTAATGCATTGTAAAAAAAAAAAGCAAACGTGGAAAAAGAGGAACATAAACTACCTTTAAGAGTGTCAGAACTAATTTATCCATCACTGGAAAATCAAAGCAAATATAACCATACATCGTGTCCAAAAAGCGGCAGCAAAAGTCGAATTTTTTCAAGAAAAAATCTAGAGAAAAACATGTCTTGGATGAGCTGAACCAGCCGTTATGTAGGTCGGTTTATTTTTGAAGCGGAAACCTCACCGGAAATGGAATCGAGTCAGTCCCGCCCCAGCAGTCTGTGCCATCTTGTGTTAAGGCAGAACAAAAACGGGACGGGAGAAGAAACAGAATCAGTCCGGGTCCGGTTCAAGGATGGAGCGCAGGATTTAGAACGAGTTTAAGGTCATGTTTTAAAAGGCGTAGCCGGACATTATGTTTAGAAGTGCAGCAGCACAGGGAACTATCGACCACACTCCACAAAAAAGCTCATGATGTTAACGTTAGCTCCGAGCTATTGAAGCTAAGCTAGCCAGTTAGCTTAGGCTAGAGAGCGGCAGAGAGACGGCGGGCGAGCCTTCCGTTTTTGCCCGTTAAACCAGCCCGTCTCCTTTGGAATACAGTAGCCGACTTCATTATTTCTATAAAATCAAGAGGAACTGCAGTGGAAATGCGCCAGACACCGTGTTAAGAGGAACCCCACTGCTAGCTGGGCTGCTTCTTTTCGTCCCGAATCAGAACCACAATAAGCGGCGGTGAGTACGTCTGCATCCTGCCAGCTCCACAGAACGTTTCAAACTGGGTGTCCAAGGACGTCCGCCGGCCCTGAGTTTGTGCGAAGGCAGTGTTTTATTTCTGACATTTTACCGTAAACACTCGAAAACTTGTTTAAATCAAACACGGGTTTTAAGCGTTTTCGTTCATGTGTACGTTCACATCATCTGCATACAGAATTTAACCATGTTTCTCAGCAAACGGATGACATTTCAGGGTTCCTTAAATTATACAAGTTCCTTAAAACACAGGCCAAACGCCTGATGCCAGCTGAGCAAATCAATAGTTATTCCACCTTTTTGATGCAAATGTAAACTTAATGAAAAAATAAAAGAAATCTAGACACCCTCGTGTCTATAGTTCAGTTATGCTAAAGTCAATTAACTACAAGTATTAAAAAATTCAGAAAACTTTCTGGTAGCCTTTTATTATTATTATTATTATTATTATTATTATTATTATTGGCTTTATTTAAAGCTGCAATGCTTTCTGCAAACGTTTTACTTGATATACTCTGAAATCTAAAATGAAGTGTGGATGGAGAAGGTTTATTTTGGTGAGGAAAGTATGTAAACAACTATCTCAGATCATTTGTTTTGGGCCAGAGCTTGATGTCTTCAAGTACCATTATTGCCTCTGGAACAATTTTGGAGAGATCTTTTTTAAAGAAACTCTTTCACAATATCTAGGCTTATTCACAAACAGAACATTCAGCGTTTATTTTCACTGTCTGTCACATTTTCTTGTATTTCTTGTCATGAGCGACGGAGCGTGGGCACATCACAGTGCTGAAGCTATTTTACAAGTAAGATTTGGATCACACTTCTTCGCTGCCTGTGATCCAATCACCAACATTCTTCTAAAACAAAAAATTCCCTATTATTAGCTCTGATAAATTCCCCTTCCTGAACTAGTGTGAATGCACATTCACAGCACAACTGCTTTCAGATCAGTCTGAAGAGTGATTGAGGTCGGAGGAGATTGTGAACACATCAGATTTAATGTCACACTTTTTGTGTTATAAAAAGAACAGAGCGATGCTTCACTTCCACCGTTCTGTTATGTTTTATTGCTTGGTCTGAATTTTTGTTAAGTTTTTTTTTTAATAAGAAGTTAAAGTTTCTTTCCAAGTGTTGTTTGTTCATGTGTGGGAGAACAGCTCAGTCCTGTAGAATTAGTCTAAAATAAAAACCACAAGGCATACTCCAGGCTCAGAAATGGTGACTGATCTGGTGTTTTCCATTTTAGCTCATGAATAAAAAAAGGATCCAAATAATCACAATAACAATGCTTATACACTTTTTATCTTAACTTTTTGAACATAAAATCAAATTGCTAGTGTAGATAGTTCACACAATTTTGTATTTTCTTTAAAAGGTATAAAACTTGCGCCATTATGTACAGTCTATTTTTAGCTACTGTAGATTAATACGCTATTGGAAATTACTTCACTGAGTTTTGAAGACACGTTGGGTCAGGGGGCGGGAAGATGGTAATCTGTTTTCTCGTCTGGCTCTGATCTGCTTTTGTGTTTACGCAGCGACACTTTAAAGGGAACAAACTTCACAGCTCTGCATTAAACAGGCCCTGGGGCCGAGCGTTCATCCATTCACTGAGTCACAGGGGCCTATGTTGTCGGTTCTCCTCAAGGCTCCAGCTGACACTTGGAGGATGAGTAGCCCCATTAACCCCATTATAGAGAAAAGCTGCGTTTGTCACCACAGCTCAGTGTGCCGGCCAAGATTACATTCAGTCAAATGATTTAAAGCTTTATCTTTGGGGTTTGCATGGATTTATGGAAATGTGTTTTTCATTTGAGTTGGGATGTCAGGGCAAAGCGGTGATGCTGTGGCCTACAGCGGCTCTCTGATCTCCAACATTTGGAAACCAAACAAGTGTCACAATCAATTTAATTTATGTAAAAAATATTTGCCTCCTGATGTGTTTATGTAGCATAACTAAGGATCTTCCCTTCTGATGTCATTTGAATCTTGTTTTAACAATAGCTACAATTACCATTTTAATAATTTGTAAGCTAAATGGCTTTTAAAGCATCAGTGGAACATCATACTGACTTTGTTGATATTTAGTACTTTTATACAAGCAGAATGGCACTGCTTTCATTTATTCTGTTAGAGAAATGACTCATGTTCTTATTTTAGAAGCTGTTGAGCTTTCTGTTCTTTTTGTGTCCGAAAAGCAGCACAAACTGATCTGGTAGAGATTCCCTCCTGTTCAGGAGCACTTTGTTAAAGCCAAACACTCTTTTCTATGTTGTTTGTTCCAAGGCAGTTAAACCTGACTTTCCTCGTAACTGTTGCCATGCCCCAACATGTCAGCTGGTTATCTTTCACATCAACTGTTTGGGGGAAAAGTTTGATCAAAAGAGATTCTTACACTACTTTCAGTTTGAATAGTTGTTGGATTCATACAGTTGTGGAGTTTTTGCAATATTATGATATTTTAACACCTGCACTATGGGGGGGGGGGGGGTCATTTTCCTGTTCAGCTTCGTTTGAGGAGAAATTTAGAAATTTGTTAATTTGCAATTCTAGTCATTTCATAGGTTTGATTTCACTCATCCCAGTTAATAAGGTTAGAGAATGTTTTTTAAACTAAGGACTCAAATAAGAAAAATGTTGTTTTTTTTAACTAACATTACACACTGTTACTGATCAGTCATTGGTGTGAGGAGAGCTGAGTTCTGACGTGTTGTCCTTCCCTGTCATCTAGGCCCTGGCCATGCCCTCGAATGCTCGGGCGGGAAGTCTGAAGGACCCGGATGTGGCAGATCTCTTCTGCAAAGATGATCCGGAGAAGTTGTTTGCCGACCTCCGTGAGATCGGCCACGGCAGCTTCGGGGCTGTGTACTTTGTAAGTAGGACATGATGTTTGTTTACTTTGACATCAGTGGTTTGTTGGGAGCCTGCACATTCAAATTGTGAGCATGAACCAGATGACCAGTCTTCTTAATCCAGCTTGATGGTGATTTATACTTTTAATGCATTTTGAAAAAATCATGCTGTACTTGGTAAACTTAAAACCTTCTTTACAATCATAAAAACCCTTTACATGTTTTTTTAAAAGATTATTTGAATTGCAAAATGAATTGTATAAACTCTTTTTTCCCCAAGTTTTTGTAAACTTGGGGGGAAAAAAGCAAGAACATTTGTCCTTGTTAAGGAACAAGAACTAAAGTTGTTTTTCTTATTGGGTTTCTGAGCTGTTTACAGGACAAACTTGTATGTAAATATTTTAATGTAATTATCAGTGTTTTGATTTAATCCACTTTGTTGGCAGATTTTGCATTTTAATTAACTGAGATGGATTTTTGAGAAGATCAGGACATCAGGTTTTTCTGACTCATGTCTGAAAACCTATAAAACAGACACATTTCTTCAAGAATCTGCTTTTTCTTTCATGTTGCTGTTTGCATCTGTTCATTTTACTAGATGAAGTTGTTGCAGTCTGAATCCAGCATGGAAACCTCCAACTGCTTGTTGTTCAACTTGTGGGAACTCTTTTCATTACTGTATACATGATGTGGACAGTGTTTGACTGGATTTACATGTGGATGACTAAAGCCTCCAGATTTTCTATTTGTGGGTAGTTTATTACTTTATGTGGAAGCTGGGGCATTTTAATGATGTAATATTAATTTACTTCCCAAGTAATGGTTTAGTTTGAAAAACACCTTGCTGTTCTCAAATCACAGCTTTCATACATTTTGTTGTGAACATTCAACTGAAGTGAACAGAACAACTTTTTTGCCACGTGGAAACATAATAGTATCATACAGCTACTAGGAATTTGTGTGAATGGCTGTAATGTAAATCACTTTGAATTCCCTGATTAACAAAAGCGTGCAATGATAATAAATGAATAGATGGAGGGTTTTGTACAGGAAAAAGGAGGTCATTTAAAGGCAGAAAGGAGAGACGGGCTGCATGCTGCGGCAGAAGAACGCTGGTCTCGCTCAGCCATCTCTGTTGTGTTTAAAATTTTCACTTGTTCACTATTTGCTGCACTATCCTTCAGTTATGAGTCACAATCCATGCTTATTGCACACAGGTGCTCCCCGTTAACAGTCCTGGTTCTGCACTGTAGAGTTCTGCCTTTTATGTTTCTCGACATGTTATTAATTAGTGTTGTCACGGTACCAAAATTTCAGTATTCGGTACCGGTACCAGTGAAACTCCACGGTTCTCGGTACCAATTTCGGTACCAAACAAAAATTTAATTTAGACTAAATTTACCAATAAAAACATTAATTTTCCTGTAATGTGCTTTGAGATGACATATTTTGTGAATCAGTGCTGTATATTAGAAAAATGAACTGAATTACTATTGTACTTCTATCATAACATGTTTTTAATGCACTTTTATTTAATCAAAATGTGTTTTTGTTCATATATTTTTGTAAACCTGCTAGTTATCCAGACTAGAACCTCTAGTTAGAACAGCTGTTTTGACAAACTGACTGAGCCATACATTGTTGTTCATCTTTTGGAAACACATTACAATCATTAAAAAAAGAAAAACTCCGGTCTGTGAACAGTCAACGCCTTTATGTCATCCTGTTTGCTTGTTTGTTACCCTAATTAAACGTATAGGAGATTTAAATAGTTAATAAAGACGATGGTGTATTCACACCACACTCTATGTAGTACTGATTCTGACACATATGCGAAGTTTTTGAAAGCGACTAGTCTGAACGGTCATGTCGCATTAAATCCGCCTCCTACGTCACTGATCAGCGGAGGTGAGCGTCGTGTCAGGACGTTCCTGATGACAAGCGCTGACAGAGGGATTCAGGGGTCTGTGGGACATCCTGTCAAGTTTTGGAATAAAAATACAAGAAAGCATGAGAACGGGAGGTGCTGCTGGAGCGAAGCGTCTCTCCTGTCGGTCTCCGTGACAGCGGGGCGGGGGGGGTCTCCGTGAATTAACTTTATTTACCACATCAGCTGGTCCACCGCTCGCCGTCACTCTGCGTTCTGCGGTGTTGCTTTAGAAGCGACTGCACGCGCCAAGTGAATGCGCGAATCATGCGCATCAAGGATCCGGGTTTAGACGGGTCCTCGGTACTACCGGTACCTACGAAATCTTGGAACCGTGACGTTTACATTTTTGTAGTACCGGGTTGGTACCGAAGACCCGGTTCTTTTGACAACACTATTATTAATTATCATTGTTAAAATCAGTTTTGAGCCTTTTAAAATTGATTCAGAGTTGTTAGTGTTCACATCATGATGCATTGAAAATACATTATATCCCACCCCCCTAGCAAGTGTTTGCTGAGCCACCAAGGCCTGTACAGTGAGCAGTGTTCATTGTGTGGGTTTAAAAAGAAAACACCAGTCATTTGCATATTATGATTATAGAAGAAAGTGTTAATCTGAAGATTTCCGTGTGTGTGTGTGAGAGAGAGAGAGTGTGCTGTGAGTCTCCTTTCACCTGTAAAATATTCCTCTGGCTGAGTGGTAGACAAACACCTCCGCAATGTTCTCGCTGCCACACTGAATGTCTGAGTTTCAGCGTCCTTAAAAGGCCGTCAGAATCAAGCTGCAAAAATAGTGTTTGATGTGTTTGAATTGACATCAGTGTGAGATGTTTTTGTACTCAGATTTTACATAATACTCATCTGACTAATCAGTCAAATAATCAGATAAGTTAATGCTAACGACTTGATCTAAAATGATTGATTGTTGCACATTTTTATACGGCGTTTATGGATGCTCACTGTAAAAAAAATCATGCCATTGTGGTGGGACTTGTCAGTGACATTTTCTGCATTGTGGTGACCTGATTTGTTGTTGATAAATTACAATATATGTTTAGGGTTGTTTTAGGCCTGATATAATTTCCAGCTCTTCTGTGTCACTGACTTACATGCAGCCAGTATTCGGGTTATGAACGGGTTATGGTCGGTATTCGGGTTTCTGAAAAATTCGGAATAACCCGTTTACATGCACAAATGAAGAGTTACCCCTGTATACATGGAACGTTTAATATCCCGATGACTTTTTTTTTTTTAATAGCATCAGGACCAGAATGTATGGCCTACATTAAGACGCAATTTCCTGTTTTCTTCCTGAATCCAAAGATGACGACAACAGCAGCAGCACGCAGATAATGGATCGTTTGGGGCTAATAGTGATCGCCTTTGTTTGCGCATTGGTGCTGTTACTGACCTGGTTTCTTCATCGCTCCAAAAATGTGGTGTGCTGCGTCTCGCCATGTTGAACTCAGGCTGAACTCTATGTGTTCACTTCCGGGTTACTGGCGCATACAAGAACTCATAAGACCAAGATTCCTTGCGAATAGAACATGCGCAGAGCGCACCTTTTGAAAGGGTTATCCCGATACGCGTTTACATGACCTGATATTCGAGCTAGAAAAGGGTTACCCCAGGGGTTATAACCCAGTTTTAGAAACCCGGTTATGCTCATAACATGGTTTTTGCCCGTGTTTACATGGCCATGCGGAACTGGGTTATTGCAAATAACCGGGTTTTGAATGGGTTATTGGCTGCATGCAAATGCAGTCACTGAAATTCCAACCACAATTTTTAAAGAAATAAATGTCTAGAATATGATCAACTTAGAAATTATAACTTTAGAAGTAAAAACTTCCACTTGGAAGATTCATTATTGCTAGCATGAATTAGCATTTAGCGATGGTGAGTTCAGGACAGGGAGTTGTTATTTTTTTAGATATTGCACCATGGCAATGATGTGTATCTGATTGGGTTGATCAGATTACTTGGATCATGCTGAACATTGACCTATTCCGATCAACAGGTTTTTACATTTGACTTTTGTGCACCTCTAAAATGTATTCTTTATGTTAAAGGATCAGTCTTTAGAAAATTTATAGTTACCTTAAAATAATTGACATTACTAGGGATGCAGCGATACCACTTTTTTCCAAACCGATACGATACCGATACTTGGATCTGAGTACTCACCGATACCGATTACCGATACCGATACAGTACCACACACAAAAATGCAATGAATTGGAATACAGGTTTTATTTTCTTCTCTTCTTTCAACAGGAAAAGACGTTGAGTTAGATAAAAACTAAAATATATTAATAGAGATCACAAAACTAAAATATTATGTGAAAAATAAATAGTTTCTGTGAAATCATTGCACAGTTTTCTACAAACAAGTTGACCGAGAAACCATTTTTACTTGTTATTTTTGAAATACAATTAGTCACTCTGAGTTCACCATGAAAATAGTCTTCTATCCCTATTTTCTGCATTAGCAATAGGAAATAGACAGGGAAATGCTCGGATTAGAAAACCCTGGCAGATCTACGTCACACTGAAAATAAGCATAAATTGACTCATCCATATTGACTCATGATGGGGAAGGTTGTTGTTGGTTTAGCGTCCAGGAAACAGCAGAGAACGTCTCTACTAGTAGAAGCTAACCGTTAGCATTAGCAACTCCACCACACAGCAGAACTCTTTCAGGCTTGTGTTATTTGTGGAGATGAAACATCAACGTTGGTAGAGTCGTGTTGCTGTTAGCCAGTCAGAAGCAAGATGTCAGAATATCAGGAAATGAGACGATGGTCTATAAGTTGATGAATAGTTTTACTTTTCATGGACCTCTACCATAATCCTTATTTACTTACCTGAAATGCTAATGATGGTAATGAACTGCACTTGTGTAGCGTTTTATCCAGTCCAAGGACTTAATAATCTTTATACGTGATTCATGAAGAATCAAACTTCCTACAGCATCACACAGAATGCAGGCAGAAAAATACCTGCACAACTTTTAATTGATTCTAAATTTCATCTTCACACATGCAAGTACAATAACCAGAAACCTCATTTTAAACTATTACAACGACACGCTAGCTTACATAAAATTGATTAGTGGATTGCTAAACAAAATGGCTATAAAGTAGTTACTTACAAATTATTTGAATGTACGCAACCTGGCATTTTTGTGTTCAATCGTGTATACTAGTGTTGTCACGGAACCAAAATTTCAGTATTCGGTACCGGTACCAGTGAAAATCTTTGTTTTTTATGCGACTATTTTCCTTTCCTGTCTGTCTTTTTGCTGCATCTCCTCTCAATCCTCCAGAAAACCTGCTGCCTGGCTTCTTACTTTTTCACCTCATGAGTTACTTTTGAAATAAGCAGATCAAAAAGATCTGTCAACCTCAAAATTAGCGGCGTGTGCGCTGTGCTGCCGCACCAGTGAGGTTAAGTCACGATGCACGGGAGATGAGCTCTGCCCGTCACCCTTTCAGGGGAGCCAGGCTCCCTTTAGCTCCCCCGTAATTTGAACCCTGCTCTAAGTAAAGATAAAATCTCCAGTTATCACACATTGGTGAAATTACATCTCCGCGTTTGACATTTGGGGAGCGGTGAGCTGCAGCTGTGGCTGCGCTCGGGAACTACTTGATGGTTTAAACCCCCAATCCAACCCCTTGGAGTGTCAAGTGAGGTGGCATTGGGTCCCATTTTTTCAAAGTCTTTGGTATGACCCGACCGGGATTCGAACCCCGATCTCCGAGTCCCAGAGCGGGGTTCGAATCCCGGTCCTTTCAAACTTCTCCGTCCCTGGAGAGAGTTGCAAAGCAATTCCCTGCCATAACAACAGAGGGCGTAGCGCTTTTCTGGGGTATCCAGCTACCATTACAGTTACATATTTGGTCTACGGTAGTGTATTAACTACTGTGTTTACATTGATTTAATGTATTTTACAGACTTTCTAACAGGGACGTACTTGTCACTCGTTCTCCTAACTTCTTCATGCGTTCGGCACCTCTAAACCCACGTTTATTGTCATTTCTGTCCACAAACAAAACGCTTTCTCTGTATCTTTGTGCTGCTTCAGTCACGGATGTGTCACTTTCATATTTTCTGACTTTTTTCCGCGAGGCGTTGTTCAATCTGCTCCGTGTCTGTCACTAGATATCTTCAGCTCTCTTAATTTGTCGAGTCGGCTGTAGAGGTGCTGTTGACGTATTTAAAAAAAGCGGCGTCCTGACCAATCACAGGCTTGCGTTCTCCGTCGCTCTCGACGGACAGTTAAAAAAGGGGGCATGTTTCTGTCACCCTCCGCGAGCCCGTCCGAGAGCCCTTGCGTCAACGCAAGATGGCGCTGCGTGTCTCCGTACCGACGGAGAATTATAAATTAGAATTTAGTGTTTCTGATCTTTAGTCCCGTTGTAACCCTGAATTAATCAGTCTCAGACATTTTAGTTGTTACTAGAACTAACTGTGTGTCTTTACCACCCAGTTTCAGCACTTCAAGATTTGGGTCTGACCCAAATTAGTAAATTTAAGTCCTCCATCAGATTTGTGCTTGTTCTGGTGTCATTTTTGAAAGCTTTGTTTATAGATATGCTGTTACTAGATTGTGAATCGTTGAATAGCCAGAGATACCATTTAAAGGCTCAGGAAGCCTTTGCAGGTGTTTTCTGTTTGCAGTCATAAATGTTAGTTGACTGGTGTCTTGTTTCACATCACACAGCGATATTTAAATAGTTTATAGTGTCATGCTTCCTGTTTTAGTTCTTTCTGTTAGGCGCCCATTTATTTCAGTTATTCGGTTTTATAATATGGACGTACATTTTATCTTGTTCAGTGTTAGATTAGCCGAATGGTCGTGGAAGGCCTTTCATCCCAGAGATGCGTAAAAAGTACTCAATGAGCAGGAAATGGTGTCTTTTTCCTCTTTTTATTTGCTGCGCAGACTTCTAATACACCCACACCTTCATCACAATGACAAACATGACCACTTTTTATAACAATGACTTAATTGGGAAGAACCATCACCTGTAACAAACATACAACCAAGCCCTAATTATTTTGAGAATTATATTAAATATACACAAACATGAATACTTAAATTATTTACACTATGTACATACCTCTACAAACAATCCGTGACTAACCTAATATCAATCCTAACATCCTAAACAATTAAAAACTACACCAACATCCTCAAGTTCCCCTACCAAACTTCTCCATTTGGTTTCTTCCACCGGAACCTATTTAGTGTTCACAAACCCCTGGGGAATGTTTTGCCTGTGCACACCTGCTGGGAGAGGGAACAGGAAGAGGTGAGTACACACTCAAAATAAAATGTTTGTGTTATTCCCAATCCAGTAAAATCAATTAATCCCCCTCTACTCATCCCACAGAGTTGTCTACTAATCAACATACAATTACAATAAATCTATTTCAACACTCAATGACTGTGGCCTTTATTTCAATTATAAGTTTTGATAAAGTTTTAGACGTGACGGCAGCCCATCGTCACATTCAGCTCCATTATAGTAAATGAAGTAAGTTCTATAAAGAGGGGATCCCATTTTCTTGCATATTTTTATGAAAAAGGTATCACAATAGTTACTTTTCCTGGTAATTGGTTAGTTTTATAATCTTGTAGCTCAATAACTAACTCATTTACTTTTTGACAAAGGAATTAGTAACTATAACTAATCACTTTTTAAAATACTGGTTGTGAGGCAGCTAGCTTGGTGCTGGTTGAGATGGACCCAGAACTTAAAGACTTTTGTGGCTATGAAAGCCAAGGGTGTCGTTGAAGTTCTTCCAATGTGGAACGGTTCTCCGGGAGCATTGTTAAACAGCTCTGTAGGAAACTCCTACAGTCTGGTGAGAGCGTTTCGCTGATTTGGACATTATCTTGAATAAATTCAATGGAGTCGAAATCTTCGTCATGGAGCGTGTCATATAGAACAATGCCTACCTGCCACACTGTTGCTGGCCCAGCGTTGTAGATTCTTCGGTTCAACCATTTGGGAGGGGTGTGCTCCGCAGTACCGTAGAATTTGCCGTTAGACGTTTGGTTAATGAAACAGCTCAAACCAAAGTCAATAAGGCGAGGGGTCTCCGTCGGGGCAGGGGTTCTCCGTGAGAGCGGGGCGGGGGGTTCTCCGTGAATGAACTTTATTTACCACATCAGCTGGTCCACCGCTCGCCGTCACTCTGCGTTCTGCGGCGTTGCTTTAGAAGTGACTGCACGTGCCCAGTAAACGCGCGAATCATGCGCATCAAGGATCCGGGTTTAGACGGGTCCTCGGTACCAACAAAATCTTGGTACCGTGACGTTTACATTTTTGTAGTACCAGGTTGGTACCGAAGAACCGGTTCTTTTGACAACACTAGTGTATACAAATACCAGTTTCGTCCAATGAAGTTGTTTTCTCTGAGAGATGTTTTGGTGTTTACCTGCTAGCTTTCTGCACACACACAAGTTACCTCTGGGTGTTATCCAATTTAATTTGTGATCATCATTTAAAATAAATGAAAAAAACTGAGTATATTTCTAAATTCTTGTGGCACACCCTCTTGTAAAATACTTTCCCACTGTTTCCTAAATGTGTGTGTCATGATCATATCAGACTGGTTTTCCAGGATCACCTCTGGGTGTGGCTGAGTGAAGCCACGTTCTGTTACTGCAGAATAAATCATTTTATTAAATAAATGTAAGCATTGTCTGAAATGTTGGTTTCTTTAGTGCATATAGATACACATGCTGAGTACTTGCTTTTGTCTCACAGGCCCGTGATGTGCACAGCAATGAAGTGGTGGCCATCAAGAAAATGTCGTACAGCGGCAAACAGACCAATGAGGTAAGGAAGTGACAGTGTTTCACTAAACGACACGGTCATAAAAATTATTACAATTCATAAAGGCCTTGAGATGGTTCAGTTTACGTTTTTTTTTTTTGTCCCAAATGTCTGTTTGCAAATTTTGTCTCTGTATCTGTTTTCGGATCCTGAATGTTTCTTTTCAGCTCATGAGTTACAGAAATTATTTCTCAGTATTTTCTAAAAACTGCACAAACCAACCTACATAAAGCTGAACCAAGTTTTCATGTTCTCTCATGCAGAAATGGCAGGACATCATTAAAGAGGTGAAGTTCCTGCAGAAACTTCGACACCCCAACACTATCGAGTACCGAGGCTGTTACTTGAAAGAACACACAGCATGGGTATGTAGTGTGATGTCAGTGTAATGAGACACTATTGTCCTGCTACATTTAGTTTGGAAACCCAAAGTTTTGTATCTGTACTGGGGTTTTGTCAGAACAACAGTAGAATGTCTACAGATACTAAAGACAAACTGCTTTTCAGACATAACTTTAGTACCTGCAAACTTTTCCATCTTTCACGCCCTCCTTCAGTGGGGGTATGTATTTATGTCTGTGTAATTTGTCCCTCAGCTGGTGATGGAATACTGCCTCGGCTCTGCCTCAGACCTCCTCGAAGGTCGGTTCAGCTTTGCACTTTTATTATCTACAATTCAAAATCGCTTTTCTGATTCTGGATTTGTACTTTTCTCCTTGTAGTCCACAAAAAGCCCCTCCAGGAGGTCGAAATAGCTGCTATTACCCATGGTGCTCTGCAGGGATTAGCATATCTTCACTCTCACAACATGATTCACAGGTAACATTTTTGTTGCATGAACATCTCACAGACCTTCACTATGAAGCAGCAGCTTGTTGCTGTGTGAGGTCAAACCCCTCTGCACACTGTATATACAGGTGCTGGTCATAAAATTAGAATATCACAACAAATTTGATTTATTTCAGTAATTCTGTTAAAAAAAAGTGAAACTTGTATATTATATTCATTCATTACACACAGACTGATATATTTCAAATGTTTATTTATATTATTTTGATAATTATAACTGACAACTAATGAAAATCCCAAATTCAGTATCTCAGAATATCAGAATATTGTGAAAAGGTTCTATATGGAAGACACCTGGTGCCACACCCTAATTTGCTAATTAACTCAAAACACCTGCAAAAGCCTTTAAATGGTCTCTCAGTCTAGTTCTGTAGGCTACACAATCATGGGGAAGACTGCTGACTTGACTGTCGTCCAAAAGATGACCATTGACACCTTGCGCAAGGAGGGCAAGACACAAAAGGTCATTGCTAAAGAGGCTGGCTGTTCACAGAGCTCTGTGTCCAAGCACATTAATAGAGAGGTGAAGGGAAGGACAAGATGTGGTAGAAAAAAGTGTACAAGCTATAGGGATAACCACACCCTGGGTGTGGTCCGCTGCGCCCCACTTGCCCTCCCCTGTGCCACTAATTGAGAACCGCTCCCCACCATGGGGATGTAATTTCACCAGTGTGTGATGAATACTTGGGACTTTAACTTTAACTTTTGAATGGAATTACTGAAATAAATCAGCTTTGTCATGATATTCAAATTTTATGACCAGCACCTGTATTAGAGGTGATTATTTGTCCAAAGGAAGTAAAATATTCTTCAGCAGTCCCAAACTAAACCACTCAGCTCTTTAAAGTTCAGTTTGGTAAAAGTAAAGTGGCCTGTGTTAAATCAGCTGTTTTCTATTAGCTTTAGCTCATTTTTGAAGGATATATTTTTAAGCTGCTGCTTTTAATTATTTACCCATTTCTTTTGTATAAACAAAACCCTGTCAGAATATATGGTTGATCTTTATTCAACATGAAGTAAGATGGATTGTTTACCTTCAATGCACTTAGTTCCTTTGCTGTCATGTTTTTGAAGCTTAAATGTGACTAAAACCCATTTCCTAGTGTTATCCTTAGATTTTGAGCACATCCCCCTGAAACCATGAAGGGTAATGGTCAAGATATTCAACCATGAATTGGAACACTCCCAGAAAAATGTAGACCATTAGCTGTCATCAGCACCTTTTTCATCACAGATGTGAACTGTATTTTTAGAGTTCCAATATGCCCAAGAGTTTGATCATCTTTATTTTATTTTCTGCAGGGACGTAAAAGCAGGAAACATCCTGCTAACAGAACCTGGTCAGGTTAAACTGGGGGACTTTGGATCGGCCTCCATAATGTCTCCAGCCAACTCGTTTGTGGGCACGCCGTACTGGTGAGTGTTCCGTGACGTGTGCCGTTTTCTACGTCGTCCGCAACCATGTTCAGGCGATCAGCTGATCCAGACCATGTTCAGGCTTGGGCTCAGTTTCTGTCCTGTTGTAAAGCTTCATCTTGTGATCTTTACTTTTTTGTGCTTTTTACTTAATGTGTGAATTTTATTTTAAATGGTTACATTCATGTTAGGGATGTACATAATTAACCGGTTAACTGCCATGAAGGTCATAACCGGTGAAGGTTAACCAGTTAGTGGTTGGTTTATGGTTAACCGACTTAACCGTTAAGGGCGCCAATAACCGGTTAAAAAAACTTCTGGAAAACGTGCATCCCTAATTCATGTAAGTATTCATGTAAAATAGAAAATCGGCAGGTTACAACTTTCTGTGGTTTATTTGCATCCTAATTAGGACAAAAAAGACAAAAAGTTAATTTAGACCAAACACCTTGAAATGCCCCCCCAAGGGGTGTGTATGTAATTTTTTTTTTCCTTTTCTCTCCTATTAACTCCTGCAGTTCTTTCTTTTCCAGGATGGCACCAGAAGTGATTTTAGCCATGGATGAGGGTCAGTACGATGGGAAGGTGGACGTCTGGTCGCTGGGCATCACCTGTATAGAGCTGGGTATGTCCTGCTGCCTCCACCTCTCAGACTATTTATCTGTTATTGTGAAGATCTGGGTTCATAAACAACTTGGCTGTTTGGTTTGTCCACAGCTGAGAGGAAGCCCCCGCTGTTCAACATGAACGCTATGAGTGCCTTATACCAGATCGCTCAGAATGAGAGTCCCATCCTGCAGTCCAATCACTGGTGAGGACCGTTCGCTCGGCTCTCACCTCACAGGGTTCATCTCTACAGATGTTTTGTTTTCAGGCCTGAAACGTCTTCAGATATAGTTTCTTCATGATCCTGTGGAGTTTCTTTGATGTCCTGTAATGAATATTCCAACTTGGTCAAATTAAAATAATTGTGTGAAAGCAAAAAGAAAATACCTTTATTCTGCCTTTGGCTTCTCTTTAGTCCAGATCATTGAAAGTTACTATTTGTCTTTGGATAAGGAGCTTGAAAAATAAAATCATGTTCTGATCTCTTTAAACTTCTGCTTGTGTTTGTTTTTCAGGTCTGATTCGTTCCGCAGCTTTGTTGATTCATGTTTGCAGAAGATTCCTCAGGACAGGCCAACATCAGACGTGCTGCTGAACGTGAGTGAAGTCTGAGAATCGTTTTTATAACCTTCGGTTTTACACCGCGCTCATCTCTCCTTCCTCCTGCAGCATCGTTTCCTGAGCCACGAACGTCCACAGACGGTGATCATGGATCTGATCACACGGACCAAGGATGCCGTAAGGGAGCTGGACAACCTGCAGTACCGCAAGATGAAGAAGATTCTCTTTCAGGAAACCCAGCAGAATGGACCCGTTTCTGAGGGTGGGGAGGATGAGGAGGTGAGGATGGAGGCAAATGTCAAAGTAATTTATTTAACTCTGTGATAAAACAGGATCCAAAAGCGAAAAAACCATGTAGACCAAAGAGGTTGGTGGGAGATGACTGGATATTGTTGGTTTTCTTTTCTTAAAGTGTTAGTCACCACCTACCAGAGTCTTATGGTATTCTTACATCTGGCCCGGTCTGGTCTTGGTAGCGTCAGCCTGCCCCTCGTGGTCAGGTTTTGTTTACATATTCTTCTCAGAAATGCGGATGTCTCTGAGCACGTGAGCGAGGCAGTAGATGTGTGGAGAAGTCCGTGGTGTTTTCCTTAAGTTAGTAAACAAAGTTGGTGCTTTTGGAGACTCTGATTTAAGCACACTGCTTCCCACTTCTTCTCAAACCCTTAGTGAGTCACGGCGGATGGCTGCTTATACTGAGCCAGGTTCTGTTGGAGGTTTCTTCCTGTTAAAGGGGAGTTTTCCTCTCCACTGTCGCTACATGCTTGCTTAGTATGGGGATTGCTGTAAAGTCTCTGACACTAGTCAGTGACTTGATGCAATCTGCTGGGTTCCTTATATGGGCCAAAAGGCCAGTGGAGAGAGAGAGCAGGGCAGGTTTGATATCATCCTTTTTATTCCCCTGTTGAGACGAGCAGCAACAAGCACAAAGCAGTTACTGGAATTATTCACCAAAACAATCCTGATCCAAAAGTCAATTTTAATGCATTTGATCGTGCCTCAACATTTTCAGAGGACAGTTTTTACTTTTCTGTTTACCTGGTTGGGACTTCTGATTTCATTCAGACATAAAGCTCCTAGTCTAAAAGTTAAACTGTTGTTCAGTCGACACACAACAGAAAACTTAAATTCATCGACTCTTCTAATGATGGGAAATGTTAGAAAGTTGAGGAAGAAATTGCCTCTTCTTCTGTTACAGTATTCTGTTGGGTTTTCTTTTCACTTCATTGTCAGAAAGAGGCTACGTAACTGGATGAACTGGATGTGTGAGCTTTGTCCAAACCTGAGTCAAAATAAAACAACAAAACATGACGGAGGAAAATAAAATTTACCAGGAACAAAAAGAACTGGTCAAGGCAAAAGCTGATGTTTCAAGGTGAAGTTGAGTTAAGTTTGTGTGTGTATGCATGTGTGTATGTGGCAGGAAGTGGAGCCATACCTGCTGCAGACAGGCACCGTTAACAGCATGGAGAGCTCCCAGTCTGTTCCCAGTATGTCCATCTCTGCCAGTTCTCAAAGCAGCTCCGTCAACAGCCTGGCCGACGGCTCTGATGACAGCAGCACCGAGATGGCCATGATGCAGGAGGGGGAGCACACCGTCACCTCCAATAGCTCCATCATCCACCGACCAACCGTAAGCTTCGGCCTCTGTTTCAGCTCTGGGTGTGTGAAGCGTCAGCTGACTGGGATTCTTTCCCTCCTGTTCAGGGTCAGGACAACATCTATGATGACCCGTACCAACCAGAGATGGATCAGCCTCAGGCCACCTCAGCTGGCCGCCGCCGAGCCTATTACCGGAACCGAGACCACTTCGCCACCATCCGCACTGCTTCTCTGGTGAGCATCTGCGGTCCTGATCTGTTAACTAATGATGAAAGTATCAGAACCAGGTGTCCAAGTGGGGTGAAATGACCCTGTTGGAGAATCATTCTGGAACTGGCAGGAACCAATAAACAGAATTTTTATAACCAGTTTGACTTATAAACCTGGACGGAACCCCTAAGCATCATTAAATCATTTAGTATGTTTTGGGATTTTGTGACAAAAACGACACATAAGACTTTAGAGAAGTTTGAGAATACGTTAGGACAGCCCTACCTGTGAGAGGCTGCTATCAGATGATCTGGATCGTTTGTGGTTAGCCTCAATGTGGTGGACCCTCAGAGACCAGTTCAGTTAATGAGGGATTATTTATTTTAACCAGTAAAAGTCAGTTTTTGCATTTTGTCCAGATGATTATAGATGAATGCACAGTTTTAGTTAGCTTTCATATGTGGAGCTGCTGATGCTTACACCTGAAAAACAGTTATGGACTTTATTCATCAGCTGATTGTGGTTGAATCGTTCAGCATCATCTCACTTAGTTATGGTGAGACTTTGCAACAAACTGCGAGCAGCATTCAAGAAGGGGTTTCCAAAGCGTTTGCAATGGTCTTCAGTTTCCTCGTGTGAGTTGCAGGGACCTTTTTCTGTGTTGCTGGAATTTTCAACATGTTCAGACAGTTTGGAAGATGTTTTTTCTCTGAGTCTGAAATAGGGGAGTGCCATCTTGGGTACCTCACTCGATTCAATTTTGATTCAGGCTCCTTCGATTCAATCATTAAACAATTATCATGATTGCCACTATTTTTGATGCATTTTTTCACCATTTAGGTTTTTTTCTCATGTCACAGCTTTTTCATACTTTCAAATTATTCCAGCACATGTTTTTTTGAGGTACCAAACACCTTTTACTCTGCTATCTTATTCATGTTAGACTGAACACATACCCAACATAGGTTTGCATGAAATCTACAGATAAACATGAATAATGAAAATGAAATTAAACATGTCAGTTTCGCTTTTTTAAAAAGAATCAGCTGAGAGTCGGCAAACTGGAGCGATGCAGAGATGTGGAGCTTCTGGTCTTTAGATCACCTGACAGTTCACGTGGGACTGTGAAGAACAAACACCTTTTGGAGTGGTTGGTGAAAGCATTGCGTCATTCGGCAAAAAAAACAAGTTATGTTCAAGCTAAATAGAGGCCCATGATGGCGCTTAGACGGCCCCCACACCCTCTTTACACCACCATCATGTAATCTTTAGTGAAAAACGTGATTAAGCCAAATTACCGCCACAAACTGACCACTTATAAATGACCAAAGGGTTCCTGATAGCTAGCGCTAACAACGAGCTAACACTAACATGAGCCAAGTCTTACTAAATACTAGGGATGCACCGATCCACTTTTTTCACATTCGATCCGATACCGATATCAGAAGTTTAGTATCTGTCGATAATTGATCTGATACCGATATGGAAAAACAGTATTACCCTTTAGGCACCAGGTTTTTTTTTTTTAATATTCAATTCTGACATGACTATTTCAAAAGGTTGTAGCTTGGTAAGAGATAAAGGTAAACTGTAAATGAGAAAAATCTTCAGTAGGACCCAAATTTTGTGATGGGAGCAAATTCACTCTCTATTAATTAGCATATTATGACTTCACCAGGCTGCCATATTATGCGTTAAAGTGTTGCAAAATATGTTGAACGATACCGTCATAGGTAAACAATGTAATGTCACTTCAGCTGAAAAGAATTACATTTTCTCCAAACCTGATGTTTCCATCTAGTCAGCAGTTGCAGCCCAAACTCTGCTAGACTTTTTGAAACGTGTTGCTGCTCGTCTCTGTTCTCCTCCAGGTGACCCGCCAGATTCAAGAACACGAGCAGGGCTCAGCGCTGCGAGAGCAGATGTCCGGCTACAAGCGGATGAGACGGCAGCACCAGAAGCAGCTGATGGGTCTGGAGAACAAGCTGAAGGCAGAGATGGATGAGCATCAGCTGAAGCTAGACAAAGAGCTGGAGAACCAGAGGAACAACTTCTCTGCTGAAGCTGACAAACTGTCCAAGAAGCACCAGGCTATATTGGAGAAAGAGGTCATTTATCACATTCACACCATAAACTGGTCTCTGTAAACAACAAAGAAGTTCTTCTGAGGTTCATCAGCTGCCTCCTCTCTTTGTGTTGCAGATTAAAGCAGCTCTAGCAGAAGAGAAAAAGTTCCAGCAGCAGATTCTAAATCAGCAGAAGAAAGAACTGAACTGTCTACTGGACACACAGAAACGCCAGTACCGCATGCGCAAGGAGCAGCTCAAAGAAGTATAGCCTCATTCTTTACCCTCTTTTTCTTTAACGAGTCTTTGAAGACTACCTACTGAGATCATTATTATTACTATTATTTATTTTTATTAGTGCTTTAATGAGTTACAACACTTAGTTTCCTTCTGGGATTAATAAAGTATTTTTGAATTTGAACTATTGTGCTGCTCCAGACAGCCTGTAAACATCTCATCACATCAGTAGAGATGATGCTTCAGCTTTAATGTTGAGTGTTTTCAGCCCATATAGTCTCTGGTTTAAGTTGAAGCAGTGGTTTCCAGGTTTCATCATTGTTCTCTTGCCATTTGTGTCAGCGTGTTGTTTGCTGTGCTCTCGGCAGGAACTCAATGAGAACCAGTCGACTCCAAAGCGGGAGAAGCAGGAGTGGTTGATCCGCCAGAAGGAGTGTTTACAGCAGATGCAGGCAGAGGAGGAGGCCAGCCTGCTGAGAAGGCAGAGGCAGTACTACGAGCTGCAGTGTCGCCAGTACAAGAGGAAGATGCTGCTAGCTCGCCACAATCTGGAGCAGGACCTGCTCAGAGAGGTAACTTCTGTCATGAATCTCTGGAAAGATCAACTCTTCTAATTCATGATAGATCATCGTCCATTCCAGTTCTAAATTCCTCAAGACCGCTTTACTTTAACCATCGCTTGTTTTCACTGAACAGTTGAAATGTAAATTTAACTGAGAACCACTATTTTCTGTCAAACTGATCTTTGGTGTTTTTTATTCATTCAGTTCAATGGTGCCTTTGTGACAGGCTGCTAGTAAAACGTTTAGTAGCACTTTTCTGCCTAAATTCACAGGGTTGCGTTAACAAAAAAAATACAAGTCATGATATTTTCAAGATTTCACCTGTTATAACATTTCTCAGCTTAAGATAATCTTAGTTTAAACTCTGACATCAGAGATGTTGGGTGTATTCCTTCATAGATTGCTAGACCTTTGTCTTTCTCTCCTCTTTTCCCCACCAGGAACTTAATAAGAAGCAGACTCAGAAGGACCTGGAGTGTGCCATGTTACTGCGACACCACGAGTCCACTCAGGAGATGGAGTTCAGACAGCTAGGGGTGGTGCAGAGGACTCGGGTAGAGCTGATCCGAACGCAGCACCAGACTGAGCTCACCAACCAGATGGAGTACAACAAACGGCGTGAGCAAGAGCTTAGACAGAAACACACCGTGGAGGTCCGGCAGCAGCCCAAGAGCCTCAAGGTACCGCCGAGGAGTGGGATGGAAAAGATTAAGATTCTGGAATTTGGTTTTAAAACTATAATCCCACATGAAAATCCATTTAAACAAACTCACCTCTCTTTGTTCTTCATGTTTTAGTCTAAAGAGCTGCTGATTAAGCGCCAGTTCCAGGAGACCTGCAAGATCCAGACTCGTCAGTACAAAGCTCTGAGAAACCACCTGCTAGAGAACACTCCAAAGTCCGATCACAAGACCGTCCTTAAACGCATCAAAGACGAACAAACGCGTAAACTGGCCATCTTGGCCGAGCAGTACGACCACTCCATCAACGACATGCTGTCCACGCAGGCTGTGAGCAAGGCAAGAAAACTCACTGCTACACACACGTCACATGCCGTTGAACAGTTACAGTTATACACTTAGACCTGAAAGTTAATCAGTCGTGTCTGTAATCAGGTGAAATCTAACTAAATGTATTTACTGAAGGTTGCCCTTCCTGTTTTTACTTTTATTCATTTAGAAAATAGTAACATTTCTTACCGTAAAAACAATAAAAATGTATTTATCGTTGTGAATTCTCTAGACAAACCTATTCATCAGCTAAACTTGTTGATACGAATGTGTTCAGAAATCAGCTACGTTAAAACATCCGGTCCTCTCTGATCTGATGTTGGTGTTTTCCTGCAGCTCCGGCTGGATGAGACTCAGGAAGCTGAGTATCAGGTGCTGAGGATGCAGCTGCAGCAGGAGCTGGAGCTTCTCAATGCCTACCAGAGTAAAATCAAGATCCACACAGACACACAACATGAGCGGGAGGTGAAGGAGCTGGAGCAGAGGGTGTCTATCCGCCGAGCGCTGCTGGAGCAGAGGGTATGACCCCTGACCCGGATTTTTTTTGCCTAACTCTATTTATAGTTGGAGCTTTACAGATGGAAACACACAATCCTTCTGAAACCTTGGTGACGTCATGGCAACTATCCATTTAGTTTGGTTTAAAGTTTTACAGAGAGGCAATTTTATCTGAAACAGCAAAGTGGATCCTCCACTATGTATAACAGGTGGGGTTGTTAACACATCATAGACTGAATAAACTACATTATACACAGTAGTACTACAGTATATAAATACACACCATTTATCATTTTAACAGTTGTGTTAAAAGATAAAAACGCCCATCGGATGATTTAGTGTTATAAACAGACCAGGTCTCTAGCACCAGGCGTGTTCTATAAGGGGGCCTTAAATGCCAGGGTTCGTACAGGTGCTTGAGATTCTTGAAAATGCTTTAACACATAATAATATAGTATAATATAATATAACATAATATAATAATGTGTTCCTAAGGTACGGAAAGCGCTGCATTTCTGTGTGAAGTCCTTATAAATCCTTGATAATCAAACCCAGTTTTGTACTAAAAATCAATTTGTTCTTTTTGTTAACAACAAAATCTAGAGAGCGATCATTTAGCCTTTAATAAACATGGTTCCAAAAAACTTGCTGCTGCCTGCCCCTGAGTGGGTCAGCTCCTTTCTGTAACACCGGTGTGTGAGCAGCAGACTTCACCTAATCTAGAGACCAGCCGCCGGAGCGGCGGCGTCCTCTGGCTTTGCTATGAAGCAGACCTACTTAAGCATGAAACTGGAATGCTAGTGTAAGCCCTGCTTTGGGACTGGGATCCAGCAGGTCCTGCTGCCATGGAATTGTTAATCAAGTTAAAACGGGAGTAGGACAGGATACTGGAAGTCTGTACCTCTTTAGTATCGATCAAATACATTCAGTAGGTACCGCAAAAAATATATATTTTGTTGCTAAATTTCTCTACTTTCCCAATAAAAAGTCTGTTATGAGCCGTAAAACTCAAAAATCAGTAAAAATCAGTCACATGACAGGGTGGTCCCCCCAATAAAATGTTTGGGAAACATTTCAGGGTTCGTACGGGTGCTTGAAATCCTTGAAAATGCTTGAATTTCAATAACGTGTGTTCAAGGTATGGAAAGTGCTTGATTTCTGTATTGAATCCTGGAAAATGCTTGAAAAACAAACTGCACAGTTTTGTATATAAGATCACCCAAGTTAGTTTGATGAAAAAACTCATTTTGTTATTTTTGTTAACGTTAAAAGCTAGAGAGCGATTATTTCACCATTAATAAACACGGCTGTGGCTGCTCTGAGAGGGTCCGCTCCTTTCTGTAACACCGGTGTGTGAGCAGCAGACTCCTCCTACTATAGAGACCAGCTGCTGGACCGGCGGTGTCCGCTGGCTTCGCTATGAAGCAGACCCACTTCAACCATGAAACTTTTATGCTAGTCGTGTGTGTGAGAGCCCTGCTTTGGGTCTGGGATCCAGCGGCTCCTTCTGTGATAATTAGTTATGAAATCAAGACTCGAGTAGAGCAGGGTACCGAAGAAAATGGTAAGAAATATCTTTTTCGGTGCTAAAAGTCTGTTATGAGCCACAAAGCCCCGTTCCTCCCACTGCTGCGGGTCACGTCAGACGTCGGCTACACTCATTCACAAACTTTGTTTACAAAACACCTCAGAGTTTGCAAACTAATAAAATACCGGAAAAAAAATCAAAGACTGCACCTGGCGAATGTAAACAGAGCTAACTGTAACACGTGTGTTCAGATTTGTCACTAAACATGTAAATACCAGTCATTTAATCAACAGCTAGTAATTCCTATTTTACATAGCGACAATATAATTAATCCTAGTCCAGATCATATTCTTACTCACAATTGAAACTAAATATATCAACAGGTATTTTTACTAGCAGAAATACAATCCCTAAAACCTATTTGTTCATCAAGTATAATTATTTATTTTAATCAATTAATGGTTCTGCAGATGGAGGGAGGGTTGTGATCAGATATTTCAGTAATGGGTGGTAATAGTCAGAAATTTAGCAGGAGCAGGATTTTAAAAATAGCTTCTATAAGAGCTGCAAAAGTAGGAGCAAAACTTGACCTTAGACACATTTCAAAATGTAAAATGTTTTGTTTTTATTTACTTTGTCCCTGCTTTGTGGAATATTACAAGATATAATTTATAATTATGTTCTGATCACATTTTTCTGCCGCTGATCCGTGTCATAGGATTTTGATACCAAGTCCCAATCCAATACCTCAGCAATCAAATCAAATCAAACTTTATTTATAAAGCGCTTTTTCAACACAAAGTGCAACTCAAAGTGCTTTACAGGTTAAAATGACCCTATATAACCCTCATTCCCATTCCTCCCACACCATTTTAAAAGCATTGGCATATTCATTACACCCCCCCCACCCCCACCCCCCACCCCCCCCACACACACACACACACCCGACTCCTGTACACAGACTCTTAAGAGCATCAGTAAAATGATATTTGGCTGAGTTCAGATGAGCCAGATAAGGTAGGGCAAGGAAACGCCATCAGAGGAGCCGTCTGCCCCGGCGACTGTAGGTCAACTGCAGCAATGCATTCAGTTAATAAGAAGAAAGTAGAAAACATCCAAGTTGTCCTTTCAGTTTATTTATTTGTAACTTGAAATATAATAGAATACTTTATTTGTCTGAAACCAAACGGTAACAGAAATTTGTCTTTTAACAGGGCTCAACTTCCTGTTTTCATCACTCTGTCAGGAAGAACATTGATAAGAAATGTGTTAATATTAGGAATATGTTTCATAATAGCCTCATTGCTCATAATTCAAATTGTTTAAGTAGTATGTGGATGTGTTTTGCAATAAGCATTACCATGACTGTATCCATGTTGCGACCGGCAGGCTCGCTCTTCCCTGCACAACTATTCATTTTTTTTAGTTGTCGGTGAGACTGTAATGATGTGAATGGTTTGTTTCTGTCAGATCGAGGAGGAGTTGCTGTTTGTGCAGACCGAACGCTCGGAGCGGATCCGGACTCTTCTGGAGAACCAGGCTCATGAGATCGAGGCCTTTGACACGGAGAGCATGCGTTTGGGTTTTAGCAACATGGCGCTGACCGGCATCCCAGCCGAGGCCTTCAACCAGGGCTACCCGACCCCCAGCCCCTCCTCAGGTTCTGGTGGCTGGCCCTCCCGGCCCGTCCCGCGCTCCGGCAGCCACTGGAGCCACAGCGTGCAGAACTCTGTGGCGACTCCGTCCTGGCGCAGTCAGAACAGCAGCAGTGGAAGTTTTGGCCGGGCCGATTCGGTGGCGTCCCACTGCGCTCTTGGCAGGGACAGCGAGCTGAACAAGGGCAGCAGAGGTCACTCCATCTCGTCCTCCTCTTCTTCCTCCTCCCACCTCCAGCAGCACTACCAGCACCACCAGAGCACACCACAGCTATATCGCGATGACCGTGACACCAGGGAACGCGAGCGACCTCGGGAGTGGGTGGGAGGAGGGGGACACTACTCTCACCACTCCCAGGGCCTCCACCACCTCTCATCTCATGCCTCCTCCCAGTCACTGGCTCTCTTGCCTCCCCCATCCCAGCCTCCTCCCATCTCCCTCTCAGCCTCCTCTCCTCCCTCCTCCGCCTCTTCGTCCTCATCATCACAGGGGGGCTACGGAGGTGGGGGCCTCAGTCTGAGTGTCAGGGGCCCTGGCCTGATGGCCCTCAGAAACAGCCCCCAGCCTCTGAGGAGGACGGCCTCCGGGGGCCCAGGGGGAGGTGGAGGGAGTGATGGCGGGCTCAGCCGGAGCACGTCGGTCACTTCCCACATCTCCAACGGATCTCACCTATCCTACTCCTGAAACCGGACCCCTCCCTCTCCCCCGCTGGTCGTTGAGCTTCTAGACGGCGACGGGCTCCTCCTCAGTCACCCCCCCTTATAGAACACTCAAACATGTAATTTCCAGCTGATTTAATTGAAGCGTGCAGGAAGCTTCAGATGCCTTTGAGTCTCTGGGTTTCAAACTCGGAGTTGCACAGAAGCAGATATCAGAAACTAAATGAAAAAAGAGCTGGTGCAAAACAAACGTCGCGTCTCTTCCATAAAACCCTAAAGTGGAGCCGATCGGTTGGTTTTGTAACACGCTGAATTGCACAGTATTGAAGGTTTAACTGTTTGTGGTTCGAAGCTGCAGGTGTTCAGATGTTGTTGATGTTTAAAACGTTTTCCTTTTGGTTTTAGGTTTGTGTTGAACTGAGCTACAAGCGACAGTTGTGGAGCTTCCACTTGGCCTGCGGTGCTTTAAAAACCACTGTAACTATGTAAATAATGTAAACCAGTTCTTGATTTCTAAGTGTTTCCTACGTTCAGGGGGCTCGGGGTGGGAGGGGCTGCACAGGAGGCGATTTTTATTTGTAGTGAGGAGAATCTTTATGACCGTATAAAAAAAAAAAAAACGTAAAACACTGCCATCTTTTGTTCAGCTGATTGGAAACGATCCCGCCACTGCCCTCAGACCCTCTGATGGAGACGTTCTACTGATGTTTTCTGTTTCCAGGCAGGAGGTTGATCTTGTTCAGGACAGAAGAAGCTGCAGCTTTTAGAAAACGCTCGCCGTGCAATCATCTCCAGACTTCATTGATTTAAGAGAATTAAATGAATTTAGTGTTTCCACATGTTTGAAATCCTCAAAATTAGTGATTGTTAAAAAGAGGACATTTAGCAGGAATGTTTTATTCACAAACTGTTTTAAAAATATTTTCTCTGTTCAGTCGGTGAGATTAGACTTTTAGTTCTAAATGCAGATATTATAAGGGTGTCGTCTTATAATATCTAGATTTAAAGATACACAGATTACCATAAAAACTGAGCCTGTTTTTAATCCTCCCTTTTTTTAGTTTAACTTACAAGAGATTAAATTTCTGTCACTATCCAGAATTGTTTTAATTTAAATCAGAGTACTACTGGTTAGAAACTTTTACCCATTTTTATCAATTTGTTTCCCAAATCCATTCAACAGTCCACCTTTTATCACACATTTAGGTTTAAAGCTGCTCGGATTCATCACAGCTTCAGTTTTAGTCTGAATCCAAAGATGTAAAAATGTCTAAAACTTTTATTTATGACCAAGTTGCCAAATAGTTTTCAATCTTTCCTATTAGATTAATTGATGCATGTGACCAAAACAGTTAAATCTAAACCCGTTTGTTTCTGGAGGATTTTGGTGTAAAAGCACCAACAAGAAGCTGTTGCAGAGCAATGATTCTAACCTCTGATCTGCTTCCTGCATTATTTCAACACCTGACTGGAAAAACCAGAAAAGCCATGTGAACGTTCCACCAGATGCTGCAGGTGTGTGTTCGTGAGTTGAACATTCAGTCTGGGAGCGTGTGTTTTACATGCCTGATGATTTCCCCCAAACCCATTTCCCCACAATTTGTCTGCATCTGTAGATAAGATGTACATGTGCTTTACAAAAGAGTACAATTCAGTGCATGGAGCTGGTGTACAGGCGGCGTTTGTATGAATGAACATGCACACTACCTATTTATAGAGATGCATATAAATGTTAGTTACCTGTGTAAAGCTGCAGGTAAACTGAAGATTGTTCACTGTCCAAACTCTTTGACTTACATTGTACTTAACTTTGTACATAAAAGCACTAACTTTAAGACTGTGTTAGAGTAATAATGATTATTTTGTCACGTGACTTAAGCCAATTTGTACTAGATGCAGACAAAAAGATGCCATCATTATTATTATTATTATTATTACTACTGCTGCAGTTGGAATATTTATGTTCTGCTCATTTTACGTTTTTAAGATGTTATTGCCAATTTTGACCACTAGGTGGGGATAAAGAGCAATGTTACTGTGATAGAGCTATAAGAGTTTAAATGTTTTGAAGGAGGACTACCTTTCCCAGCACTCCTGTTGAGGTCTCAGGGTGGGAGTCCCCGGTTCTGGGCAGGGCTGCGTTCTACTTTTGACTTTTTATTCTTCAGTTTGAGCCAGTATTAAAATGTGGAGCGTCTGCAGTAAAGCTGGGAAACAGCTTCTTTTAGATTATTTCACTACATTTGTGCCATGTTTTGATTTTTAACCTTTTCTTTTATATTTCAAGTCACATTCTTTAAGACACTGTAAATGCAAAATATGGAGCCCAAGCAGTTTCTGGTGTTGGGTCAGTAAACATTAATAAGTCATATGAGTAAATTGTGTTAAATACAAACTGAACTGGTTTTTGTGACTCTTAAATGCATGTTTTTTTTTCCATAAGTATACTTGCGTCATTCGTGAAATGTTTTGTTTAAAAAGATAATATGGAGTCGTATAAAAAGCAATAAACGTGATGTCATCAGACCAAAAGGTATCCAAAGAAGAAGTTGAATGACAAAATTGTCATTAGTTTAACAAAAGCAGGTTGAGTTAATTGTTTTAAAGTAAACCTAAATGTTTGCAAAACTAAATTACAATGCTCTGTAAAATGTGAAGTGTTACAAGCCATTTTAAATTAAATTCAAACAGTGTAATCCATACACTAAAATAGTGGCCTTTTAAATTTGAGGGAAATGGTTTAAGTTTACATTAAAGGTCAAAATATGTGAATTAGATTAAAACTAAATGCCAGAATTGTTTTTTTTTAAATACCAAAGTACGATTCAGACGTTTGTCACTGTCAAAGTAAATTTGGTCAAATAAATCTAGCAGAGCAAAATCAAAGTGGCATAAAATAAAATTAAACATTTTAAATGAACCAAGAAGACAAAATTAAACTAAAACCCTGCTGAAAAAACATTTAAATACTCTAAACGAGATAAAATGATGTCTACATGAACCATGTTCGTTTCAGCTCCTCTGTTAAATGTCGACTCCACGCTTGTTCGATGTATTTGACACAGTTTGTCGATGTGATTACTTCTTCCTGTTTTCCTGAGTTTTTGTTTGACTTTGGGACTCCAGATCAGAACTCCACTTCGTGTTTTCCAACAAACACCTCATGTTTGATTTTTGCACAGTCTGAATGGGTAGAAACTCACCGTCTGGCTGCAGCGAGCCGACGTCCGTGTGATCAATGCTGTCTCTAGTTGTCATGTCTACCTCATTTGCACTGATAGAATGTTCGAGATGATTTTAGAGAAGAAAATGTTTCTTTCTTGGATTTTTCTTTGTTTTCTTTTCATTTTTTTCTGTGCAAATGTTGACAAGGCAATGAATGAGAGCAGGAGGACAAACTGACGTGTTTGGAGTTTAAATAAAGAAAGGGTAGATATTTTTTGCTGACACATCACTGAAGGACACGTTGGACGTGAAGAGACTTGTTGGATGGAGAAGAGTGAAAAGATGCTGTTTGTTTGTGGAAAGGTTGGATGAGAATCTGCTGGCCTTTGATGGATAAAAAGTTTTAAATGATGAGATTTCACTTTGCCAACTTTATTTTGAAATGCCAACCATTCCATTAATGTAACTTTTGTTCAGTAAAGCTGCACCAGGAAAATAAAATCACTGCACCTCCTACAGAATGACTAAAAGCCAAACAGATTTTGGTTTTTTCTCCCTGAACCACATTTTGTAAACATCTTTTTTTCTATCCTGTTATCTGGTAAATATGGTTTAATACGATGAACTATTCAGCATATTAGGACAGAATCTGGCTTCAGGTTTTTGTTTCAGTACTCATTTTTATGTCTGCTGATTTTATACATTTTTTTAAACCTAATTATTATTTTAATGTTACTGATCTTATGTAAGCACTTTAAACTTTACAACTTGATTTTTTACAGATAAAAAAGCTAAAGTCATTCATGTTGTTTTTATATATTTAATAAAATACTTCCTGGTGCAGTTTTTCTAAAAAAAAAAAAAAAAAAAAAAAGAGTCCCCCCTTGTGATGGTTGTGATGTTTGTGGCCAGCAGGTGTGAAACTCCTGACGGGAGTGATTGTGAGGATGATGGGAGTTGATGCAGGAGGTTGAAATGTTCAGTGCAAAATGGAGAAATGTTGGGAAAGGAGTTGTACAGAAACGTAACAAAATACTTTTGGAGAAATAAAATAACAAAAACAGATATGTGAATTTGTTTTTATTGTAAGGGATTTTTTCCTTGGAATTCCTGTCAGCGATCTCCTGAAATGGAGATGTCAGAACTTACCTAAGGAGACAAAGACCTGGACTCTTGCTCTGTGGTCCAAAGTCCTCTTTTCAGGTGAAAGTAAAGCTTTCATGTCTTGAAGATCAAGGTATCAGAGTAAGAGTTAAACGCGCTGGTTGTGTGGTCATGAGGAGGGAAATTAACGCCATCCAGTGGTAACTAGCTGGAACTACATTCTGGTTCTGGTAAACCATTAGAGGGAAACATTTTAGCCTCATTATCTAAATGAAGGTGCAAACATTTCAAAGCTTTGTTTTTTCCTCTTGGGAGTGTAAATATGATGGAGAAGTGGGAACTACATTTGCAAAGTTACAATGGTTACTTAGTAAAAACACTTTCTGCAAATCCTTTCAAAACAAAATGCTATGGCTTTTGGGGGTTGGCAACAGAGGAACTCGCCATAACAGTTTTTTTCTCTTATCATTGAGCTAAAAACACAATTAGAACCTTATTTGTGTAACATTGTTAAACACAATCGTTGTGTGAAGCGGTTGACATCTTGGTATATGGGTGAGCACTGCAAGTGTGGGGCTGGAAAATGCCACCAGTTGGGATCGCTGGATTAAACATTTAGGATTATTGTACTTTGGCAGATGAGTTATTAAAAAGTTTGTTGAGATGAAAGATCAGCGTTTCTGTTCAAGAAATGAACAACACTGGTGAGTGACCCTTTAATTGTAGTGTAATGGAATTGAGGCCCTCCAGTGGCCACAAGCTGGAACTACGTTCTGGTTTTGGTAAACCATTTAGGAGAGAACGTTTTAGACTCGTCATGTCAATGCGGTGGAAGGAGGATCCTAATCTTTGTTTTTGTCCTTTTAAAAATATTAATTTGAGGGAGAAGAATGAACTACATTTATAAAGTTACAATAGTTACTTATTAGAAACACTCTGTAAATTCTTTCAAAACAAAATGATATGGCATTTTGGCATTGGCCATCATTCTAAAAGCCTTTTTCTTTTATTATTTAGCTAAAAACCCAATTAAAACTGTATTTATGTAACGGTGTCGAACAGAATGCTATTAATGAAATAACATTTGTTACAGAGCCTTTTGGGTCACCATAGCAAATTGTCAAAAATCCAGTAGAACCAAAGATGTTCACCAATGAAAACAGAACCAAAAGGGAGAGGCTAACTTTCAGTGAGACTCTTGCATTGTTCTGTTTTGTGCGTTTGGCTTTTGGGAAGATCAGTGATACAATACTATTATTAATGGGGTGTCTGATAGGAGACATGTGCATCAGTGCCAGAAGAGGGTAGAGGACATAAAGATTGGTACTCTAGCAGCCTTACTCTAATATATGGAAAAGTAGACTCAGAAAAAAAATATTAGTGTGTTTGTGTGTGCAACAGATGTTTCCATCAAGCCAAATATTGAATTCATACAAAGAAATCAGAACATTTAAGTATACAAGTTGAGTTATAATAAATAAAGTGAAATGACACAGGGTATAAGTATTGAACACATTTTATTTAATACTTTGTAGAAAAGCCTTTGTTAGTGATTACAGCTTCTAGACCAGGGCTATTCAAATGGCGGCCCGCGGGCCACTTCCGGCCCGCGGGCCCTCACCAGGTGGCCCGCCTGGCCCTATCCCCCAACCACCAACAGAAAAAACCCAGTTAAAAACAGTTTTTGCGTGCGAGTTTCAAAATTCCCACACTGATATTGCACTTGAACGCAACACCATTTTAGCAATCACAGACATATATATGTAGACACCCCGTGGACTGGTGCTGCCTATTGGAGCTGCCCATCTACATACTCATGTCTATGTCTGCAGTTGACCAATAAAAACACACCTTTGGGACGCCACAGCAGCAAGACTCTGGTTTCAATTTATGCTTAAAATGCGGATTATAAACTACACACCCGTTTTATTTTTGTTAACAGACCAAATAAAACCAGAGTTATACTAAAATAATTAAACCAAGAATGGGTTCAGTAGCGTTTTGTTGCTGAGAGAGAGGATGGCTGCTGCGTGATGTGACAGCAGGTGTCAAAAGGTGCGCTGAGGCGCTGTCACGGAGCGGAGAAAACACAGACAGACATTGACGGCAAAACTTTAGATACTGGAGCAATTTGTGACAGATAGATAGTTACTTCTCTGTAGTTTAGTGGTTTTTTGTATAAAGGAGGATGAGAAGGAAGGATGTCCAGCTGACAGCTCAGCTGTTTAGCTGGAAGACGGGAAAAGGAGCAGCAAGCGTTTTATTCGTGGACGGAAATGACGGGAAACGTGGGTTTAGAGGTGGCGAGTGCATGAAGAGGTGGAGAATGAGGGAAAAAAATGTGTCCGTGTTAAAAAGTCTCTAAAATACAAAAAAAGGACTAAATAAACTAAAAATAAACTGTAAACACATTATATTGGACCGCATACATGACAATTTACCCCATAACTCACTGTTGCTGCATCTTCTTTTGTTTTCTGGAGGCTTCCCCNAAAAAAAAAATCTAAAATCCGCTTTTAATCCAGCTTGGATGGAAAAATATGTGTGACAATGAGCATCCTGTCACCGGATCCCGATTGATCATGCACCTGGGCTGCTGGGCCACGAGTATATATGTTTGGCTGACTGGTTAGCGTGCGTGTCTCCCACCCTGGAAGTCCGCGGTTCGAGTCCCACCCGGGCCCTGTTTTGTCCACCTTGTCACATATGTTTATTTTGCATAGCTGCTATGCTATTATTTGTTAATTTTCATTTAGTAGCTGCGATCGAGTTAATGCAGGTTAAAAACCATAAAAATGTTTGTATTACCAGCTCTGCAACTGTTGAATTGATGCCCATCATTAAAACAATAAGAAGACGTGCGTTGCTGTTATTTTAGTTGTATTTGTAGGAGTGGTGGAGGTAATCAGTCAAAATATTAAAATTTAATATTTAAATGTTGTCAGTAAAATACATAATAAAGATTTGGGTATCCGGCCCTAAGCTGATCCGCGATTTAGAAATCTGGCCCAGTAGAGAAAGTAATTGAATAGGCCTGTTCTAGACTTTTGCATGGAGAGACCAGTCTGCGTTGCTCAGGAGTGATTCTGGACCATTCTTCCACACAAACGCTCTTTAAATCCTGAAGGTTCCTTGGGGCTCTTTTATGAAATTTGATCTTCAGTTCTCGCCATAGATTTCACACTTGACCACTTAGGCAATGTAACCACACAGTGGAGACATGGCCTAAGTCATGTCTCAGAGATCAAATAATTTACCCAACAATATATATGATGGGATGGCTTGCTAGGCTACCGCCACACAGCTTCAAGTGGACACGCCGGATCCCTGTAATGTAAACATCGTGCTTTTATTCTGAAAGGACGCACCGGATATGCTCACAGTCGCTTTTGAAATCGTCGCTCAGTCCAAAACGAAAGAGTAGTAGTGCTCTCCCGCAGAGGTTCTAGAGTCACTGGTAACAACCGGAATATTAACCATTAGTACACACCGTGTTCTGAGTAGGACACATCTCACTGTTCCAGGATGGCGCAGGAGAACATTTTCCTCTTCGTTCCTAATTTAATCGGTGAGTTTTCAGCGCGCTAACTTAGCATTAGCATCATGACATAACAGCCGCACCAAACCCCAGTCAAAAAGTGTCGAATTAAAGCAGTCACTCTGAATCTGAGTCCTTGGAGGTTACCTGAGCTCACCTTTACAACCTAAAGGGACTTTGAAATGTTTAGGAACAACAGAGGATTTCTTGGGCTTGACTTGAATCGAGCCCCGGAAGTGCATTTTACTAAAATGTGGTTTGTTTGTAGGGATGTATTGAAGCATAAAACATGATAATGATCATGTGCAGTGAGAAAGATTTTAGTGTTGAAACCAAAAATCAAACGGGAAACGTGTTTGAGCAAATTCAGTCTGTCATTACTCTTGACTGAATATATTTATACAATTTTTTGGGTAAACTCTGAACTGGAAAATGGGTTTGACAAAACCTTGAATGTAATAAATCATTACAACATCTCTTAAATGTTCTGTGGGGGGGAGTAATTGGCACCATGAGAACATTAAAGCATTTAAAAACGTGGAGTTACTTGGTTTAATTCAGGGATAAATTCTGTCTGATTATTCTGAAAAACACCCTCTCATGTGTCTCTTGTTGCAGGTTATGCCCGTGTGGTGTTGGCACTGGTGTCCTTCCTCCTGATGCCCTGCTGTCCATGGCCCGCCGTCTTCTGCTACCTGCTCAGCGCTCTCCTCGATGCCTTCGACGGTCACGCTGCACGAGCGCTCAATCAGTGTATGAAGCTCCACATGTCCAGATTTACTCCACACCGCTTTAGTCTGCTGCACTGGCTCAATGACGATAAATGTTCTCTCAGAACGATTTTTACAAAAACAGAAATCTAACAAGGGAAATATAGTAACGTGGTGACAGCGCAGCGTTTACTCCTGTTTTGGACAAATGCAGATAAAACAGCTGCCAGAGTTAGTTATTTCCCTTGATTCCATCACATCGTCTTCTTTTTAGTCATGTTATTGTTTCAGATGAGTCTCCTGACCGTGCAGTGGCCTTAAAGATTGCATTTGTTGTATTTAAATATCCTCCTTAGGGTAGGATAAAGGTATGCTATTCCCTCTGTAAGACCTGACAGGCTGCTGACTCTCTTCCTTTCAGCCACAAAGTTCGGAGCCATGATGGACATGCTGACAGACCGCTGTGCCACCATGTGTCTGCTGGTCAACCTGTCTCTGCTCTATCCCTCCTACACCTTCCTGTTCCAGCTCAGTATGTGTCTGGACATTGCCAGCCACTGGCTGCACCTGCACAGGTGAGAACAACTTTCTCTGTGCCATTAAACCAAAGCACATCCTTGATCCTTTCTGTTGTTTTGTTTATTCCTCCCTATCATGTCACATCTGTAGCTGGGTTTTGTTTAGACCTGCTGATGTTATTGATTGTGTGTGTGTGTGTGTTTTCTATCATCTTCCTCAGCTGCACCATAAAGGGATCAGCGAGTCACAAGACCATCGACCTGTCTGGAAACCCCATCCTTCGGCTGTACTACACGTCAAAGGTCAGGACAGAGACGGGATGTTTTGAGGGAAATGTGGTTTGTGTGTAAGTGAAGAGAAACTGAGTCTGATTGTTTTTCATGCAGCCGGTGCTGTTTGTGATGTGTGCCGGGAACGAGCTCTTCTTCTGTCTGCTCTACGTTCTTCATCATATCGAGAACCCTGCTGGTAAATGCTGATCGTGTTCTTCCTGTTTGTCCCAGAGATGGAAGATTCAGTCTAAGATCTAAATGGACCATCCTACATCATCAAACTCTTCCATGTTTACACCCAGTTTGTACTTTGATTTGTTTGTTATGTAGAGGGACATCAAAAACCAGCCTGGTCTAGTTTCACCTAGATTCACTGACTTTTAAACGTTTGGTCCCAAGTTTTTGTTTGAGCTGATTTTAAAAGGCATCAACTTAAAGGTGAGACATTCTGACCTTGTTTTCAGGAGTAGAACAAACTCTAGTTTTTTTGTAGTTAGTATTATTAAGGATCTTCCCGCAGCTAAAAATAAAACTCAAGTTTGACCCAAATGCACTCATCCTCCCAGTTTTTTCCATACATGGAATCTGATTCTGGGTCAGATTCCATGTATGGAAAGCAAAAAGGGCACGTTCAGAAACAGAACATGAGGGCAAAAAGAAGGTTAAGAGTTTCGCTTCCTTTTAACCTCAAACCAGTTTTCCTCGTTTCTGTTCGTTGGAAACCTTGAAATAAAAGTGTGTGTGTCAGTTTGATAGTGGAACAGGTATGTAAGTGTGTGTGTGGTTCTTTTTGTGTTGCAGCCTGGCTCTACTTGCTGCAGGGTATCTGTGCGATCATCTGCCTGCTGAAGTCCGGCATCAGTGTCCTGCACCTCATCACTGCCTCGCAAAACATGGCCGCCATGGACACCGCCGACCGGAGGAACATCATGAAGAGGAACTGACAGGTGGAGGGCAGGTGAACCCGTGGTAATAGGTTGTATGAGGGTGACTGTGGGGTGTCAGAGTGGTCAAATTATGGTTTATGAGCAAAAGAGGTAAAAATCCAGACAGTTGTGAGTCTGAAAGTTTCCTGGGTGTGTTTTTATTTGGTCTGATTTGTTTTATGCACATGGTGACATTTGTTTTTTATTGTTTATATTTAAGATTACTGTTATTTTTTCACAGCAGCTTTGGATTCTTAAGAGTTATGTACACAATCACATTTTAGATCAAGATTCCCAGATTTTTCTCTTCCTGACCCTAAAAATGAATGAAACCAACTATCGCTGGTCGAAGTAAACATTCCACTAAACTAGTTAAACAAGGTCCTGAAGACAACTTGGCAAACCCAAGAACATTTGAGCTTTTCTCATCATTTCAGGCTGTTTTTTATTTCACAGAACAATTCAAGTGAATATATTTTCACATTAATTATTTTTAAATGTAATTAGATTTCTGGAGAAAATCACTACATGCCTGGCTTGGTGCCTTTAGGCCCGCTGTGAATGAATGAATCCAACATGTAGGGTGCGGAATTGTTTCCGTCCACCAGGGGGCAATAAAACGAGAAGCTGTCCCCTATTTTTTCATTAATTTGTAGCATGATTAAATTATTTTGTATAGTTTTCATACAAATCGATAAAACAGTCCAGTTATTTTGCCTTTATTCCCATAAAATTCCAATAATCCGTTCAATCTGACGTCCGAAGAAAATTCTGGTTATTTCAGCTTGGTTTGCATTGGCTCAATAATAAAAAGATAAACAATTGAATTGAAATATGACAAGGTTTTTTTTTGTTTATAGAAAAAAGAATTGTAGGAAGTCTGTTTTATTTCTAAATCGTTGGCTATTTTGTTGCATTCGAGCCGTAGTTTGACGTTTAGTTTACCAGGAGATTCCTGCTCATGTTTGTGCTATTTGGTGAAATGATGATGGATTTCTGGCACTTATTTTAAATGTTTTGTAGCTGTTTTCATTTTTGTTTTTAAAAATTGATTTGGACACAAATACACAGTTCTGTAGGCCATAGTAATTAATACCTCACATTAGAGCATCAAGTATTATTGTCTGAGCTCAAAGATAAAACTGTCTGTAAAGGAAATTGAATGTGCTAAACTGAAATATATTTGTATCTGATAAACATAGACAAGGATATGATTTTATTTAAGAAAAATGATGTAATTTAAATATGTTTATGTTGTGTTTTTAAGTTTACTGGAAAAGCAAAATAAAAAGACATGGTGACAAAATGTTGGTTTTAATGTTAAGATTGTATTTTTCCACTATCAGGGTCTTGAATGTGAGTCTGATGTTCATGTATAAAATACACTAAAGGACAAACATTCAAACAACTCAAACACAAAATAAAAATACATAGTTTAAAATGTAAGACAAAGAATAAAGTAAAAAAGCATTTTAGAACAAGATGTTTTATGTTCGTCATTATTGAAATCAATTCAGACCAAAATGTATAAAAGATATATTTTATAGAGTGTGGGTTAAATTTATATTTACCTTTTATCTATCAGTGGCTTTGACTATTCAAAAACTGATCTGACCTTGAATTATTATTGGTATATAATTAAGAAAAGTAGATGAAGAATTCAATTCAATTATAATCAAATGCTCTACTGCCCTGTACCTCCTCGTCATCCAGCAGGAAGCCCAAACAGCTCTTTCTACCAGCTCCTGCAGTGGGATCGTCCATCCCTTTTTGTCTGCCTATCCGGGGTCAGGTCGCGGGGCAGCAGCATAAGCAGAGAGGGCCAGACTTCCCTCTCCCCAGCCACTTGGGCCAGCTCCTCCGGGGGAATCCCAAGGCGTTCCCTGGCCAGACATAGTCCCTCCAGTGTGTCCTGGTTCTTCCTTTAGCTCTCCTCTCAGTTGGACGTGCCCGGAAAACCTCACCAAGGAGGCGTCCAGGAGGCATCCTAATGAGATGCCCGAGCCACCTCAACTGGCTCCTCTCAATGTGGAGGAGCAGCGGGTCTACTTCCCACTCAGCTCTCTCTTCACCATGACAGACCGGTACCATGCCTGCAGTACTGCAGACGCAACACCAATCTGCCTATTGCTCTCCCGCTCCATCTTTCCTTCACTCGTGAACAAGACCCTGAGATACATTAAACTCCTCCACTTGGGGCAGGACCTCATCCCTGACCTGGAGAATGCATTCTACCCTTTTCCGACTCAAGACTATGGTCTCTGATTTAGAGGAGCTGATTCTCCTCTGAACAAATTCCAACATCACATAATCTAGCTCCTCTTAATGTGGAGGGCCAGCAGCTCTATTCTGAGTCTCCCCTGGATACCTGAGCTCCTCAACCTATTCCTACAGCTGACCCAACCACTGTATGGAGGAAACTCATTTTGGCTGCTTGCATTCACAAACTTCATTCTTTTATCCTGAACATCTGGTGTCCATTTGTGGGTCTGGGGGTTACTGCCTGACTGACACCAGCAATCTTCTGACCAAAGCAAACAACAGCAGCCTCCCTCAAAAACTGTAGAGCAGAACAAGGCTCATTTGGACGGGACTGCCCTTGGAATGCAGGCAAAGCTTTGCCATAGATGGGAGTTGAAGACCATTTTGACAGATTTTTCTACCAAGCACACCCAGCCCACCCACACTATACATTTGGGCTAACCATAGCAACATGGAGTCTTCCTCTGCCATCTAATCCACAAGTCTGCTACTTGCTTCACCCAAGTGTCAAGAACACATGGCTACAGGGCACATATGATTCAATCGCAGACCTGCAACCAATGCCCATCAATACCAACATGACATCTATTATGGCCAAACTGCAATTCACAGAAATCTGATAACAAAACATGACTTGGATTCTGATTTAGCAGACTGTTCTTTCTTTGTGTGTGTGGCTGCGGGTTGGGGGGTGTTGAAGAATAGGAGGGGCGCATTAATCACTGATGTGCTTCTCTGTTATTAATTGCAGTTGCAAGAAAAATCATGTGAACCGGACCCCTTGGAACTATTTGGATTTCTGCACAAATTAAAATGTGATTCGATCTACATCTAAGTCAAGGGTTCCCAACATGTTTTCGTTGAGGACCCCTTGCCCATGTCCAAGACAAGCCAGGACCCCCAACCCCAACTCCCACACGCATAAACACATTAAATGTGATCATTTACTAACTTTATACAGACATACAGAGTTATAAGTTTTATATGGAGTTCTGATTATACTGTAGGGTGTTATTGGGATTTTATAAATGTAAGTTTTACAAATAAAATCTTGCTAACCTCACAACCTCAGCAAGACAAAATTGTCGGGACCCCCAATTTGGGAACCCCTGATCACAACAACAGACAATCACAGTCTGCTTAAACTAATGCCACACAAATAATTATGTCTCCATGTTTTTATTGAATACACCATGTGAACATTCACAGTGCAGGTGGACAAAGTATGTGAACCCTTGGATTTAATAGCTGGTTGAACTTCCTTTGGAACATCCCTTTCCAAAGGCTTCACATACTTTTTCTTGCAACTGTATATAATTTGCAGATACACAAATGGACAAGTACACACCTGCTATACAGGAAATGCAGACAAAATATTTTTGAATCATCACTTTGGCGCCCCTATCATCATTGCATACACTTCACGTTTTGCGCCAGTGCTCAGAGGTTAGGAGTTTTCCCACCGCCATGTTCTCGGGGGGCGGGCCAGTCCATAGCATCAATGCCTTCATCTTGCAGGAACTGCTGACACACTCCAGCCACATGAGGTCTAGCATTGTCTTGCATTAGGAGGAACCCAGGGCCAACCACACCAGCATATGGTCTCACAAGGGGTCTGAGGATCTCATCTTGGTACCTAATGGCAGTCAGGCTACCTCTGGAGAGCACATGGAGGGCTGTGCGGCCCCCCAAAGAAATGCCACTCCACACTATTACTGACCCACTGCCAAACCGGTCATGCTGGAGGATGTTGCAAGCAGCAGAACGTTCTCCACAGCGTCTCCAGACTCTGTCACGTCTGTCATGTGCTCAGTGTGAACTTGCTTTCATCTGTGAAGAGCACAGGGCGCCAGTTAGGGCTGCACGATATTAGGAAAACCTGCGATATGCGATAACAGTGCTCAATATTGCGATATCGATATGACTTGTGATAAATTAACAAATACTTAAATCTGCAGTTTTTGTCATTAGTATTAATACAGTAACAAAATCAAATCATGCAAGTTTACATTACAAAATTAGCATGATCTGTTTCAATATTTTTGTAAACAATAATTATTAAAATATGTTGGAGCCATTTAAAACATTACAACGCTGTAGAACATTTACAGAGCTAAACGAATATGTTTACTCCCGTAGCACTTAACGATTACTTCCGTTATTTCCTTGTACAGCCTTGATGGTTTCTCATAAGGAGTTCCACCCATGGGCATCTGCTGGGCTGTTGTGCTCTTACTTGTTTTAACGTCAGAGACTTTGTGTTTGCTAGCTTTCTAGAGCCCAGTATATAGATCTTTATGGTTGCGTTGGAGGTGACAACGGAGATTTGTCGTGTTTCCCCTCGTGGTTGCCACAAGTGTTTGGCATGTCTTGCAAAGTACTTGTGTTTGTTGAACACAAGTACTTTGAAATAATAGGCATGGTGTTTGAATTATGAATTCTTTCTCGCTAACATCTTCCACACACGTCATACCCTCAAGCCTCTTTTATAAGACACACCGTGCCGGCAAATCAGCGTAATATTACCGCAACGTGTTTCTTATGAACGCGCCATGGCGGCATCGCGTTGCGGGAATTTTGCGGCATTCGTGTCGCCACGCTTGGTAGTAATATTGCAGTAATATTGCTGTAATATTGCGGCTCAGGTGTTTGCTAGCCATCCAAATGATGTGCCGTCCACCTAGGCACCAAGGCATCTAACCTATAAGAACCCAACGGATTGGCCAAATGGGTGAAGGACTCCATTTGATTTGTCAAAAACTTTATGCTAATGCATTTTGTGTAGCAAAAATCTGAGATGACCATTAATTGCGATATTTTTCTGTTCTTTGCGATATGCCTATTGCGCATGCTGATATTGCGATAACGATAAATTTTCGATATATTGTGCAGCCCTAGCACCAGTGGTGAATTTGCCAATCTTGGTGTTCTCTGGCAAATGCCAAACGTCCTGCATGGTGTTGGCCTGTAATCACAACCCCCACCTGTGGACGTCAGGCACTCATACCACCCTCATGGAGTCTGTTTCTGACCGTTTGAGCAGACACATGCACATTTGTGGCCCGCTGGAGGTCATTTTGCAGGGCTCTGGCAGTGCGCCTCCTGTTCCTCCTTGCACAAATGCAGAGGTAGCGGTCCTGCTGCTAGGTTGTTGCCCTCCTACGGCCTCCTCCACATCTCCTGATGTACTGGCCTGTCTCCTGGTAGCGCCTGCATGCTCTGGACACTACGCTGACAGATACAGCAAACCTTGCCACAGCTCGCATTGATGTGCCATCCTGGATGAGCTGCACTACCTGAGCCACTTGTGTGGGTTGTAGACTCCGTCTCATGCTACCACTAGAGTGAAAGCACCGCCAGCTTTCAAAAGTGACCAAAACATCAGCCAGAAAGCAGAAGTGGTCTGTGGTCACCATCTGCAAAACCACTCCCTTATTGAGGATGTCCTGCTAATTGCCTATAATTTCCACCTGTTGTCTATTCCATTTACACAACAGCAGGTGAAATTGATTGTCGATAAGTGTTGCTTCCTAAGTGGACAGTTTGATTTCACAGAAGTGTGGTTGACTTGGAGTCACGTTTATTTTTTGAGCAGTGTACAAATGCAGGCCATAGCTAGCCTGGATGGCCCAGCCTCTTTCACAAGCCCCAGTCACTTCCTCACCAGATGATATTCCATGTGTCCGACATGCCAGCTTTTGTTTCCCCTATTACAATGCACCAGCCTCTTCATGCTCCTAGTGGAGGGTCCACATGGTGGATGCGTGAGCTGTACTCAAAAACAAGAGTTTTATTTTGGACCACCTTCAGTTTCAATCATAACTATTTGAGCTTGTTTTATTTCAAAAGCAGTATTATTTTTTTCTTAAAGATCCTGTATTCACGATGGTAAATTGTTTTCCAGAACATCTCAATGTTTAAAAATTACTTGAGATTTCCTGAATCTTGTTGGCCTGAGCCCTAATCCTAACAAGTTTTTATTTTACTTTATGCTCACTGAATGTAAATATGCGTTGTACGGCATGGTATAACATGCTATTATTGAATTATGTGACTGCAACAAACGACATAATCTAAAACAGAGGGTTTTTTGAATGGAGTTTGGTGAGCGGCGCTTTCAAGGATGAACGTCATGTGTGCAGCGACGGCTCGGTCCAGCTGTTGCACTTGCGCGAATCGTTACCTTTAAGATGCTCGAGGGATAAAGCCTGGTTTTATCTAAACTCGACACCATTTTGGCCCAGAGTTCAGCGGACACGGTCCGGACCGTTTGGCCGTGTGTATTTCTGACAAACAGCGGTAAATATGATCTTTACGGCGACGTGGAGGAACTGACGGCTGCGCAGATTCCGTAAATGTCGGGATAAAATTATTTGTCGGCCTACGGAGAAGTGGCGGCACGGCACGAGGCGGGGTCCGCGCGGAGGGTGCGCGAGACAAACCCTTTCCCTTTAAAGCGGAACGGGACAGAGGGGGTGAAGAGGAGATAAAAAAAGAAAAGGAAGAAAGACAGAGTGGGAGGGAGGGCGACACGGAGAGGGATTAAAAAAAAACAGAAAGATGTCATCCTCCAGACTGAAACACCGAGGCGGAGCCACGCACCGCGGCCGACCGGGAGCTCTCTAGAGAGGGGAGGAGTTGTACGCAACGCCGAGGCTTGATTCCCGCCGCTGCGGCCTTTCCGTAACAACCGAATATAAAAGATTCGTGAAGAGCTGCCGAACATGACTGGCACGTTCCGACTCGTCATCCGCATAGAAACTTTCTTTATTTTGCATGCAATTCACTAATTTTTATTACAGTAATCATAAGCAAATTTTATTAAAATACACCGTGAAAGCCAGCATGACACCATCCATTTTGTCGCATTTACAAAAACACCATGCCAGTGCCATATTAAGTCATGACTCACAGCAGCTCTAAGAACTGCGTTATTTGAGGTGAATATCGTCCGGTGTCAACATATTTTCCAGTAAATAGCCGGAGCAGGTAGAGAGAGGCGATCCGGGCCTCGGATTGTTTTCCTAGCAGCTCTCGGAGCATTTCTCTCCGGGCTCCGTGGCCCTCCTCCTCCCTCCCTCCCTCCCTCGGTCCCAGGCGGGGTCGTTGTCAGCCCCTCAGCATGGACACCTCCTGGAGTAATTTCCTCTTTCAGGTGAGTGTTAATTAAGTCTGGAGCTGTTTTGTGTTTGGGGTTTAAACGGGGGCAGGATGAGAAGACAGAGGCGGTGGGGGTGTCTGACATTCCTGTGTGGGGTTAAAGAGGGTTTGGGAGGTCACGGAGGGGTCAGGGTGAAGATGAAGAGTCACCTCTGAGAAAAATCAGGATATGCATCGAAATGACTGACATTTGGCCCAACGCCAGCATCGTGTGATTTTCATGTGCATGGTTTAATTATCAGAGAATCCAAACAGGGATTATTTTAAAAACATTTATTTTTGCTAAAATCTTTGTGACTGTAAACAATACAGTTTAATACAAAAGTTCTGCTTCAGTCCTAATTTATTTATTTTTCGCACAGCCAGGCTTTTTTCTACTCGTTTAAAGCAGTCTTGATCAATAGTTCTCTAGGCTCTCAGGAGATCTTTCTAACTATGTATGTAGAAGTTTATACAGCCCTAAGACCTGAACAAGCGAGGCAGACATAAAAAGAAGAGGCATGATGATACCTCGTACCAAATGGTCAACTAATAGCTTTTTAGAATCACATTATTGTAGCAAAAATCCCATTTTCTGTCTCTCAAATTGTGAAATGGGGGGAAATTTATGTTGTCTGTATGTGTTAACATAACTGGTTTGTCCCTTGAGGTTAGGAGCCTTATGTCTGAATAATTCATAGGTGCTGTATTCTATTCTATTCTAACCCTAACTGTATTTTCCAACCCTGGCCCTCCAGGGATTCTATCTGGCTTGTTTTAGTTGTTTTCCTGCTCAAACACACTTGATTCAATGGTTGAACCAGACATTTTCAGCAGGTCATCAAGCTTTGCAGAAGCTTATTAATCACCTACTGATTCAAACCAAGTGTGTTGGTGCAGAGAAACGTAGACAACATGCAGGTAGTGGCCCGGGGCACTGGGGTTTGACACCACTATTCTACCTGATTTAGAAAGACCTCTGGAAGCTCCTATTGGAAGGACTGTGATTCACCACAGCTGTGGCTCACTTCCAGCATTTTAACCTGATTAAATGTTTTAAGTCATTAAAAGTGAAGTAGAGGATCCTTGAAAAAGCTGTTCAAGCAAGCTACATTTTGGAAAAAACACAATTCAAAAGTCCAACCCCCTTGTTTCCGACTCACCTCTAAGCCTCCAGAATACAGGAGAAGGCCGAATGCAATGAATACCATCAAAAACAACCATAAAAACCTAATGTTATCTTACCTTTTGAAACGTTTGCATCTTTTCTGCCAAAATTCCTAATTTAATGGCCTCCAGGCTTCTGACTGCCTCCTCATAGTCCGGTGCCGGTCAGAAGTTCTCCTGACTCTGTCCCCACCAAATGTTTAAGACGCAGAAGCCTCTGGGACTAGGATTGGAAATCCAGCAGGGAGGACTGGGCTTATTACAATGGAAACCTTCCTTGATACGTCCACTCAAGCTACTTAACCATATGACAGTTTAGTATGATAGCTAATATAGCTAGCCCAGCTCTGGCTTCGCTTCCTGTTCAGCTACTCTGAGCTGAGAACGTGCGATTTGTGATATATTATATATGTGACATATTGAAGTATTCACAGATAGGGTGGGATGGTCAGAGGGCAGAGGGATCCATTCATGAAGAACGGGACGTGCTCAATTATTGGATGAGGTTTTCCATCGTTGAACATTTCAGAGGAAATTAAAATGATTCACTTTTTTTTTTTTTTTACAAAACAAGTGAAGTGTATAAGTGAAGAGCATTTCGAACAATATGACAAAGATGCTCCAGAAAAACATCTCATCCCTCCTGTAGAAAAAGTAGAATCATTTCACATCAGTATGAATGTTACTGAAATGTGCTCATTCCCACGGTTTCACCTGCTGCTACAGAACTGACAGAATTCAAGTAGCAAAATTTCAGAGGAATCACCTTGAAGTGAAACTTTTAACCATACAACCAAAATGTCTACAAAATGTATGAACTAATGAGGAAAAAGGAGAGTGAGGAGCAGGAACACTTATAATTTTTCTGGAAGATTCTACACCATCTGTCTCTGTTTCTGTTACAAAGTGTCAGATAAAAATCATTTTTTGTTTTTATATGCATCAGTAACGATATAAAACACCAGCATTGGGTTGACAAAGACAAAAGAAACTTCCTGCAGGATTAACTGAGGCGTTTGTTTTTTTTCAGACGGCTCCGACTCAGAGCCAATCTGAGACACCACTTCAGTCCGAGTTGCTTCCTGAGCTGACCGGCTCGGCTCAGAGTCCTCCAGCTGAGCACATCGTCACACCTCCGTCCACCGTTGACACTGCCGCTCTGAATGAGGAGCCACTTCCTGGTGAGGACGCTCACATTAAACTCATTTAAAGAGGTCCATCACTTATATTTTTAATACATTTGCAGTGGTCTCTAGTAGGAATGAATGTCTTGTAAGTCATACTCTGGGGAAAAAAAGCTCTGGTTTGCCTGTTTCAGCAAGGCGATGTCAGCCACAGGAGAAAGTAGCTTCAGACGGCAGGATTTGGAGTCTTATTTCCTGATATTTAGACATCTTCCCTCTGATTGGCTAACAACAATGTGACTCTACCACTGACTCCATTTGCTCTGTAACGTTGATGTTTTATCTCCACAAATAACACAAACTTGAAGGAGTTCTGTCATGTTGTGGAGTTGCTAATGCTAATGGTTAGCTTCTACTAGCCGAGACATTCTCTGCCGTTTCCTGGATGCTAAACCAACAACAGCCTTCCCCATGGCGAGCCAAGATGGGTGAGTCCATGAATGTTAAGTGACAGCGTGACGTAGATCTGTCAGGCTTTTCAAATTCTAGCGTTTCACCGTCTATTTTCTATCAGAAGCTGATGCAGAAGATAGGTGTAGGAGACTATTTTCATGTTCAGCCTGCATGTTGAACTCAGAGTGACTGATCATTTTCAAAAATAATAAGTAAAAAATGATTTCGCTAACAGATTTAAAACATCAAAAACATTTTAACGAGCTTCCCCTGCACGACGTTTCTTTAGTTGCAGAATGGAAAGTTTTCATCACTCTCACAGATGGAGTAAAAGTTCAGCAGACATGTTTGTTTACACTTTTGCTGCTTTTGAGTCCACTACTTTAATGTCTGTTCCCTGGATGTTCACCGGTACCAAAGCAGAGAGCCTGTGTCTGCAGAAATCCTCCAATAGCTATTTTTGTTTTGATCAGGAGGTGGTTCTGCTGACACCAGTCCACCAATCCCCTGTCTGTACTGAGTTGTCCTCACCTGTGATGAGTCATCAGAGAACTTCTGTAGACGGCAGCCCAGGGAGTTGATGGAGAAGAAGGTAGAGGGTGAAGAATATAGATGTAGGAAGGATTCTTGGTCAGGGAGACGATACTGTTAAGTTTAGCTGCTTTTTTTGATTTTTACTGTTTTTAAAATAAAATAATAATGTGAGGGTGTGACATGAAAACATGAAGGCATCTATAAATCCATTTGGTTTTAACGTGACTGCACAAGTTTCCTTTCACATACATCTGCCAGGCTGTTTTTAGGACTAAATTGGGTTTTGTTTCAGCCACATTTAATGTTAAAAACATAAGAATATGTAAATTAAAAACCATTTTCATTTGGTTGTATTAAACTGTTTACATGAGCACAGACGGATGGACAGTTGCAAAGCTGATAAGAAGATAGGAAACGGCTGACTTTGTGTTTTTAACACAAAAACAACAATGTGATGACATCATGCTTTTAACTAGACTTCAATGACAAAACACATTTTAACCTCATAGAGGACAGATCTACTTCTTTTGTCTCAATCTGGTTTTATTAAGGAGTGAGAAAGTAGTATGGAGTCAGGGTTTGTCTGACCGTCAGTAAAATGTGACTTCCACGATTTTTTCCTTCAGTTAAGCCGCTCATCAAACCGAACCGACCGGCCCACATCTGTGCCACCTGCAACAAGGAGTTCAAGAACAGCTACAACCTGCGGCGGCACCAGTCCGTCCACACAGGCATCAAGATGAAGAACCGAGCAGCGGCGGAAAAGGAGGACGGCGGGAAGGGAGGACGGCTGGAGAAGCAGACTATCCCTCTGTCCCTCCTCCAGCTCACTCTACCCCCACAGCCTATGTCCACCGCTCCCACTGCCACACCAGAGACCCTCTCCCAGCCCATCCAGCTCACCAACCAGGAAGGTCAGCCAGTTACTGTGTCCATCGCCCCGGCGACCGTAACCATGGCTGCACAGCCCCAGCCCATCCAGGCAGCTGTTGTGGTTGTCGGTTCTGTGGAGCAGGTGGGTTTGGACGAGGGGAGCCTGGGATTTCCTGGCAATGACATCAGCATGGTGCGTGTTTTCAGACGGACAGCAAATATTTCCTCCTGGTTGTTCTGACTGTGTTATACCTGATGTGTTTTGTCAGCACAAACGTTAAATAAACTTTCTGCGCACACAGAATCCCAATCCCATTCCCATCACCAACCAGGTGAGGAAAAACCACGCCTGCGAGGCCTGTGGGAAAGCCTTCAGGGACGTCTATCACCTCAACCGCCATCGACTGTCCCACTCGGACGAGAAGCCGTACTCCTGTCCCATCTGCCAGCAGCGCTTCAAGAGGAAAGACAGGATGAGTTATCATGTTCGCTCACACCAAGGTGGCGTGGAGAAACCCTACATCTGTTCGCACTGCGCCAAGGCCTTCTCCAGGTACCGCCTCAGACGTCTGCTAACATCAGCGCCTCCTCTTCTGCTGACAGAGAACAGAACAGGAAATTCTCAGGTTGCATTAGAGATGCACCAATACCACGTTTTTCAAACCAAGTACAAGTACTTACAGTTAAGTACTTGCTAGTAACATTGACCAAAGTCATCATGGGTTTTGCACAGGTTCAGTTAGAAGTGACGTGACATGGAATAGACTCGATATAACCCAAGTTTTTCCACCTGTGACTGTTAAAATGGCTCTATCGCAACCATAGAGAATAAACTGTCACGGAATAATTCAAGCTGTTTTTTTTCCCCACAAGCTGTGACTGCATCACTACTCCTCCCTCCCAGCTTGAACTTTCTTTACCTTTCACACTGCTCTGAGAATGCGTGTTCATGAGAAAGGGGCAAACATGGCAGCATGAGTTTCAGATAAGCGAGGGAATAAGACTGAAGAGAAGTCAGATGAGCTTCCAAAAAGAAACGGCAGTGGATCAATAATCTGGCGGATTTGGATTTCACAAAGACACCGTTCAACAAAATGTGGTAAATTTCAAAATGGCGACCAAAATACCTCAGAAACTACCATGAATCTGTCCATACTCGCTGGTATGAGTCAATACTGAGATTCCAGTCATAACTTTAATAACTCTGCTCTGCATGACCCACGTGAGCGTAATTTGCTGCATTGTGGATTTATTTATGTCATGAAATTAGCATATATGTTCAAATTCAAAAATACTTTAATAATCCCAGAGAGAAATTAAGTATATATGTTTTTTTTCCCCGAGCAAGAAAAGTTTACCATGTTATCATAAATGATTTGAGACATGCACTTGTGACCAAACTGACTTTTTGTAAATTCTGTTACTGTCAGAAAAATACTGAGATGTAAGTTTTTGTCTATATCACCCAGTTCAGTACAACAGAAAAAAACAAAATCCAGAATGCTGGTTTTGCTCCTTTTTTAACAGACAATAACGTCTAAAGTAGCAGGTCATGTACAACAAGACCGGCTCTGTCAGCTGGTACCTTCACTCTGAAATAAAGTCTCATTATTCTGTCTTTTTCATCCAATCTGCACTGTAAACTGTCCTACAGGACACGTGTCAGCCAGGAAGTTTGATCAGTTCCAAAACAACTCTCTCTCTTGAGTTAGAAAATAAAGCATAAAATAATTGTTTGTTTCAGTTATTCTGATTTTCACGTGATGAAAAAAAAAAGTAAAACAGAACAGACCATCACCCCCTAATGTAGAAATACTAAATACAGTAAATAAAATCTGAAACACTCAAACCAAGCACATCAACTAGGTGAGTCCTGGTTTGGGAAAATGACTCTTAGAGAAACCAATAAATACAGAAATGACACGCCCTAGAACATTTTAGCGTGCGTTTGATTATATGGTGTAATAGCTCTCCATATTGGTTCTGTGAGCACATGGCCATAGTATCAGACTGACGCTGGTATTGGGGCATCTTTAGTTTGGGTTCTAGTTTTGGTCACATGTAGTCTAGCTCTAAACGATGCCAGATTAACCAGCATAAAGATCGCTTAGGTACTTTCAGAACTGACTTGACGGTTTTCTGTTTCCAGGCCGGATCACCTGAACAGTCATGTCCGACAGGTGCACTCCACAGAGAGACCGTTCAAGTGCACGGTAATGTCCTCACCTGCTTGTTGACTCCTTTTGTAACATTTCCTCTTCTCCATCAACACCTAAACCATCTGATACCATTGGTTTTAAATGTGTCTTTGTGGGGTAAATATTTCTCTAAATTTGACAAAAGCAGATCTTGGAGTATTTTAGCTCTAAAAGTTATACTTGAAATTCTATAATTTTTAAAGAATAATTGCTTCACACGAGTTAAAATTCCATGTACCATAACAGGAAATTGAATCGATATTTGTACAAATATGACTTCATACTCTGTGTTTTGTCTTGAAGGCAGCGTTAAAAACTCAAACACCTGTCACCTTGTGTTTTGCAGACATGCACTTCGGCGTTTGCTACACGGGACCGTCTTCGTGCTCACCTGATCCGTCATGAGGAGAAGGTGCCATGTCACATCTGTGGGAAGCTGCTGTCTGCAGCATACATCACCGACCACATGAGGGTCCACAACCAGTCCCAGCATCACGCCTGCCATCTCTGCAACCGCAGTAAGACTAAGCTGCATCAGAGGACAGGCAGGCAGCCTGTCACAAAGACAACATTTAGTGATGTTTCCTAAACTGAATCTATGAAAAAACACCAAACGAAGCACAGTTTGAAAAACAGAAAATAGGATTTTTTCCCCAAAAGAATGATCTGAAAATGAACAACTGAAGGATGATTCAGATTCTGTTCATCTAGCTGCTGGAGAAAGTGCTTTAGGCCTCACTCTTCTTTTAAATTTAAAGACCGGTTGAGCAACCTGCTGAGATTTTCAGATTGGTTAATCATTGATTCAGAAAGTTATTTTATTAGTTTTTTTTTTTACCATAATTAATTTTCAGTGTTCTACATAAAGAATACATGTACAAAATTTGTTACAAAACAGCATTTTATTATTTTAGAAAGGATCAGAACCTGCAAAAACATTTCACCATTTCTGTGTTCCAGGTTTCACCACCCTCACCTACCTGCGCGTTCACGCTCAGAAGCACCACGGTCAGGAGTGGAAGGAGAGCGGCGGCGCACGGGGGGGCTTTGGTGGTACAGGGGCTGGTGGCGTGCTGCTCTGCCAGCTCTGTGGGGTCCAGTGCAAGACAGCCACACAGCTCCAGGGTCACATGGGCACCCACGCCCAGCAGGGCGACCCCACCCCTGACCCGACAAGCGCTGGACCTGTCGGCACAACCAGTGTGGCCATCACTGTGTCCAGCCCGAGCACGGTGGGACTGCTGGTTACTGACTGCTCCAGTATCGCCCCCCAGGCCCACAGCTAGCATGCTGACAGGGGGGTAGGGAGGGGGTGGGATAGGTGGGGTAGGGTGGATTAGGGGAGGAATCTGTGAGCAGGAGGACCGAAGACGCCGCAGCTGGGACAGGTGTGTTTAAAAAGAAAAAACATTTTTGGGATGTGAGTTGGTCATGTTTACTTGGATTTATTCATGAGTTAAAACCATCAACAGATATAATAACGAGACATTTTATCATCCAAAAGTTCCATTTCTCATGGCTGCCTTGTAGAGTCTGAACACTATGAGGCTAAAGTTACTCACTCGCACACAGTCGTGTTTTTTAAGCATCAAATAACCAATTACAACTAAAACTAAATGTATGAATATCAAAATGTCAGAATCATACAAATCAGCAGGAGTAAACAGCTGGAAAACATCTGAGAATTTGTTTACATGGAGGGGGCGGGGCTTAAAGCTTCTACTGCAGCCAGTCACTAGGGTGCTTTTTGGGTTATTTTGCCATCAACCTCCGTGCTATGTTTCTCTGTCTAGTTCAGAAGTCTGCTACCTTGTCACCTGAAAGCCATTTAGAGCCACAAAGTAAACTAACATTTTTTTTAACAGTGTGGAAATGTTTTAATGCAGGACTATTTCAGTTTTTCCCATATTAGTAGAAAATTGGTAAATAATACATGAAGTTACATCTTACTAAAGTTACTAGAATTAATTTTTTTTCGATTTCTTTCGTATTTTGATCTCTTAAGATTAAATTGATTGCAACAGATTTAGAAAAGTACCTTCTGCTTTTAAAGCAGTTTGATTCAAATATGTAAAAATATTTTTTTCTGGTTGATTTGGAGTAATATTGCTGTCAGATAAGTCGCATAGTTAAAGAAAAGAGTGCTCGAGCAGTCAATAAGCTTGGCAGTAAACTTGATCTCTGGATTTTTAACACAAATTTTGTGAAAACTGGTCCTTAAGTCATCAGAAGCATCATTAGTACAATTGGTGTCATTTTGCTAAGCTTCACACAGTTCATCCATCCATCCATCCATTTTCTCCCGCTTATCCGGAGTCAGGTCGCGGGGGCAGCAGCTTAAGGAGGAAAGCCCAGACCTCCCTCTCCCCAGCCACTTGGGCCAGCTCCTCCGGGGGAATCCCAAGGCGTTCCCTGGCCAGCCGAGAGACATAATCTCTCCAGCGTGTCCTGGGTCTTCCTTTGGGTCTCCTCCCGGTTGGACGTGCCCGGAAAACCTCACCAGGGAGGCGTCCAGGAGGCATCCTAATCAGATGCCCGAGCCACCTCAACTGGCTCATCTCGATGTGGAGGAGCAGCGGGTCTACTCCGAGCCCCTCCCGGATGGCCGAGCTTCTCACCCTATCTCTAAGGGAGAGTCCAGCCACCCTGCGAAGAAAACTCATTTCGGCCGCTTGTATCCGCGATCTCGTTCTTTCGGTCACTACCCAAAGCTCGTGACCATAGGTGAGGGTAGGAACGTAGATCGACTGGTAAATTGAGAGCTTCGCCTTTCGGCTCAGCTCTCTCTTCACCACGACAGACCGGTACGACGCCCACATCACTGCAGACGCAGCACCAATCCACCTATCGATCTCACGCTCCACCCTTCCCTCACTCGTGAACAAGACCCCGAGATACTTAAACTCCTCCACTTGGGGCAGGACCTCGTCCCTGACCTGGAGAAGGCATTCTACCCTTTTCCGACTCAAGACCATGGTCTCGGATTTAGAGGAGCTGATTCTCATCCCAGCTGCTTCACACCCGGCTGCGAACTGCTCCAGCGAAAGCCGGAGATCTCGTTCTGACGAAGCCAACAGGACCACATCATCTGCAAAAAGCAGAGACCTGATCCTTAGGCCACCAAAACGGATCCCCTCACCACCTTGGCTGCACCTAGAAATCCTGTCCATAAAAGTTATGAACAGAATCGATGACAAAGGGCAGCCTTGGCGGAGTCCAACTCTCACCGGAAACGAGCCTGACTTACTGCCGGCAATGCGGACCAAGCTCTGACACTGGTCGTACAGGGACCTAACAGCCCGTATCAAGGGGCCTGGCACCCCATACTCCCAGAGTACCCCCCACAGGGCCCCTCGAGTGACACGGTCGAACGCCTTCTCCAAATCCACAAAACACATGTAGATTGGTTGGGCGAACTCCCACACACCCTCCAGAACTCCCCCAAGGGTATAGAGCTGGTCCAGTGTTCCACGGCCAGGACGAAAACCACATTGCTCCTCCTGTATCCAAGGTTCGACTATCCGACGGACCCTCCTCTCCAGAACCCCTGAATAGACCTTACCAGGGAGGCTCAGGAGTGTGATCCCCCTGTAGTTGGAACACACCCTGCGGTCCCCCTTTTTAAATAGGGGGACCACCACCCCGGTCTGCCAGTCCAGTGGAACTGCCCCCGATGTCCACGCGATATTGCAGAGCCGCGTCAACCAACACAGCCCCACAACATCCAGGGCCATAAGGAAATCCGGGCGGATCTCATCCACCCCCGGAGCCTTTCCACTGAGGAGTTTTTTGACCACCTCAGTGACCTCGGCTCCAGAGATTGGAGAGCCCAACCCAAAGTCCCCAGACTCTGCTTCCACACTGGAAGACGTGCCGGTGGGATTGAGGAGGTCTTCGAAGTACTCGGCCCACCGATTCACAACGTCCCGAGTCGAGGTCAGCAGCACACCCTCCCCACTGTAAACAGTGTTGGTAGTGCACTGCTTTCCCCTCCTGAGGAGCCGAATGGCGGACCAGAATCTCCTCGAAGCCGTACGGAAGTCTTGTTCCATGGTCTCACCAAACTCCTCCCATGCCTGGGTTTTTGCCTCCGCGACCACCCGAGCCGCATTCCGCTTGGACTGCGGGTACATATCAGCTGCCTCCGGAGTCCCACAAGCCAAAAAGACCTGATAGGACTCTTTCTTCAGCTTGATAGCATCCCTAACCACTGGTGTCCACCAGCGGGTTCGGGGGTTGCCGCCACGACAGGCACCGACCACCCTGCGGCCACAGCTGCGGTCAGCCGCCTCGACAATGGAGTCACGAAACATGGCCCATTCGGACTCAATGTCCCCTGACTCCCCCGGGACACGTTCAAAGTTCTGTCAGAGGTGGGAATTGAAGCTCCTTCTGACAGGAGACTCTGCCAGACGTTCCCAGCAGACCCTCACAACACATTTGGGTCTGCCAGGTCTGACCGGCATCTTCCCCCACCATTGAAGCCAACTCACCACCAGGTAGTGGTCAGTTGACAGCTCCGCCCCTCTCTTCACCCGAGTGTCCAAGACATGCGGCCGCAGATCAGATGAAACGATAACAAAATCGATCATCGACCTGCGGCCTAAGGTATCCTGGTGCCAAGAGCACATATGGACACCTTTATGCTTGAACATGGTGTTTGTTATAGACAATCCATGACGAGCACAGAAGTCTAATAACAAAACACCACTCGGATTCAGATCAGGGGGGCCGTTCCTCCCAACCACACCTCTCCAGGTCTCACTGTTGTTGCCCACGTGAGCATTGAAGTCCCTCAGCAGAACGAGGGAGTCACCCGAGGGAGTCACCCGAGGGAGTCACCCGAAGGAGCGCTTTCCAGAACCCCTCCAGGGACTCCAAAAAGGGTGGGTAGTCTGAGCTGCAGTTTGGTGCATAAGCACAAACCACAGTCAGGACCCGTCCCCCCACCCGAAGACGGAGGGAGGCTACCCTCTCGCTCACCTGGGTAAACCCCAATGTACAGGCACCAAGATGGGGGGCAAGAAGTATGCCCACCCCTGCTCGGCGCCTCTCAGTGGGAGCAACTCCAAAGTGGTAGAGAGTCCAACCCCTCTCGAGGAAACTGGTTCCAGAGCCAGAGCCCTGCGTTGAGGTGAGTCCAACTATATCTAGACGGAACCTCTCAACCTCACACACCAACTCCGGCTCTTTCCCCACCAGAGAGGTGACATTCCACGTGCCTAGAGCCAGCTTCTGTAGCCGAGGATCAGACCGCCAAGGTCCCCGCCTTCGGCTACCACCCTTTCCACATTGCACCCACCCCTTTGGCCCCTCCCACGGGTGGTGGGCCCATGGGAAGGGGGACCTACGTCTCCTCTTCGGGCTGTGCCCGGCCGGGCTCCATGGGTGAAAGCCCGGCCACCAGGCGCTCGCCAGCGTGCCCCAACTCCAGGCCTTGCTCCAGAGGGAGGCCCCGGTGACCCGCGTCCGGGCGAGGGAACACTGGTTCCATTTATTTTATTCATCATAAGGGGTCTTTGGGCTGCACTTTGTCTGATCCCTCACCTAGGACCTATTTGCCATGGGTGACCCTACCAGAGGCATAAAGCCTCAGACAACTTGGCTCCTAGGATCATTGGGACACTCAAACCCCTCCACCACGATAAGGTGGCAGCCCAGGGAGATGCTCACACAGTTGTTATGAAAATTTGGAACGGAGAAGATCTAAAACATAATTATCCACTCAAATGTAAATATTTGTCAGGTTCATGTTAAAAGTTAGGAGCCATGTCAGAGGGGACAAAGTGTCCCCACAGAACTGCAGCTTTCAGACCTCTGGTCTAGCTCATATACACAGCCTGTTCAAAAAAAGAGTTGCCACCTGGATCTAACTAAGCCAATAGGTAGGAGCCTGCTATTGGATAATTACTGCATGGGCGATTATCTTTCATCTGGCAACAAGTTATTTTACCCCAACTGGTGCAATGAGTTGCTTCTCATTTCTTAAACAAACATGTGGAAAGACACATCTGGTGGTCGTGGAAAAGATGATCTGGGGTTGCTGCAATTGGTCATGTCTAGGTTCAGCAACAGGATGTGCTCCAAGAATGAGGTCAGCTGACTACCTGAATATACTGAATGACCAGGTTATTCCATCAATGGATTTGTTCTTCCCTGATGGCACGGCCATATTCCAAGATGACAATGCCAGGATTCATCGGGCTCAAATAGTGAAAGAGTGGTTCAGGGAGCATGAGACATCATTTTCACACATGGATTGGCCTACAGGATGTGCTGGAGAAGGCTTTGTGCAGCAGTCAGACTCTACCGTCATCAATGCAAGATCTTGGTGAAACAGTAATGCAACACTGGATGGAAATAAATCTTGTGACATTGCAGAAGCTGATCGAAACAATGACACAGAGAATGCGTGCTGTAATCAAAACTAAAGGTGGACCAGCGAAATATTAGTGTGTGTGACCTTTTTTTAGGTAGTGACATTTTTTGGCCAGGCAGTGTATGTACTGATGGTTAGAAACAAACTTTTCTATCCTTTACCCTGACTTATGGAAAACCCGGAAGCTTCTATCACCTCCAAGAATCTGTAACTTTCCTAAATCTTATTAAACCCCAAATTTAATTTAATTTCAGCTTAATTTCACCCATGGAAGCTTGGTATATTTTTAATAGCTACTAACCGTCCCTTCTGTTTGAGCCCAGATCTACTTACAACACTACTGGGTATTTTAGCCTAATTGAAGTCTGATTTTAGATTATTTTTTAAAATATTTTTCACATTTTAGAGGTTCCTGTTTGTGATTACAGCACCAATGCAACAATGGTGTATGAAAAACTATGTTTAAAAAGTTTCTCTTCATGATGAACTTTTATCTGTTTTCCAGGTAGTTTTTCCAAATGAACTCGGATCAGGGTGGAAGGTTGATGAACGCTTCATGAAGACGGAGTTCTCTGAACATTTCTGTCACTGTTTTCCTGGGAAGCAGCATTAAACAGCTGATCTGTCTACTATTCTGAGAGACTTACAGACTGATGATACAGGAGAGCGGGCAATAAAGAAAAATATTTGTTGTTTAATTACAAATGTATTTTTATGGCTTTGAAATTAGCTGCCTTCATGTCATTGTTTCAATTTTCATCTAACCTGCACAACCTCTTGTGGTTTTATAAAGCCCTCACTGTTTTTAAACCATTTATATTCCATGAAATCATTGTTTGTTTGTACTAAGAAAATTATTCTGATTTATTCTTTGAATTTATGGCAAACCGATCTCTAGTTTGCCTGTTGTCAGATCCTTCGGAGCAGGAAAGCCTCCCAGGATGTGGGAGCAGGTTACTGATGGGTCTCCGTGTATATACATACTTTTATACATCTGACAAAGACAAACTATTAATTGTTTGTGTATATTATTCCTGAACATCGAATGTGCATAACTTCTCTGCTTCAGTGATTTTTGTTCTTACTCTAGATGCTGATTTGTAAGTCTTTAAAATTATGAATTACCATGTAATTTGTTGCTACCTTGGTGACTCATTTTCTGTGGCTGTGCATATTGATTGTAACTGATGCATAGTGCATAGCGCCTCGTTAAAGTTACTGTATTAAAAAACAGTAAAATGCATGTGTGGGATTCAGTGTAGATGACCCTTGAGTGCGTCTGACTGTTTATGAGAAAGGTACAACACACCAGGATGAAAGAAAAAACTGGATCAGCTTTTGTTTTAGAATCTCTTCACTCAATTGTTCTATTTTAATTACTTTTTCAGTTTTAGTTTATTTGTTTAATGATTGTCTCACAATCTGCACCCATTCACAGCCATAATGCTTGTTTTGTGGTTATTTTGCATCATTTTTCTAGATAATAAAGTTAGGTTAAAAGTTTTCTAGAAGAGTTCACAAAGTTCTTAAGGGTTCTGAAAATTCTTAAGAAAAGTCTGTGACGTGCGGGCAGCGGCGAGCAGTCACACCAGTGTTCATCACACCCACCTAGATCCTCCGTCATTCATTTTTCTTTGGATTACCTGATTGCTTTCTAAGATTTTATTTATAACTTTTTTACATTTTAAGGTAATTTTTGTTTTGTGCTGGCTGGTTTCTGACTTCCAGTTTGTTTGATCATCTTAAAGGGGACCTAGAATGTAAACCAACATTTTCCTTGTTGTTGAATAAGACAGCTTGGGTGGTCAAAAGTAGCATGCCAAAAAGTCAAAGCCGTGTGTGACCTACTTTTTATGTTAATTAGAAAGTTGAAAAATGTGAGAGAAAACCTCCTGTTCTGAGAAAGCCTTCCTTAACATGTCATAAGGGGAAGCCACGCCTCCTCAAACCTGCATGTGTCTGAGACCTTCTGGGGAAACCAACCAATCAGAATGTCCTGGCCGAGTGGGAGGGGTCAACGGCTCTTTTCACTGAAGGCCTGAGTAAGGGGGTTTAGAATGGCCTGTATCAGGGCTCCTGGGACAGATGAAAGCCAAAAAAATGTTCTTATGCCTTTTGGAGGTTCAAAGCTCTATTTTAGATTGTTGATTAATTGCATTCTAGGACACCTTTAATGTTCTGTGTCTTGCCTAATTTTGCACATTTTTGTGGTAATTTTTTATGTCAAGGTTTCAGATGGTCTGGAAAGCGAAGTGTCCCTCCAATTTAACATGTACATAAATTCTTTTTAGCTTTACTTTTAGCTGTTTTAGATTTCTGCACTTCTACTTCTCTGGTTTTCAGACTGGCCTGCTCGATGGGCCCCTGGTCTCTCAGCCCGGTGGGCCCCTGGCTGTCGTACTCGGTGCGGCCCTGTTTTCTCCACCCGCTCGGCCCGGTCAGCTCCTCTCCGCCGGTTTATCGTTGTTTACAGCGCAATGTAAAGCACCGCCCCTCCCCCACCCGGCTTCTCCAGCTCCTCCTTCCGACAGCTAGCCAGCTAGCTGTAGCTGTCGCTGTAAAAGCGACCACAAGTCCGGGGGCTGGAGGAACTCTGTGCCCAGAGTTTGAGCTGGATGAACCATCATCCAGAAAAATCAGAAATCCGCCTCTATGGTTCGCTAACACGGTGGATATAACGAGGCGATGGACAGCCAGCAAGAACCAAAGAGCTAGCTGAAGCTAGCTCCGGGAAAACCGGGGCGACGAGCATCTAACTGAGCTGTTCCGCCTTCAAAAGTCGGATTTTGTGCCATGTCATCAACCGTTTACAAAAGCTAGGTTAGTACTTTTATTTAAACCAAAGAACGGCTTCCTGTAACAATGATATTGGTGACTGATAAAGAGGTGATCGTTATGTGGGTCACAGCATCGATGGGTTAGTTAGCTCGAACAGCTGGTTAGCATCAGATCTAGATGAATATATCTAAATGGGTTATATTGTCAGTGTTCGATTGTTAATGATAAATCTGCTGCTCATAAGGTGGATATTGTTACCAATGAGATTAATTTATATTAGTTTAGTTTGTCGAAGCGACTTGATTAGCTAGAGACTGTTAGCTTAGATAACCAGCAGTCTGCTATGAACAAAGGTACTTTAAATCGCTGGTTACTGTACAACTAAGTAGCTTTAACTGTTCTACTATGTACATTCTGGTGTTTAATTGTTATATTTTTGCCTTAGTTTGTGATTTTTGTCGTTTGCAAATGCATCACGGCTCGGTTTGGTGTGACAGAGAATTCGGTTTCCCTTCAGAATCTTACAAACGGTTTTTATCAACCTTTTAATCTGGTGACTGCTCTCTCCAGGCTGGTTAGTGGTAATTACAAACCCGGTAATAAGCTGTAATTAATACTGGGATGTTTAAAATTGATAATATAATGAAAACTTGAATCTTATGGAGTTTCTCCAGTATCTGGGTCACATCATTTAATGTTACACCTGCTGCTGTGAAGCTTTGCAATTTTTTCCATCGCGGCCTTGCTGTTTACAGTGGTGACATAACTTGTCAAAAGTGCAACAGTTCTTTGTATTTTTAGATGGTTTACATAGAAACACATCAGTGATTACTTCCAGAAAACACTTAAAGAGACTCAGGCCTCAGGACCACCATGCATGTTATGCAAGTGATTAACAGTGCTGCTGATCTAAAAACTTACCGGAAGCAGTTTTTTAAATGTCACACGCTGTCTGTTTGGTGTATCTGACCATGAGATTTTTAGGATATTTGTTTGTTGATTTATTGGTGGAACACAATGACAATAAAGGCATTCTGATTCAGATGTTAAAGTAAGTCAGAGACATATTCTATGGGGCTGTACATTATATTGAAAATGTATCATCACAATGTGTGTAATGTCAATATTTATAGATTTGCTACAACTTCATGAAATCATCAGCTATAACATTTCAAGTTCTGCATCCCTATAAATCAATTGGGCATATCTAACGAGTACACTATGATTCTGAAGCACCTGGAGTGTGCTGTGAACATCATGAGAGAACAGGAAGAGAGGCGTGACAGATGTCATCACAATAATCAACAATGTTTGCTCATGGTTTTCTGTTATCATGCATCTATTTTGTTTTTATTTACCTGCAGGAAGCTGATGGATGATGCTGAGTGAGGGATTCCTTCGTGCCTAAACGGGAGCAGCAGCAGCTCGGTCCAGCTCCCATACAGTGGAGTGTTTCTGGGTTCAGTGAGAGGAGGATGGCATTTCACGGCGCCGGCCAGCAGACCATTTGTGGAGATTTATTTCCAGGTTCTGAGCTGGGCCACAAGTATTTCTGCGTGGGTTCCACCTGCGGAGCTCCCTCCACTGGCCTCAGCGCTACACCGTGCTTGACTGGACCCACTGCCCCAGCTGGAACCCCTCGTCACCCCACAGCGCTCGGAGGAAGCACTGGCGGTGGAGCGGCGGTGCCTCAGCCCTACAGCAACCCAGCCAGTGAGGTGCCCAGCCCTGCAGAGATGGAGCCAGACCGACCCATCGGTTATGGCGCCTTTGGGGTTGTTTGGTAACTACAGTTCTTAATTACCATTTAGTACGTCTGTATAACTATTTTATTCTAAAAAGAGAGTTTTTAAAAAGTCAGTAATTGATTTGGAAACATCAGAAAAGTGTCACAGGCAACAAAATCAGATGGGTTTTAATATCCCATTAAAAATGTACATTGTACATTCAGAGGAAAAAGATGACATTCATATTCATGAAAGGAATTATTTATCCACGTCCTAAAGTAGAGTGATTATTATGTATCTAATGAGCTGAACTGACAGTACTTTTCTGTGTTTGTGGGTCATGTTTTTGGCATCTGATTTGAGGCGATGAACTGAAGGTTGTGATGTTTGCCAGAGCTTCATCAAACCAAGTAAAGAGGAAATCAGCTCTATGAACACAGATACTGTCAGCAGAACTATTACAGTGTCAGTGCACGGAGATAAAATGAAGATTAGAAATCCTGACAACGTCTAGAACAGCAGCTGAGTTTGTGCTTGGTTTAGTCAGGTCACCTGAATTTGCTTTGACCCCCTTACATTGCAAAATAACTTGTCTCAGGACTAGCATTACCCTCATCGATTCAGATATTTTTGGGCGCATATTGTTGAGCATAATTGGCTTTGAAATCCACAATAATCCTAATTAAAGATGTGTAAAGATGCAAAACCAACTTATAGAGCATTATTTTGTTCATAGCACATTGTATGTGCTGGTATTTTATGATTGAAGCGAGTTAGCTAAAGGACTCCATTTGCTGAGCGGTGACGGGAAACTCTTCTCCTGACCGGCCTCATTGTTCTGCAGGTCGGTCACTGATCCTCGGGACGGTCGGAAGGTGGCTCTGAAGAAGATGCCGAACGTCTTCCAGAATCTGGTTTCCTGCAAGAGGGTCTTCAGAGAGCTGAGGATGCTGTGCTTCTTCAAACATGACAACGTAGTGACCAGAGAACAAATCTGAGGTGAAATGTTTAGATGCTGATAAATGGCTGAATGTGTTTTTTTTTTTTGTTCTTCTGCAGGTTTTATCAGCTCTGGACATTTTGCAGCCTCCGCAGATTGACTGCTTTGAGGAGATGTATCCTTTCATATAAGGAGCCAGAATCTGGTCCAAGTCCTTCCGACCCACCGCTTCTGTTGAATTCCTCGCCGTGTCTGGCCCAGTTTCTCTTCATTAACTGCCCTCGTTTAATTCTCTATTTAGCCGCTGCTTTTTGGTCCATGTCCAGCTCACTGCTGCAGATGTGCAGCTGGATGCTGGTGAATCTTTAATGAGAGCAGTTTTTATGTTTGATTTTATTTACCGTGATTCTGTTCAGAACATAAGAACCTGTGCTCAGAGCTGGGTCGTGCTTTTGTGCTTGTGTAGGCGGAGGTCGATTTATGTGTGAGCGTTTGTTTTTTTTCTTTGACATCCACCCGCCTCGCAGCTACGTGATCACGGAGCTGATGCAGAGCGACCTCCACAAAGTAATCGTGTCTCCTCAGCCTCTCACCACCGACCACATCAAGGTCTTCCTGTATCAGATCCTCCGAGGTGAGTCGCCAGTCACAGCTCTGTTAATAACACAAATCTGTGAATTCTTTTTGTCAGATTTTCTGATTCCAGAAAGTTTAACTAGACTAGTTACCTCGTTTGGTGGATTGATTCTTTCATTACTCAAGGGTGGAAATATGTGGACGTGTTTGTTACCTGAACTAGTTATCCTTATTTAATGCCAACTATAAGAATGGCAATCTCACGAGGACCTGTATAAATGGGAGACATGATTAGAGTGAACTTAACCTGATGGAAGATGGGAGATCTCTTGTTTCTGGTCTGTTTCCTCGTTTAGGCTTGAAGTACCTGCATTCTGCTGGGATCCTGCACAGAGACATCAAACCTGGAAACCTGCTGGTCAACAGTAACTGTCTACTGAAGGTGATGAAAATATGGACATCTTTATAAATGATCTTTATTTGTCACGACAGAAATGTTGCTCCTTATGGGTTACTGGGGTCGTGTTTTTAATCAAAGTCCTGGAGATTCTTATTTTAACATCAAACAGCTCGACATCGTACACAAAATGACTCCTACACATTGTCCTGTCTTTGGTTAGATTTGTGACTTTGGCTTGGCCCGTGTGGAGGAGCCCGACCCATCGCGTCACATGACCCAGGAGGTGGTGACTCAGTACTACAGAGCACCAGAGGTTCTGATGGGCTGCCGGCACTACGGCTCGGCCATCGATGTCTGGTCGGTGGGCTGCATCTTCGCAGAGCTGCTGGGAAGGCGCATCTTGTTCCAGGCTCAGAGCCCCATTCAGCAGGTTAGAGATTCACCGATCCTGGGTTTAGGGGCTGGTATCAGTTTCTGTTTGTTGTTCAACTCTGACCTGCAGATGCAAACAGTTAGTGATGGTGCGTTTACAGACTTTTGAAAATTATGGATTTCTTTGCATATTGGCAATGGCATGTTCAGGCATAAAAACAAATTTCGCCAATTTGGCTGATTATGGTGAAAATGGGACAATTCCAATGACCAGCTGATTTTTTTGTACATTTTTTAAAAATCAGTTTGATAAAAATGATCTTGGATTTGCCAGAGTCTCTCTCTCTCTCTCTCTCTCTCTCTCTCTCTCTCTCTCTCTCTCTCTCTCTCTCTCTCTCTCTCTCTCTCTCTCTCTCTCACACACACTCATCCACTCACTCACCCATATATTTTATTTGCTAATTTACTGAAATCTTTCAGGAACAAACCTGCAGCTATTTATTTTATCTGCTGACATGACCAGCGGTGTCCCACTCTGGCCCTCCAGGGCCACCATTCAGCATGTTTTAGAGGTTTCTCTGCTGAGGGAAACGGTTAAAGTTAAAGTTCCATTAGCCATCATCACACACTGGAGAAATTACATGTCAGCATTTGACCTATCCCCGTAGGGAGTGGTGAGCTGCAGCTGTGGCTGCGCTTGGGAACTATTTGGTGGTTTAACCCCCCAATCCAACTCCTTAATGCTGAGTGTCAAGCAGGGAGGCATTGGGTCCCATTTGGTATGATCCGACTGTAGATTTGAACCCACAACCTCAAAGTTTCAGGGCGGACACTCATGCCACTAGGCCACTGAGAAGGTAAAACATACTGGATAGTGGCCCTCGAGGACCAGGGTTGGACACCACCTCATTTTGATTTATTTAATCTTCTGTTCTTGTTCTGTGTGTTGTTGACTCTGTTTTGGTCTTTTATTGATGGTACAAAATGCATAATATGACAGTTATTTACTGCTAAATGAAAAGAAACACAAGTGCCCATTTTTACTGTGAAGAACTGAGTCAGTGCAACCAAGGCCAGATTATCCAATGGGCATTATGGGCACTGGCCCAGGGGCCCACGCCCACTAGGGGCCCATGTGAGCAGCCCTAGGAAGGGGAATAAAAGAGGTCTAACAGAAAAGCATCAGGGAGACATTTATTAACTGACTCAGCTACCGGGCGCAACACGCACACCGCTACGATAATCAATTAAAAGACTTTATCTTACAGGTGGAGTTACTCCATCCTTTTTTCCAAGTCTGTGCACCTCTCTTGCGCTCGCTCCAGTGTCTCCTCAGGTACGGAGAGCACCGATTGTTCATGCGCTCCAGATGCTTCTTGCTGACCTGCGCATAGCCCCAGTAACTTTCTTAAAGTCACAAAAGGAAAATCATTAACACGCCTGATGCGCTCTGCCTCAGCAGAGCTCAGAATATTTTCCTCGGTATAAATGTCAGAAACGTGCATTACAACACATTTTTAACCAGGAATGAATTATTGGGTTTTCGGGGTTCTAATTATAGGGGAGCCTGAAAAAAGGTCCAGTTTTTTATAACATTATTTATATGGACTCTATAGCGCACCATGACTTCTTTTGAGCAGAGAGGACAGAGACCGCTGATCGTTCATGCGCTCCTGCGCGCACCGCGACCACAAAGTCACGCCACCAAAAGAAAACAATTAACACGCGATCATTCATGTCCGCTCATAAATATACTAACTTCATGCTTGACGCGCTCTGCCTTAGCAGAGCTCATCTGTGCTCCGGTGACAATGACGTCACCTCCCTGCTCCGAGCGCGCAGTGCACATTTCGCACTTTTTGCGGTATAATGTAATTAAATAAGTAATGTTTATTTATATAGCACCTTTCACAGAAAGAATCACAAGGTGCTTCACACGACAAAGTGATAAAACAATCATAACGATGCCAAAAAGAAGAGTAGCTACCATAAAATAAATATAAACACCAACCTATATAGCAAAATTGAAGCTTTATAGAAATAAAATCAATAAAACCTACCATAAAAGCAATAAAACACAGACCTAAATCATAAAAGCATAAAAGCAAAGCTAATAAATCAATAAAAATCAACAGAATCAATAAAAAGCCTGAGTAAAAAGATGTGTTTTTAATAGCTTCTTAAAAGACTCAACAGTGGTCAGAGAGCGTAGGGTAGGTGGTAATGCTTTGTGCCCAGGGGCCCTTGCAATCATAATCCGGCCCTGAGTGCAACAGTTTGGTCACTGAACAAGTTTTTTTTATATTAGACTGTTGCTAAAATAAAGACCACACCACACCACATGAAGAATGATTGGAGAAGAGGAAAGTTAGCAGCCAGAAGATGCTGTTGAGCTCAGATGAATTATCGTTGGTCACTGATGTTTGTGTTTCTGTTGGCTTCAGTTGGATCTGATCACAGACCTGTTGGGAACGCCGCCTCAGTTGGCTCTGACATCGGCCTGTGAAGGAGCCCGAGCCCACATCCTGAGGGGGCCCCACAAACCGGTACGTCTGGAACAGCAGCGCCCTCAGATGTGTTCAGGTGTCGTTTTACACACGTCTTACACCTGCAGCTGCAGAAATGTGCTCTTTTTGTTTTAAACACATCTGTCACCCTGCAGTCGCGTACCTCCCTCTCACAGTCAATAACTCAATTGATCAGGCAATCAGACTGGAGCTGTTCATCGGCTTTCTCTAAATATTACATCACTCTGACCTCTTAACAAACACCTCCTAGGCTTTAGTCCTCCTGTCACTGTTTACTTTTTTTTTTCCTGGAATCTAAACTCCTGCAGAGCTTTAAACACCAGCACAGTGGTTCTCTGTGGAGTGCAGCTCTGTGAGTGTCAAATATGGAGTATAAATCTCTGATTTTTATATCGCTGTCTACTTAAATAATTAAACTTGTTCTAAAATTGACCAAGTTCTGTTTATAAATGCAGCATTTCTTTCCTCTAGTTTTTTTCTTTTTAATTTTTTTTAGCTTCATGTTGCTCTTAAACACAGCTGTCACATTTAAACTAGGGATACGCAGATCACTGATAACCATTCACCCCGAGGGCCGATAAACATGGATTCGCTGTAAACCTTTCTATGTAGTAATGGTGAGTGCTACTGGCTACATGATCTGGGAAAAAACACACCATAACATCGCCTCCACTTAGACAAAAACATGTTTTTAACTTTACTTTTTCAAGCAAAAAAAATATATAAACACTTTCAGCACAATCAGTGTGTTTGCTTCTGAACACAACTTCTAAGCCTTCTGCTACCAAGTCGAGTTCTAGAACTGAAGTCTAGTTGTTTTCAAAACTTTCAAGGTTTTAAAATATTTATTCAAAGAATTAGATTTGATTAGTTGTCCTGATTCATTCATTCAGTTCTTTAGATTTTGTTTTGAACATTTCTGGTCGTGGTAAAGGTGAGTTTATTGATTTTGTTCTTTTTTTATGTAACCTTTATTTAACCAGATGAGTGGATTGAGAACCCATTCTCAGTTACGACGACGATCTGGCCAAGAGGCAGCAGCAACAGAGACAAGTAGCTATGCACCAAAGAACAGACAGATAAGATAAAAACAGACATAAAAGACTGTTCTCGTATACAATATGTGCAAGCAATCAAAACAGACTTAAAACAATCTTTAAACACTCAGAAGCAGGCACATTGATCAGAAACTGTTGATCATAATGAATTGTTGAAGGTAGATAATGGGACGTAGGGAGTGAGCTTTAGTGATTTTTGCAGCTCATTCCAGTTGTTGGAAGCAGCAAACTGAAATGAGGAGTGGTTAAAGGAGGTGCGAGCTTTTTCTAAAATCACATCTTAAATTCCTACCAGCTGGTTTTAAGCTGGGTTCGTCTCCGACAGGTACTGGTTTGGTGTCTGCTCGAAGCTTTTATTTGCTGATTTGCTGTTGGACTGATTGGAGATTTGTCTGATTTCAGATAAAATCTCAGAGACAAACCTTTTTCATTTGTTTTGTTCCCCAGCCGTCGCTGTCGGTGCTCTACATGCTGTCGGACGGAGCCACACACGAAGCCGTGCACCTCCTCTGTCGCATGCTGGTCTTTGATCCAGTAAGTGGATGTCTCCAGCTGATGTCAATGATCCGCTCTGAGGTTTTTGAGAACATCTCCTGGTTTTCTGCATCTGGTGGATCCAATAAAAGCTTTCTGATTTCCAGGCTAAAAGGATTTCCGGCAGCGACGCGCTGTCCCACCCGTACCTGGACGAAGGCCGGCTGCGTTACCACACCTGCATGTGTCAGTGCTGCTACTCCGTTCCCAGCGGTCGAGTTTACACCCGCGACTTTGAGCCGGTAGCTGAGCGACCGTTCAGCCACAGCTACGAGAACAGTCTGCTGTCTGTGTGGCAGGGAAAAGGTGAGAGTTGGCATTTGTTGTTCCTGGAGAAACATGCTGCTCAGAAATGTGGTTCATCTAAGAATTACTGGTTATGTGTTAGGACGGAAATCTAAAGTTTTAGTTTGATCAATAACTCTGGACTAAATGCAAACATGTGAAATGTGTCCAGATTCATGTTTCACATCTGACCATGTGAGAGACAAACTCATTCATATAAACTTTGTGACTGTTTAAATTTCAGAGTTGATCCATCGCTTCATCACAGAGCATCAGCAGGGCAAACGGGTGCCGCTGTGCATCAACCCGCAGAGCGCCGCCTTCAAGACCTTCATCAGGTCAGACAGTTGGAAGTCTGTTTATTTTAGCCATGAGAAAGAAATTAAGCTCTAATAAAAGTAGAGCTTTGTGTATCTTCATTGTGTGTGAAGGTAAGTAAAACCTGAACTCTTTGTGTTTGTCCTTAGATCCACTGCATGGCACTCCTCCAAGGTCTCCAGGAAGGAAGAGAGATGAACACTCCTCTTCATCACCAGAAGTGATGGCTCTCCAACAGGATTCATCTGGAAGCTCACAACAGTTTGGGTCTTTTTTTTTTTTTTGTCTTCTTCGTCTGGAGGGGAACCGACACTCCTCAAATACTTCATAAATCTTCAGTCCACAAAGTTCCCCAAATGTCAAACCTTCGACCACCGGAACACGTGATCCTCAAAGCGTTTTGGTGCTGAATTAATGAAACATGCTGCTGAAGGAGGAAAAAAGTGGAAAAAGACTGAACTCTATTAGATTTTGTTTTTTCGTGGGTGTGTGGAGCCTTTAGGGTAGATCTGGTTTAAGTCATTCCTGCCCTGAGGGAACAACCCACCATCACTCCGCTCCAACAGGATTCATGTGACATCATGTGTCGCCAAATGCCGCCAAGGTTTTTTTTTTTTGATGCTTTTTGAACACATCACTCACTGTGTTTTTGTCTCGTGGCGTCTTTGGGGCGTCGCCATGGCAACACTAATGCAACCTTAACAGATGTAGCAGGTTTAACCAACACGTTTGTCCTCTTTACTTACTTTTTTTCCCCCTTCTGGGTAAAACTCGTGAGTCGACTGATCCTGGATCAGCTCCACATCAGCATCTGTGTCATTAAAAACTAGTTTTGTCAGCAGGCGGTTTTATTTTGAAAATAATGACAGGAACTCATTGTTTTCTGAGGGGAAGATGCCAATTTGCAGCTTTCTCATGTTTCTCTCTCTCTCTCTCTCTCTCTCTCTCTCTCTCTCTCTCTCTCTCTCTCTCTCTCTCTCTCTCTCATTCTCATGTCGTCGCCTCCCACGTTCTCACCGCCTAAATCCCCTCAACCTGCTGCCACAGGCAGAGAGGGGGGTTATTTTAAGTTATTTTGTGTTCCACCCATTATTTGTTCCCTCTGTGACCGCCTCAGTTACCTCAGACCTTTTGAAGAGAAAGTCTAGCTGAAACCCTGAAGGACGTTCCGAATCCGAATCCGAACTGAAAGTGTGTCCCGTCATTCCTCCTGTTTTGCCTCGCTGCTCGTCTCTCACTTCTGAGAGATGGAAGCTGTTGGTAAAATGCTGCTGTTGTTTTAGTATCCTGTGTAGTTTCAGGCTCAGGTGTCCTGTTGATGATGATGATGGACTGTCTAAAGACACACGAGGAAGCACTGATTCACATGAACAGGATTCACCTGGAATAAGATTTTATAAAAACAAAAGTCCCGGTAAATGTTCCCGATGGTTCTAAAGGTTCCTCCGGTTCCTCCGTTTCCACTGTGGTCGTCGAGTCCTTGTCACGACTTTTCACCCCAGGTTTTAATGTCCTGCTCTCATTTTTGTCCATCGCTTCAAACTCTGAATTTTGAGAAGAAGATGAGAAAGTGATGTTTAAAGTTCTGACAAACGGTCCAAAAGGGAGCAACAAGGAGAGCTTGACTGTCACTTCCAGAAAAATATTTTAACAAGAAAATCATTGAATCAAAGCTTTTAGTTTAGTGCTCATCGTTTTCTGTTTTAACAGACGTGTCGGACTGATTTTAGAAACCAAACTCTTAATTTTCACCAAATGATACAATTAAACTCACATTTCTGCTGCAGATCTTAGTTTTTTATTTTTTAAACTCAAACCCATTTTTCAAGAAGGCCAATTTGTGTCCTGGCTAAATTTAAAAACCTGGAAGTGTCAGATGTCTCAGTTTAGGTCTAACTAAAGAGCTCTGGTTCTTTTGGTTTTAAAGGCAGCAGCATCTCTGAGTGATGAGGAGAACCAGAACCAGGGATCAGCGTTATTCTGGTTTTAGTCTCGTCTTCAGCAGGTGCCGTTCAGAGCCAGATCTGTTGGACCAGACATTTCTGAGTCCTTCACAGTAAAAAACGGGCCGAAGCTGCGGTGGAAACTGGAGTTTCTGGAGGAACCTGCAGATCCTGGATCAGCTGCTCTGTGAGGAGAAGCTACAGCCTCAGATTTGTTTGTACTCTGGCCGAAGCTCCTCTCAGTCTCCTGTAGTAAAACCTCAGCTCGCCCTGTTCAGGACGGCGGCGCGTCTCCGTGACGACACCGAGACACACTTGTATATCTGCATGTGTATATTTATTACCCCGTGGAGAGCATTTGGGTTTGAATGCTGTGCAATGGTTGAGTTTGTTGACAGAAGCTTTGTGGATTTATTTAATTCATCTTAGGAGGTGATTTTCTTATTAGGAGGTTTGTTTTTGTTGTGATAATTAGTTTTTTTTTGTTTTTATCCTTTTGGAGTCGGGAGAACGTCGTAACGGTTCCCTAAAAACTTTTGCAGCACTAAAGTTTAAACGATTGTTTTAGAAACAAACATTGATGCTCACTGGTTTAATTCATGTCCTCGAGTGACTGAATCAAATCTCTCAGGTGACTTTTAGACATGAGGGCGTTTTTATTCTGGTTGGGGGAAACACTTTGTTTAAAGTTCCCATCATAACTGATATTTATTTCTTCTTTTTAAATCAGCGAGAACCTGAACTATGAAGCTGAATCTTGAACTGTTTTAGTCTGAGTGGAGCTGATTGGTTCATTTTTCATCTTTTGCTTGTTTTTAGAGTTCCTAAAAAATGAGCTGCCTCTGTTCCACAGATGTTTTATTCAAAGTAAAACTGAACTATTTGCAGAAACGTACATTTTATTTTCTGCAGAGATGTTAAACAGCTGCTGAATGGTTCTGGTTTCATCCAGAAATGGACCTGAATTTAAAAAAAAAACAAAAGCAATAACTCCACTTCAGCACGACAAACCGAACATTTAGAACCAGGCGTTTGATGCTTTGTGTGTTAAAATCAGATTTTCTCCATAAAATATTCAATAACTTTCATTCTGAAACTAATCAACAACAAAAGCAGCTCAGGAACTGAACTGATCATGATGTGAGACAGGCGCTTGGGTCAGACTGATCATGATGTGAGACAGGCGCTTGGGTCAGACTGATCATGATGTGAGACAGGCGCTTGGGTCAGACTGATCATGATGTGAGACAGGCGCTTGGGTCAGACTGATCATGATGTGAGACAGGCGCTTGGGTCAGACTGATCATGATGTGAGACAGGTGCTTGGGTCAGACTGATCATGATGTGAGACAGGCGCTTGGGTCAGACTGATCATGATGTGAGACAGGCGCTTGGGTCAGACTGATCATGATGTGAGACAGGCGCTTGGGTCAGACTGATCATGATGTGAGACAGGCGCTTGGGTCAGACTGATCATGATGTGAGACAGGCGCTTGGGTCAGACTGATCATGACGTGAGACAGGCGTTTGAGTTTTCCGGGGGCCGTTACAGGAGCGTTTCCCGCTCCGTCGTCGTTGGTGAGGTCCTTCCAGGTTAGCAGCAGTTCTGAACTAGACGACCCGTGTTTTGGTCTTTTCCTCCCGTGCACTCTGTTCTGAGATCAGCCGCCGGGCGTCTCTGCGTAGAGATTAGATCGTTTCCTTCTATGAAAAGAAACTTGATGTGTTTATTATTATGAATATGAAACTGATGTTTTAAACAGATGTTTTGTCTTTGTTTTAGCTAAAAGATTTTTTCTGTTTTGTTTCTATTTTGACTTGTGTTCCCAACAAATACTTGAATTTCTTAAAAAAATGTTTAGAGTCAAAGTAGTGAATGACAGTAAATAAATAAATGGACACTGGATAATAATCCTCAGCTGTCTCTTCTCTTCAGTTTCATCTCAGTGGGATTAAGATTCAGGACCTCTCAGGTTCTGGTTCAGACCTTTAGTGGGTTTGTTCCTGTTTTATCCCTATTTTCTTTCTGTTCATCTGCTGCAGAGCTTTTAAGGTGAGAAACTTCTTATTCTTTCCCCCAAGTGTTAAATGTAATTTCTGGTATTTATGGTGGACTAAAGAGGAGGACTGGGTCAGAACTTTATTGAGGCCGGTTTACTATCAGGACGTTTCTGGGTAAACTGCCTCAGCTCTCAGCCGCCTCCTCACACATTAGCACACCTCCTGTCACAGGTGGCTACATGAGGCTCCGCCCCCCTTATCCTCGTCTCTAAACTCCTACAAACCTGCATACACACACACTGACACACACACATTCAGGGATGCTGGGTCTCCTGGCTGCTGGATCTGTCTTCTTTCCTGGACTCTTCCTCGTGTCCAAACAGACACTGAAGCTTCTGGTGGGATGGAGCGAAGCCGAAGCTGTGGTTGTATCTACACGGTAACACACACGCACACACGTTTATCACACAACATGCTCATACTGACCTGATGACACACTTGTTTGTTGATGTTTGTGATGAGAGCAGATTTCTGATCCTACAGATGAAATAAACTTTGTGTTGTTTTGTGTGTTTGATCTTTTTTGCTCTGGTTGTTTATTATTGTGTTCCTTTTTATGCATGAGCATCCTGATGGTCAACTTTTGCATTTTTCCATGTTCTTTTTTCTGTTTCTGTTTTTCTGTTTTGTCTGCAGGTGAAGTTTTATATCTGCCATCTTATTGTGTTCATCTAATCCATCTGCACTTGTTTGTGTAGTTTTTTTCATACTGGAGCTGTATTCTTTATTTTGCAATGATCTGATTTAGTGTTTTATATGTGGATCCATTTAAGAGTCTTGCTTGTGGACTTTCTGCTCATCGATGGTTCTGACAGACGCTGACCGATGAAGGACATTTAGATAATTCTGTGTAAACAGCCTGAAGATGGACCTTTATGTGACCGTTTGTCTTTAAACTCTCCATTTCCTAAAGTTCAGACAAAACTCTGACACTTTCCTTTGTGATTCCTTCGGGTTGATCTGAACTGTTTGTGTTTTCTTTAGCCTGGTTTCGTCTCTCCAGGCCGTCTTGGCCTCATCAGCTGGATGCATCATCGCCTCGTCCTGCAGGGACATCATGGAAGACAGGTGAAGACCACATCCTCCTGCTTTTACGCCTCTTTTTGTTCAGTTAGAGTTCATTTATTTTACTCCCCAGTCTGGTTTAAAATGCCTCTTTCAAATCATCTGCGTCAATTTAATTTTTAAAATTCTCATCCGGGTCGTCTTCTCTCTAATGTATGAAAAAAGGTTTAAAAATTGAAGATTTTGTAGAAAATTTGCAGACACGTTTGTGAATTTCTCGCTCAGACTCAGTTTGAGCAGCATTTTCTGTCAGCCAGTAATCTAATTACCAATCTGAGATTAACTTGAACTATCCTGAGCTATTTCAGGCCATCTGTAATCCTCACTGCTGAGCATGATGGGAGGAGGAGGAGGGGGAAGAGCGATGAAGGGTGGTTTCCTCATTTACCAGTCAAAGTAGAGTCATATTTGTTTATCAAATCACAATTGGAGCCTCATTTATTCATCTGCAGAAAAAACCCAGCTGGAAGGCTCAGTTCTCAACAAACAACAAAAAAGGATTCATGTTTTTTTCCCACTAAATATGAGATAAAATTGAAAAAAGCCTAAATGCATCAAAGTTTGAGATATTTTAATATTTATACAGATGATTAAAATATTTTCAGCTTTAGAACTTTTAATAGACTCATTTTTACACTTAGGATCATTATATAGATTTAAATCACATTTTATAGATTTATGCTGTAAGTTAAAGCTAAATTCTAAAGTAGAGTGATTATTATGTATGTATTGAGCTGATAAGATAAATAAGACCAACAATCCTATGAGGCCGTTCAGGCTGTCACCAACTACAGGTATGTTTTATTCTGCAGCAGAACGACGACCTCAGCTGCCAGTAAGCTCCTGGAGATCACTTTACCAAATATGGAAAACATTAGAAAGCTAGATGGGTGAAAAAGGCAAACGACTATGTGGCTTCATTTAAACAGCCACCATGCTGGTTCTGCTCTCCAAAGACTAACCCTACCAGTGGATTTTAGAATTCTTTATAAAATTTTGACCCATTTACAGTCATGCATGGTCAGACTTCTCCCTTTATCCCAGACTTGCTCCATCTTTATACCACGACCCACCAGCCGAGGTCAGCTAGCCAGATGTGACTTGTGGTGCCCAAAGCTCTTGTTTAGACCTGTGGTGATCTCTCTTTTAAAACGGTTGCTGTGGGAGGCCCTGCCCCCTTCTTTAAGCTGTTTAGATATTGTTGATGTATTCAAAAAGCAGTTAAAACTAGTTTGTTTATAAACAAAAAGAATAGTTTTATGTTTTTGATGGACTGCGTTTGCTGTCTGTCACACTTTTGTCTTCCTGTAATAAAGCAAACGTGCTGCAAAACCAAAAACCCAACAGGGATGGTAAAGTTCTCTTCTCCTCAGACACCAGCTGACAGAGGCCTACATCCTGTTTGCCACGCCTTACTTCCTCTACGACATCTATGCCATGTTCCTGTGTTACTGGCACAAGCTGCAGGTCAAAGGTCATCAGGAGGCGGCACACAGCGGTGGCATGAAGGCTGCGGTGCCCGGTTACCTTCGCAGAGAGCTTCTGATGGTGCTACATCACATCTTCATGGTGGCCTTCTGCTTTCCTGCTTCTCTGGTAACTATGGCAATGCAGAAGCTGACAGTGACATGTTCTTTGACACCACCATCAGGTCAAATGTCATATGCCAAATGAATCCAAAAGTAAAGGACGAGAGGGGCCAAGCCTGTTGAATGGACGTCCATAACAAAAATCAGATCTAAAGCATCTTAAATCAAGTCCAGAACTGGCCCAACAGCCTTAAAACCCAGCTGTAAATCTGGACTAATGTGGTTTCACCAAACTAAAACCCTCAGTCCAAATCCAGCTCTACAACCAGGCCCAAAACTACTTTAACACAGACTTAGATCCCAGGTTGCAATGAGTCCAAAACCAGTCCAGAATCCCAATGAAACTCCACCTCAAACACCGGTCTAGAACCAGATGCGAAATCAAATGGAATCCTTTTAAAATCCAGAACCAGTTCAACCTGCTTTTTTCAAAGTTGAATACCAAACTCAGAACCAGCACGTAAAGGGGGGCCCAAAACTCAGAGGAAAACTAAATCTGAAAGAAAAATGGTCTAGACAACTCATTTAAAGTCCTCGAGTCAAACCAGTCCCATATCTAGGTTCCTTTCATTTGTAAAAAGATTTGAAGTTTCCAAGCAACTACAGACCCAAGACAAAATCTGAAATTGGGTCTAAATCAGATAAATAAATAAAAAAACAGTTCTGACCAAAATGCTTAAAACCAACAGGAAGGGAATGTTTTGTGACCACAAATGAAAACAGATCAAATCAACCATTCAGTCATAAAACAGCACACTGCAGCCTGGGTTTGAACCAGTTCTAAACCAGCTGACTGTTTCCTGTTTCTCAGCTGTGGCGTCGAGGGAAAGGAGATTACTTCCAGGGAATTTTGTTTCTGGCTGAGCTCAGCACGCCGTCTGTCTGTCTGGGAAAAGTCTTGATCCAGGTAATTCACCAAGTAATCAGATTACTTCCCACAGGACACAAACCATTCCTACTGACAGGGAACCGAACGCGGTTTCACTCACATGTTTCACTTTTCGAAGCAGCTTTATTAATATTTTGTTTGCCAACAATCAGATTAGCTATTTTATTCTTTAAAGGCAAATTCTGCCTCTTTCCAATAAATTTACTTATATATTTCTATTGTTAATGTTATTATTTAATTAAAAATAATCTGCTTTTACTTCTTTGACTACTTTCTCTCCCTGTTGTTACATCAGCTGTCAAGATTTTTGGTGTTTAAAGTTCCAGGAGTCTTTTGGTTTGTTCAGACAAAACTAAACTTTTTACCATCTTACAATCTGCTGTCATGTCATGAGTAGAGGCTTTTTTCCTACAATATTTGCTTCCCAAATGACCTTTGACCCTCTCAGACCAATAAGCATTAAAAGTTGCTCCTGCTGCCACAGAGGAGCTGAAGATGATCAGTTAATCAATCCACCTGATCAGCAGCTCCTGGCTCAAACTGAACACTGGGTGTATTTTTGTATCATTTATTATTCTGTGCTTGTTTAGTGAAGGCTGAATTTACAGAATTAAGATCATGTCAGAATTAGATGTCTTATATAAATAACATCTTACAATTAGTGGAAGTTTTATTTGAACATGTAATATTTAAACAAGGCATGTAGAGACGGACATGTTCAGTTGGAGAGGAAACGTCGTCAGTCTGATCTGACAGATTTGAGGTTTATCATTGTACAAAGTTGGAGTTTAATTATTTGCTGTGAGACTTTTAGCTTTAATCTAAACTGAGGAAAAACATATTTTTAGCTAAATTATAACTTCATCAGTCAAACTCAGTTTTACCAGTTTCCAATAAAAAAAAAACACAGAACACGTGAGTCAGAGTTAAAACTTTTATTTATCTGAAATTAAAACACAAGTTAATGAGTCTTGTAGTAAACTGTGAGGTTAAGTCATGGAAGCAGAACTGTTCTGAGAGGGTTTATCAGAACCATTAAAGTTGGGTCACGGTGACACAAACTGGTGTCACAGACGGACACCATCCAGAATCAGTGTCGTTTCCCTGAGGCGTCGATGGTCACCAGGCGGTACCAGAACCTCTCAGGTGGTGTCCAAGTAAAACTCATCAGCTTCAAGTGTTTTAGAAGTTCTGTCTTCATCATTATTTTTAGGCAGTGAAATCTGTTTCTTCTGTCTTTAATTTTGAATTCCTTCAAAAGCTTCAAAACTTTATTGATTAGAACAAACAAACAACAAAAACTAGAAAACACACAAACGTGGAGTAAATCTGATCTGACTCGGATTTGGGTTTCATGTTCTGTTGGGTCCAGCTGGGAGTTAAAAGCCTCAAGCTTTTAAATTATTTTCAACATAAAATTTGTTATCACAACCACTAACGTGTTCGGGGAGATGGACAGGAAAGTTCTTGGTGCCTCATCTGGAAGGAAAGAAGATGAGGAGGCTTGGAGGAGGAAAACAGAAGTACAGGAGTGTATACTGGGAAAAAGGTTCATTAGGAGTAAGTGGGACAAAGTGAGGACTGAAGAAAGTAGACAGGACAAGTGACATGGTAAAGGCAGAGGTAGTAAAGGGCTTATGCTAGGTTTGACAGTATACAGGTTGGTGAAAGTGATGGGGAGGATGTACAGCAGTGTGGCAAGGTGGACAGACGAGGGCCCGGGCAGGACTTGAACCTCAGACCCCTGGGTGAGAGTCACACGCGTTAACCAGTCAGCCAAAGGGATATCCCTGTGGCCAAGCAGCCAGGGCGCATGATCAATCGGGATCCTGTGACAGGATGCTCACACTGTCACAGCAGCTTAGGGTGATTAGGAACGGAAATGTATTCACAAATATCAGAAGTGTGATGAGAAGCTTGAAAGAGTACTTTGAAGAGTTGATGGAGGAGGAAAATGAAAGAATGACAATCAGAGGAGGTAACTGTTGAGTATCAAAAAGTAACAAATATGAATAAGCATAAAGTGAGGAAGACAATAACAAGGATGAAGAAGGGAAAAGCAGTTGGTCCTGATGACATAGTTGTGTGGAGGTATGGCAGTGTCTAGGAGAGGTGGCAGTAGAGGTTTGGACCAGGTTGTTCAACAAGATCTTAGAGAGTGAGAGGATGCCTGAGAAGAGGAGGAGAAGCGAGATGATGTTGAATTCTGAGAACAAGGAAGATGTCCAGAGTTGTGGCAGGAATAGAGTTGATGAATCATACTGTACCGAACCAGCGATGAAGTTATGAGAAAAAGTGGTAGAAATTTGATTTATTGCAGGAGTGGACATTTGTGAGCAGCATTACAGTTTCATGCTAAAAAATGAGTACCACAGATGCTAGTTTTGCTGTAAGGATGCTGATGGAGAGGTATTGGGAAGGTCCGAGGGAGCTGCATTGTCTCTGTAGTTTTAGAAAAGGTCCATGACAGGGTATCAAGAGAGGAGCTGTAGTATTACATGAGAAGGTCTGGAGTGGCAGAGAAGAATGTTAGTAATGCAGAGCATGTATGAGAGCAGTGAGACAGCAGTGAGGTGTGAGACAGCAGTGAGGCTTGCTGCAGGAGTGACAGAGGAGGTCAATGTGGAGGTGGTGGGACTGCATCAAGGATCGGCTCTAAGCCCCTTCCTGTTTGCTTTGGTGATGGACAGGCTGACAGATGATGTCAGACAGGAGTCTCCATGGACTGTGATGTTTGCAGATGACATTTTGATCTGCAGTGAGAGCAGAGCGAAGGTAGAGGAAAAGCTAGAGAGGTGGAGATGTGTACTGGAAAAGAGAGGAATGAAGATTAGTCGCAGCAAGACAGAAAACATGAGTGTAAATGAGAGGAACACAAGTGGAACAGTGATGTTACAGGGAGTAGAAGTTAAGAGGGTAGAGGACTTTAGGTACTTAGGGTCTACGGTCAAAAGCAACAGAGTGGTTGAAATGGGTGGAGAAAAGCATCAGGTGTGATAATAGCTTTCAGCAAGAATGAAAGGACAGGTGTAGAGGACAGTAGTGAGACCAGTCATGGTGTCTAGTTTAGAGACAGTGTCCATGAGGAAAAGACAGGAGGCAGAACTGGAGGTTGAAGAGCTCAAGATGTTGAGGTTCTCTTAGGGAGTGACGAGCATGGATAGGATCAGGAATGAGTCCATCAGAGGGACAGATCAGATGTTCTGGAGATAAAGTCAGAGAGGCCAGACTGAGATGGTTTGGACATGTCCAGAGGAGAGACAATGATTCCATAGGTAGAGCCACCAGGCAGGAGACCTAGAGGAAGAGCAAAAGGAGATTTATGGATGCAGTGGAAGAGGAAATGAGAGTAGACAATAGGGTTAGATGGAGCCAGATGATTCACCATTGCAACCCCTGAAGAGAAATGCTGAAAGAAAAAGAAGTTGATCACAACCAAGTGCCTTGGTGGTTGGAGGGACTGGTGGCACCAGTGCCAGGCAGCCTCGCCTCTGTCAGTACGCCTCAGGGCAGCTGCGGCTACACTGTAGCTCATCAATGACTGATTGTGATGTAAAGTGCCTTGGAGGGTTCTAGGACTCTAGAATTGCGCTATATCAAGTACATGCCATTTACCATTTACACTCTGTTTAACTCAATACCGTGTTTCCATGTTTGATCTATCTCATCTGTCTGGATTTATTTAGTATTTTTGCCTCTATCAGTGTGCCTCAGGGCAGCTGTGGCTACATTGTAGCTAATCACCACCAGTGTGGGAATGTATAATTGAATGGATTAATGATGCACTGTAGTGTAAAGTGCTTTGGAGTTCTCTGACTCTGAAAGGCATTATACAAGTGTGGGTCATTTATCATATAAATTGAACGGTTTGGGTTATATTCAGACTTTAGTTCCGTGTTGTTGTGGTGGTGTTGGTCGTTGTGGCTGAGGTTGTAGTTGTCAGGGTTGTTGTGGTGGTTGTTGAGATTGTTGTTGTGGCTGAGGTTGTAGTTGACGTGGTGGTTGTTGTGGTTTTTACTGTGGTAGAGCTTGTAATTGAGGTTGTGGTGGTTGTTTTGGTTGAGGTTGTTTTTGTGATTGTTGTTGCTGTTGTGGTTCAGACGACTGAAGTTTTGGTTTAGAAAACTCTGGTAAACATGAGTGTTTTCGTTCTTTATTTTGTACAAATGAGTGTTGAGGAACAGATTAACCAGAAAAGTCTAAAGATTCACTGTCTTAATCCAGCGCTGGGGCTTTGGTTCTGAAAATCGACTACAGAGGGAAAAGTTATGGTTATTCTTATGAAACATTTTACAAAAATTAATTTTCAAATAAAAATCTAACAACCTTATGTAAAACACTAATCCTCCCAATGTCTGTTCTTTGTTGACTCTTAAATATTTGTGGGAAAACATTTTTTTTTTTTACAAAAAACAATTTCCTGAAAATGGGAGTTTTCTGCTAGAAAGTTGCTTTTGTTTTTTAAAAAAGTGATCAGGTGATCTTTTTGAGTTCAGTTTTTGAGTGAATTATGAGATTAGGGTGAGATCAGATTTTTCTCAGATGTACTTTTTAAGACATTTATTATTTTCCACCCCAGCCTCTCATCTGATTCTTGTTCTTAAATCAGTTTTGTGTTTTCTCTTCAGTTCAAGAAGCAGAACTCTTTGCTGCACAAAGTAAACGGTGTCATCATGCTGGTCACGTTCTTCGGCTGTCGGGTTCTTCTCTTCCCGTACCTGTACTACGCCTACAGCAGGTGAGTCACGAGTCAGATAAACATCACTCATGCTCAAGGGATTTAACAATCACCGATAGTTTAGACAGATTTATCTCAAAGAATGAATGAACTGAATACCTAAAAGGAAATCTGACTTCAGATCATGATTCTGGAAGCAAAAGCTTCCCTGTGGAATGTATACTGTTGCTAGAGTGAATAAAAACTAAGCAATGGTGAGTCCACTGACCAGACAAAATCAGATTTTTGAGGAATAGACCACCCATTAACTCCATCATCCTGAAAATTGACTCATTCTGGTCACCAGATGATATTTTTTTGGCATATTTCCATTAAATCATAAAGAATTACTGATTATAAAACTGAGGGGAGTTTCTTTAGTATTAATGGGATGATATTAAATGTTAATACAAAGATAATGTCGTACAATTTGAACGGTTTCAAGGCATCAGTGGTTTCGTGTTTTTTTTTTTGTACCTGAATTTGTGTTTTATCTCAAATGAGAGAATAAAGCCAGCATGATGTAATTTCCAAGATATTTTCTAAGTTACTGGTTTTATTCAAATAAGAACTGTGTTGTTTACATTTAATTAATTGCAGCCATTAAATCATTGATTTTAAAATGATCTTTAACTGATAAAGTCCTCTGAACTCTTAAAGCTCACCATGGGAGCGGGAGTGTGGGATTGTTTTCTCAGAAGTCTAAACTCTGTTGAATATAAACAGTTTAAATAAATTCTAGTAATTAAAAAATACAATAAGTTGGTAATTAACAGGATATTCTGACTGTTTTGAAGTGTTTTTTGTGTGACTTCCTGAGCAGCCTTTGTTCAGCGAAACAGTTTACGTCCTTAAAGACTGATGAGCTAACGGCTAGTCTGACCTAAGTTTGTTGCTGCATCTTAAAACTATTTATTATGTATCACAGCTGGAGTTTTGCATAATTTAATCTACAGATGATAAGAATATCATTTATAACTGTTATATAGAAATACTTGAAAATGGCAGAAAAATCCTATAAATGAGGATTTAGAGTTGTTTCTCTCAGTGACCACAGCACCCCCTGTCTGATGCTGCAGGTATGCATCTATCCCGTGGTACTCTGTGCCCCTGGTGGCCCCTTGGCAGTGCAACCTGGTGTCTGCTCTGTTGTGGCCCCTGCAGATCTATTGGTTCTGTCTGATCTGCAAAGGAGCTCTACGACAGTTCATTCAGCACTCGAACGCTCGCCAGTGAAATCAGACGTCGACCAGAAGAGCAGCAGCTTTAACGCCATGACAGACTCAGAGAGGAAGAGGAGGATTAGACGTGAGGAGGACTGGGACAGAACTGGAAATAGGATAAGGGATATTGACAGGAGCTCAGAGGATGGTTTTATTTTGAAAGGAAGACACAAACAGGAAATCCTGTTTCCCAGAGATGTAACAACAGGAAGTGATGCTTAATGAGAATTTAACTATTTCCTGTAAAACACAAACATGAACCTGAGGGGTGTTTTAATCCACAACTCATACAAAACAGTTCAGGTTTTATATAAGAAGATGAAAATGATCTTCAGCTGGGAAACAAACATCTTTTAAAGTTGACCTGATCAGACTTTCTGAATGTCTGTGAAAGTTCTTTGGCTGCTTTTTCACTCACATTTCACCCTGAGGCGTCGCTTTTATTCAGATGATTTGTCTAAAAAGGAGAAATCTGTACAAATCTAAGAGATGTGTTTATGACTGAACTTCTTAGTGGTTTTATTTTGCTGATGGGCTTATTATTTTAACCTGAAAACAAAAAGGATGTTTGGCTTAATTCTGAATGTTTGTTTCATTCGTTCATAAAATCTTAGATCAAGATGCATCTTTAATAAAAACTCTGAAATAAATGTGAACTTGTTTCAAGTGTTTTTGGTCGTTTATATATTTTACATGAAGAGCTCGCCCCCTGCTGGCAGGTAAACTTCATGTTCATAGTTTTTCCCTGATCAGCCTGATTGATCCTGACACCTAAACTTTAGATTTATTTTTGTCCCGGGCCTTCAGGCCACTCCACCACCCCACCCCCACCTTACTGAGGGTGACATCTACTCTTTTTTTCAGGCTGATTTTATTTCAGTGTAAATGCATCTGCAGTTGTTTATAAAGGGATTATAGTAACAAAACAACCATTTGTTTATAAACAGATAAAATTAGAATATATTTTATGTTTTAAGCCTGAGATTGTGTGATAAACTAAGGATGGATGTAACTGCACTTTTTCCTTTTAATCCAACTGTTTACTGATAATTTAACATTCAGGTTGACTGATTACCCTGATTAAACTTTTATTTAATAATTTTGAAGTCATCCTTTTTCCTGGTTGGTTTTGTTTCTTTCAGGTTGTTGTGCTGCTCGTGGTTTTTCATTCAGTGTGATTTTTGTTTTTCAGTCTTTCCTGCAGTCATTTTACTTTGTGTCACAAGTTCACTTGTTTTTACATCTTTTACAGCGTTTAACCTCGTTAAAGACTGTTGTTTTCCATTCTTAAGATTTGTTTTTCTTTGAGATCATTATTTTCTTTCAGTTGTTAGTCATTTTTGTTTGAGTTTTTTTGTTTGTTCGGTTTGACTCCATTTGATTTTCATTGTTTTACATCTCTGTTGGAGTTTGTTACCTAATTCATCTTTTATGTGATCCTTTTTTTTAAACTGATTTGGTTTTTGAGCTTGTTTTTCTTCTCTTAGATTTAGTCTATTTGTTGCACTTTTTTTTCTTTTATTACTTTTTCATCTTTGTATTTTTTGTCTTTAGTTGTGAGTCTCGTTTGGTTAAGTGCTTTTAATGTTTTCTTTAATTTTGAAATATTTCTATTTCATTGCTGTCGTTTGCTTCTGTCAGTCTTTGGTTTTAAAACCATCAGTGGGTCGATGCTCATCGTCTCCAGTTGGACTCCATTTTTGTAGAAACTCAGGTTTTGTCACATCTTTATGTACCCAGACTGAGCTGTGATTTTTGATTTGAAGTCTTCTGGTTGTGAAGCAGCAGAAACCTTGTAGGTTTTAAATCCACACAAAGGTTTTACCTTTTATAAACTACATTTGTTTTAAAGTTTAAGATGCAATATAGTTTTCTTCCTCTGAACTGATTTCAGACAAAAAATAGCCTCCAACCTATTATAACTGAACATAAATATTTATGTTTTCACCTTCATCCAGAACACCTGAAGCCAACTGTAAAAACCCCAAATGTTCACATTTAACTGTTAGAATAAGAAAGCAGCACCATTTTATATTTGACACATTGATACTGGTTATGTTCCATTTTTATTACCATTTATACATAAATAATACCCAACGTTTGATAATACCTTTTCATAAATTTGTTACCCCAAAAAATTAAAATTATTTTGATCATTTTTGCTCAATTTACAAATTTTAACTTCTTCCCGTTCTCTGAGCTAAATCAGATGATTTGAAGAGTGTGATCATATTTACTGAGAACCACGCTGACTGTAGAGTTGTTTTATTAAAACTATGACCACATCATTTACCTGTGGTGGATTAAAATAACGTTCTAATCTAACTTATTGACAAAAACGAGTTTCAGGTGTTAGGCATGCAGAACATCAGAGATGATGAATAAAGAAGCAACATCAAAAAGACCTTAGCCAACATGGACTGAGCTTGTGACAGGATCAACAGAGACCAGAATGAGGGACACCAGGATAGAAGACGAAGACACAATGGAGTGTCTGTAGGACATCTTTATAACATTTTATACCAAACAATCTCAGGAGAAATGTAAAATCTCAGATTAATTCTGACTTCAGTTAGTGGTCATGCATGGAGGAGAGATACGTTTGGTGGAGGAACTTAAAAATATAAAAATAAAAATCAAATTGGTGACTTCTGAACTTCTAAAGCCGGCATGGTCAGGGTGGGGATGAGAGGAATTCTGAAGAGGATTCTGGGAGATCATGCAGGGATGATGGAGGACCACAACAACAATCAAAGCCCACAATAACAGACTGAATAAAAAAAACAAGATGGATTTAAGAACAAGACCAGAGGACTCAACAGGCTGAAGGAGGACTGACCGACTGATGAAGATGAGGAACTGATTCAACTGTTAGATTTGATGAAGACCAACAAAAACATTCTGAGTCCTTGTTAAATGGCTTTTCTGTCAGAAATTCAGGAGATCTTTCTGACAAAATAAAACCTCTACAGAACTATCAGATTAAACTTGTTTTTTTTGGTTTATTATTGTCCATAACATTATTACTTTATCATCAGATCACCCCAAGGTGGCTGTGGCTACATAGTAGCTTACCATCACTGGCAGAGTGTGAGTGTGTGAATAATGGAAAGCGCTTTGAGTGCCTAGAAAAGCGCTATATAAATCTAATCCATTATTATTATTATTATTGTTATTATTGCCATGATTGTGATTAATATTTTATTTATGATTATTATTATTATTTGGTCCCAGACCTTGAAGCCTCTCCATCACCATCTAACTGGGGGTGAACACAGCTTATTATTTACAGACAAAACTTTTAATTAAACTCAAACAGCCATAGGAGCATGTTTTTGGCTTTATTGAGTCTTAGATGGTTTGAAGTACTCCAGCCCAGACTTATTGTTACAGTTGAAACGTCTGGGTTGAAACTTTTATTCATGTTTTTTTTTTTTTTTTTTTTTTTTTTTTTTTTTTTACATTTTTTAATTATTTGAGCACAGGTGTAAATTTCTGTAGAGACTGAGTTTAGTTTACAGGGAGAAAAGTTCAGTCAGCTCCTCAGAAACAACTTTCCATCTCGTCACCCTTCATCAGATTTGGGTCCATTTACTGAACTGTTGATAACATTTAGACTTTTGCTCAGAACTTTATGACACATTATATTATCTTCAGATTATTTTCACATGAACCGGATTCACACCAAGAATCTTTTTTTTTTTTTTTGCGGTGTTTTCTTTGCTGTTTTTAGATTGTCTGCTGTTATTGATCCAACATTCTGATAAATTAAACTTCTAATCTGGAGCACAGATGGTTTAGCTCATGGGTGTCCAAACCTTTCAACACAAGGGCCAAAATCAACAAGTTCAAAATACTCATGTGTCACAAATATTTGATCTTTGTTTAACCAGTAAGTCATGATCTCATACGGTCATATCCATAATCCTAACAGGCCATTTTGATAGTAACAGCTTATTTGCTGAAACTTCAAGCTTCTTTAGAAATCACCTAAACACAATCTGTTTGGTTTGAGAATAACACATTTACAGAAAATAATGAAAATGAATTCAAGAAGCCATGTTAATTTTCATATCAAGCTCAGTGGCCTAGTGGTATGAGTGTCCGCCCTGAGACTGGGAGATGTGGGTTCAAATCCATGGTCGGGTCATCATAGCAAAGACTTTAAAAATGGAACCCAATGCCTTCCTGCTGGACATTCAGCTTTAAGGGCTTTCATTGGGGGGTTAAACCACCAAATACTTCCTGAGCACAGCCATGTCTGCAGCTCACCGCTCCCCCAGAGGATGGGTCAAATGCAAAGAAGAAATTTCACCAGTGTGTGGCGACTAATGGGACTTTAAGTTTTTATCATCACATAACCAGTAAGTCTAGTGGTAAATGATTTGTACAGTTCTGCTAATCATGGTGCTCAAGTTTATGATTCAAGTTCTGTCATGGCTGAGTTTGACTTAATCAATGACAAAAAGAGTTAAATACACTTGAAGCGCAAACATTCTTGTGTCCGGAGAATAATTTCTCATAATGCAGGACAGGAAAAGTCCTAAATCTTCTTAAATACCTATGACCAGTTGTAGCATTTAGATCTGTTGTTAACTTCAGTTGTTTTTGCTATAATTTTTTTTTCAATTTTTCCTCATTAGTAGATAACATCATTAAAGCTTCACTTGGTTGTCGTGTTAAGTTTCAGAAATCAAAATTTACAACAAATCAGGTGCATTTTTTAGATAATACCAAGACGCTTCATCGTGAAACAGTTACAGCACGTTTTTAAACAGGTATTAGAGAGAACTTCATACAAATCAGCTGATTTTTACAACCTTAAGAAACATAATTTTTTTTTTACAATTTTACACCTGATGATAGCTTATAAACCTAACTGACAGAAACCCAACAGAAATATAAAACAACACATCATCTGCATATAAAGAGATATTAGCTTTTAGGTGCAGCAGCATCAGTGTCAGGCTGTTTGAGGAATTTAGATTTTTTGTGATAGATTTTAAAGCAGCATTCCACAACTTTGCAGTTATATGGTCTCTGTTGCCCTCTAGAGGCTTGCTGTGAAACGTCACTGTCGTAACATTAAATCTCTCTCTCGGGCATAAAAGGCATGTTGACATTCCTAATGTCAGGCAAAACAACGAAAACAAACTTTTCCACCTCCACACATTGAATAAATAGTTTTATCAGGACTGTATAACAACTTTATGCCCGACCAAACACAATAACCCTGGTGAAATCATTTATTACTTACCTAGCCATTAGCAGCACGGCTAGGTTAGAGTCCGTAGTACATGCCTTTCTTTCTAAAAGAGCTCTCCAGCGAGGAAAAGACGGCCCAATAATAACTCTGGTCTTTGCTCTTGCTCTATGACGTTCTTCTTTTCTTTTCCTATATTCCTCTGATAAGGGATTCTAGCTTTCTTTGGTAAATCTGCTGCTGCTACAGCGAGTCTACGTTATACAATTATGGCAAGCCAAAGGGATAAAAGAAAGCGCGTTCTAAACTCGCATTATGTCCGCCAATACGCTCGTTCAAGACGCGTGTTTTGGCGAACATAATGCTCGCTTTAGAACACGAGAGTTTTTGCCCTCTTTGGCGTCAAAACGCACGTTCAAGACGCGCATTTTGGCGGACATAACGCGCGTTCTAAACGCGCGGTTTTTTATTCCTTTGGCTTGCCATATTCTGCTGTAAAACGACACCTAGTCAGTACTTCCGGCGCTACCCGAAGCACAAAAACTGTATAGCGCAGTAAACAGACGTGGGACCCCCCAACACTATCACAGGTATGAAAATGAACATATAATAAATAATACTATGATGCAAAAACTTTACAAAAAAGCATAATTTTAAGGTGTAAAAGTTGCGGAATGTTGCTTTAATCTAAAATAATATCAAAGATCATTATCTAATGATGATTATAACCAGATAAATGACAGCAGTAAAAATCCCCATTCATTAAATTTGATACTTTGAACATTTTCCAACGTCAGAACATTTTAACTTCCGGAACTGATTTTAAATTCACAACCAATTTTTTTGTTGTTTATTTTCAGGTCATTACCAATAATACATTTCATTCCGTCAAAAATTAATTTAGTTTGATTTTGTTAACATTTTCCCTCAATCTTAAACAGATCATCTTCCTTTTTTTGGTAGCAAGAAAGTCCAGTTTAGAACACATTATTTAGTTTGAAATCTGATTTTTTTTACCCCAATATATCTGAGCACAAAGCCAAATTTGAAAACTACTTTTTACAATTTATTTTTTAAAACATTTTAATCAGCAAATATTGTGGAAAGTTTATTACCATTTTTATCTGTTAAAATCAACCAATTGAGGGAAAACTGAGTTTGATCTAAAGTTCTCACAAAATATAAAATAAATAACAGCTCAGGTAATAATAAGAAGCTTTGAAAACTAAGTTTTAGAATTTTTTTATTTTAGCCAATATTTTTTAAGTCATCAAATATTGTTACATTTATAACCAAATTTTTAAGATTTCAATGGTTTTCTATTTACTCCCAAGTTTCCTAGTTATGTTTATCTCATATTACAGAAATCTGATGTGTTGCAGTTCCCATGCAGGTTAATATTTGAATAATGTTGTTGAGGCTTTAACAAATTACTTTGAATGTTCATTTTAGAAATCACAAATTTACCAGTTTCAGCTATTTTATCTGTTAAAATCAACCAATCCAGGCAAAAACTGAATTTAATCTAAAGTTGTCACTAAAGGTAAAACAAATCACAGCTAAGGTAATAAGAGTTTATAGGCTTGTTTTCTTCTTTTGCAATGAATGGATCTGCAGAATAATCACTACTTAACAAATCCAGACTAGAAGACAATAACCCCATCAGATAGATATTCTTGCAATCACAAGATTCCAGAACAAATTCATGAGAAGGAAATTAAAATAAAATCTGAGTTTTATTTTTAATTTCCTTTACATTATTATTTACATTTTTATCAGTTTTCATAACTAATTTGTATTTTATCAGGAAACATTAATTTGTGCACATCTCAAAATTTGACTTTGTTCAGTTCAAATGATGAGAAGTTAAACCATACATAGGAAATGAAAAATCAACAATTTCCAGATTTACTCAGAAACTTAACTGCTCCTGTCTGGTCAACATTTATAGAACGTCAACAGCAGATTTCATTTGACTTACTAAAAATCTGATTTAATAAATAATAATTTTAATAAGTTCAATAGACTCCAGTTTTCTAAAACCAGGACTCTGAACATTATTATAGATTTAAATCAAGTAAAATGACCTTGAATAATTACACAAATAATCAGCTGTAGAAACCAATAAATACATAAAACAATGCCAAGCAGATTAAATGTCAAACTTCCATGATTCAGTCTCAAATTAATATTAAAAAATAAACCAGAGACTACTTTCAACAAACTAATAATTTATGAAAATTCAGGAGAAAAATCAGCTTTTTAAACCCCATTTATGAGAGAAATCCTTTCTCCTATCTTTATCCATTGTTTAAAATCCTCACTCTTCTATTTTAAAGAGTTTTTAAGATCAAATGTGTCCTGTTCATTAAAGAGTTGGCCAATAATAAGACTAAATAAACCAGATATTTAAACATGAAACAATCAGAAACCTTTTGTTTCTGAAATAAATATTAAAAAATATGTAATTTCGGTAAAATTTCACATTTTATTTTGTACTCTATTATATTGAAACAACATGATCAAAGTTTAAGTTCTTGGTGTTATATGATTATATGATATATGAAGCGTAATGTTGAGATCAATATTAATTATATTGTTGATTGGAAACCAAATTAATTATATTGAATTAATAGAAAGGGGTGGGTCACTATAAGTTTTTACTTCATCCCACTCCTTTTCAGATTTGTAAATTAATTCAAAGTTATTTCTTATTTTTAATTATTTATTTTTTAATGTTTGTTTTTCTTCATTTGCATATTTTGATTATTGTGTGTTTGTTCTTTTATTTTATTTTCATTAATTATGTTCAATTCAGTTCAATTCAAAGTGGTGGTTATTCAGATCTTACATGTCCATTCTCTTAGGCTTTGCAGATGAACATGTGAAATATAACAGATTTAATTGTTTATTAAATCATTTGAAGGGTTAAAGAGGAGGAAGAATGAAGAGAAACAAGTAGTAACTGAGTAAGGAAATGGAGAAAAGGTAGAATGATTACTAACAGTTTAAAAGAAATAGACTCATAGCGTCGTTTTGCTTTAGTGAGTTTTATGTTCTAGCTTATTAAATGTAGCTCTGATTAATTCAGACAATAGGGACCTGAAAAAGAAACAGAACTCCACAAATCTGCTGAGTTTAGGGTCTGGAGCTTAAATCTAACCCTAACCCCAAATCAAACTTCAAACTGATTTTAAACTTTATTTAACAGTAAAGGATTTAAAACAAACACTTTTCCTATTTTATTAAAAACATTTAGTGCATCCACTATTTTCAGATTTGTCTTATAAAAATGTTAAATAATCAGATTGTATTTAGTCTCCACATTTTATTAATGGAGCAACTATTTAGGTTCAGTTATATAATGAAACTAAATAGCATCAAATCACTGTTGGACATTTAAACAACACTTTTCATGTGCTGAAAATTTTATTACAAGATAAAAACATTTCCCCTAAAAGTGAATTAATTACAGGTTAAATAAGAAGGTCTGCTGGTTCTGATTCTGCTGGACTTCTAGAACCTGACTAAAGTCAACCCAACAGATTAAAACCAAAACATAAAACACACCTTTGAGGTCGCCCATCCTCGTTTTAGAGACAAAATAAAATAAAATATAGGTAATGTTCAGTATTCGTTCTCTAAACCTGAGAAAAGTTTTTTTTTTATCTGAACAAGATTTTCAGGCACAGAAAATGTTTATTTATTTCATCATAAAGCTTTTATCTCTGGGACATCAGCCAGCATTACTTTTTCAGTAGTGAAGTCAATTACTAAAGTTCATATCAAAACTTTAAAACCGGCTCATTAAAATATATTATCTGTTGAGGTGTTAAAAACCAATTTAGATGATGTAATAGCCAATATAAAGAAGGTATAAATCAGTAATTAATTTTCAATAAACATTAACATTCTTTAATTTGTATAATAAATAGGGGTGGGACTCGATTAAAAAATATATCTAATTAATTAAGAGGCTTTGTAATTAAATAATCTTGATTAATTGCATTTTAACCGTTCAAGACAATTTGCGCCCAATTTTTTTGATAAAAAATAATGTTAGTGATGCACAGATGACATACCCACACTTTAATGAGTATATTTCTGTAACCACAAGGTTTATTTGATTACCTTGGTCATATTATAAAAGGTAATAATTGTGGGATTTGTTGGGATGTGTAAATATTAGTTTATGTGTTATTGATAAAGTGTAAATAGACATGGAATATTTGTAAATGTTTTGTACTGAACTGAACACTAGGTGGCAGCAGAGCACTGCTAATATACATAGAGGTGTAGTGTAGAGTTCAGGGTTACTCAGTGTTATAGGATAAATGCTGTGCGTATGCAGTTCATATGGATACAGTTAAGCCTAATTTATACTTCTCTGTTTTTGTCAGTACGGACGGACAGATCGTCATGATCCGTCGTTGCAAGAGCTCTCCAGTAGGCTTGCAACGTCGGACGGAGTCGAGCTCTCTTTTCTAAACATCCGTCCAACGAGACGGAGAGCGCAAGCTTGTGATTGGTCAGAACGCCGCTTCTTTAAATACGTCACCAGCTCCGCCAATGCCGCCTCAAAAAATAAGAGAGCCGACGATATCTAGCGGCAGGCACGAAGCAGCTTGAAGAATACCTTGCGGTAAAACTCCGAAAATACGAATGTTTATTCACCCGTGACTGGAAGAGTAAAGATGCGCAGCAAGCGTTTTATTCGTGGACGGAAAACGTGGGTTTAGAGGTGACAAGCGCATGAAGAGGTGGAGGAGAATGAGGAACAAGTTTGTCCGTGTTAAAACGTCTCTTAAATGCAAAAAAAACACAATATAAACTGCAAATATAAACTGTAAATGCACTATTTTGGACCGGATACATGACAGGATACCCCAGAAAAGCGCTACGCCCTCTGTTGTCCTGGTGGGGTGTTGCTTTGCAGCACTCTCCAGGGGACGGAGCAGTTCGAGAGTAAAACGGTTCCGTCAATCCGTGCGTCTCTGCCTCGGGGAGCTGACGGAGACGTATAAATTAGGCTTTACTGCCTGCTTTCTAACAACTAGAAAACATAACAGTAAAAAAAGTTGAGTTTTTTTATTCCTTTCTCTTCTTCATGAAAAGCGATTTGTCACGATTCATTTAATTGTAGTGTTAGTTGTGTTTGAAGCAAAAGTTTCAAAAAATGTTTATATAGTCTTGTAGCCCAGGAGGTTATGTAGTTTTTTGAGGTGCAGCTTGATGATATTTATTGATATATAGGGCATAAATTGTGATGCTAATCCCCAATTGCATTATTTTTTCTTATTAATTATTCATAATTAATGCGTTAAATTCCCACCCCTAATAATAAATAAATAAATTTTAAAATAAATAAATGAATTTATAACAATTATTAAAGATCAATCATAAAAGCTATGATTGGTCGATTTAATAAGGGTGGAACAGGAAACAGACTTGACAAAAATATTTTTCAGTGATGATGCAGAATTATTTTATAAATACCACCCCGACTATAAACACTTAACCTGAACACCTTTAATATGAATATTCACATAAAAACAGTTTTAAATTTTGTATTTATTTCATGTTTCTCCAATTCAAAGTCTGAGATTTCAGGAGTTTAAATCAGTGACCATCAGGCAGGAGACCAATGTTAAAACTCCTTATCAGAGATTTTACATTCATTTTTGCAAGTGTTTAAAAGAAGCAAAAACAGGAGAGTCTGGGCCAGTTCTGGGATTTGGATGTTTAAAGAGTGAGTGAGTAAAGATAAGTGATCTTAACTTAACTCCTCTGCCACCATCGCCCCTAATTTTATAAATTTTTATTGCGTCTATGTTCATCCTTATGGATTCCATAAGTTATTTTTAAACCTCAATGATCTCTTCAGTGTTGATGTTGGAAAAAAAAAAACTAGATTGACTTAATTTGATGGGGTTGAAAACTCCAGTGTAAAGACAGAAAAGGGGAACAATTTACCACCTTTATGCTCTCGGTTAACAGTTATGTTAAATTGCCACATTTACCTCATTCAAAATTGTTAAAATAAACAATTCCTGAAATATTAAAATAAATGAACTGATCTTATCTTTGATCTGAAGCTGAATTCCCATCAGTTATTTTTACCTCAATGCCAGGCTGCTGCCAGCTCTGATGCTTTTTATTTCACAGCCAAGTCGATAAAAATAACGATAAAAATATCAGCAAATATTGACCAGCTCCGGTGGCCTAGTGGTATGAGTGTGACTGGGAGATCGGGGTTCGAATCCCGGTCGGGTCATACCAAAGACTTTGAAAAATGGGACCCAATGCCTCCTCGCCACTCAGCACTAAGGGGTTGGATTGGGGGGTTAAACCACCAAATAGTTACCGAGCGCGGCCACAGCTGCAGCTCACCGCTCCCCACCACGGGGATGGGTCAAATGCGGAGATGTAATTTCACCAGTGTGTGATGACTTGGGACTTTAACTTATATTGGCAATTTTTTAAAACGTTTTAAGATCATTTCTGATTATGATGAGATTAAACTAAAAGAGGTAGGTCGAATACATAAATAGCAAATCAGAACACCAAGGAAAAACAATCCATTTTGTTTTGAGTTCTAGCTACTCTGGTGTTTCACCTTAACAGTAACGTGGTCAAATCAGTGCCAATACTTGTTATTTAAATCTTCAATTTTTGTTTTCAACAAGTATAGAAGACTTACTGCACACAATACTGAGTCTTTGTTCTGTTTGGACCTGGCTTTAGACTTTCTAAAGAGTTGATGTGACTTAATGCTCCAAGACAAACGTTCACACCAAATATTTTATTTCAGATAAAGTAAAAAACAAACTTTAACCCAATGCATGTTTACACATCCCTGTTTTGGGTAGAAAATGTACAAATGACACAAATACAATTGTTTTTAATTTTCATAAGCCTAAACAAGAGGTCGAAGTTTTGTTTTCTTACCACTGATCCCCCCCCCCCTCCCCATTTACAAGCAATCCGTTAACTATTACATAAAATATTTTGTAGAACAGCAATTCTCATTCTACGTTTTCATCTTCAAACAAAAGTTAAATAGAGTTTGGTCCATTCTGAAAGCTTCTGAGCAAGTTTTAGTATATGCATTTTTAGAAGTACTGTACAGTTGGGTGATGTCGTTACATATACCACGGGAGGGCGCCCGTGCACCAAAGGAGATGCAACTAGAACGTTCCAGAAGTCCCGTCCCTCAGGGAGAAGTCTGACCACGCCCCATTCTGTTGTTTACTAGTTTTAGGAGGACTCCCCGGGACTTGTTTTCGACTTTTACAAGAATACAGTGGTACTTACACATGAAAGAAAACATTTCCATCTCAATCACTAGTACATTTACAATTTTAAAGAGGCTAAGATTTTAAATGTTAGTTTTTAACGACTGCATTTCTCTTTTATATGAATTAGAAGCCATGCACATTTATCCCTCCCCATCCATTTTCTACCATTCTTACCATACATTTTGTACAGTTGTATCCACCGAGGTGGATTTTATGAGTCTTTTCAGCACCTTATAATATATTAAACTAAACCACCTTTTTGAACACGAGACCGGGTTTTACTCCGATCACGCGCTCAGTCCCGTCGACATTTTACTTCTGTTTTTAACGTCTCTTTGCTTCAGCGACGAGAACAATTCTGCAACGAATAAAACAAGTTTTCAGGAAACACAATAAACAGTCTGAAACCCCAAATCAGACCCAGTCCCGACCAGCCCCCCTACAGCAAACTGAGACTTGACTCACGGTCCGGAGACTCCGCCGAAGACGAACCCACCTCGACGACCGAATCGGGCTGCTGCTGTTCCTGAAGGTGCTCCTGGTCAGCTCCGTCCGCTGCAGACTGAAGGACGGGGTGACGCTTCCTCCTTTATATCTGTTGTAAACACACTCTGGCTCCTTCTGGAAGTTTCACTGCGCCTCAAAAATCCAGTCAGAGTTTACGGAAAAAAACACATCCGGTACAGACTGTCAAAATAAAAGCCTTGTTTCACAATCAAACTTGTACATCAGTGATCCGCAACTCCCTTGACCGAGGGCCGGTATCCAGCATGTTTTACTGTTTTCCTGCTTGAACACATCCGATTTTAATCAACAGGTGATTAACAGGATTCTGCAGAGATGAGTTAGCCTGGCAAGCCATCCTATATATGAATATATAAAACTAACTTTGCAAGGCAAGAATTTGGTCTAGTTCACTAGAGGAGGTGCTGAACAGGTGAGTCTGTTTTATTAGGGAAACAACTAAAACATGCTGGATACCGGGGTAAGAGAGTTGGGAATCATTGTATGTGTTTCGTTTTCACGCACGCACGCACGCACGCACGCGCACGCACGCACGCACACACACGTTTGTATTTGGTGTGACCCTCCATTGACTTCCATTCATTTGAAAAGAAAAGCCCTTCGGTTCCAATTAATAAACAAATGCTGTCCATAAGGATTATTTATGTTTAAGTAAAATACATAAAATCATTTTGGCGTTTAAAGTTGGAAAGGTTTTTACTTTATTTATTAAAAAAGTGTAGCCACATACTGTTATAGCTACTGCAATTTTAGCTACCATGTGGTGCAAATATTAACATAGTAATTTGGTGTCTCTGTAGTTGTATTTGGGGGTTCCATATTTTAAAAAGTATTACAATTAACAAAAAATGTTGATTAACGTAATATTTAATCCAAATTTTATATCCAATAAATAACATTCTAGGACAAACTTAGCTTACATTTTTCTTCATCAGGGAAAACGGACACATTAGGTTTTCTCAAATTGTGATTGAGACCATTTGAAAAAAGCTTTTGAATTTTGTAAATTTTCTTAAAATAAACATTTTATCTGTAATAAATATCACGTTTTAATTTTGTTTAGGATATATTATTGAAGCTACATAGCTAACATGTTATGAAGGGTTTGTGAAAAATGTTCATAAATATAAAGTTTGTTTGCTTTACTTTGAAGGGTAAGTTGGGCCACTTCCGTTTTGATCTGCGATAATTCTACAACTTAACACGTTGGTAGTGTAAAATTTGACCAATAAGAAACCGAATCCTTCCCATGGGATATTTTTATGCTGATTGTTTTTCTGTGCCAGAAAATTCTGGAAAGATCCTGAACAGGAACTTTTAAACTCGATTTTTTGTTCCCATCACAATCCTGGAAATAATGTAACTGTTCCATCATGATCTGTGATATATCAGTATGATGAAGACAAGAGTCTTAACTTATCTTTGTTCGATTATTTGATCACTATTAACCTTGTTGGATTATTATTATTATTATTATTATTATTATTATTATTATTATTATTATTATTATTATTATCTCTGTCAAACTTTTATCTATGTCTTTTGTGCTTTATCCAGACTTCATGACCCAATCTTTAGGATTTTCAATTTACTTCTCAGTTTTTCCATTACAACTTCAGATCTTTGCAAGTGTAATATTTATTAAAACAATTGCCTAAACTATGTAACTATAATTATAAAGATGATAAATGATTTTGACAAGGAGTTTTACTCCTAATATTTTATTTACAGTTTAATAAAGTCCCAGCCGTTTTTTGGGATGATTTTATGTCTGGGTGTTTGTTACATTTAAGCACTGATTTTATTTTTTGCAGTTGAACTTAAGCACTCCAAATGGTCTTTTACATTCTGCTGGTATGTTCTTGTTAATTATTTCCTTAATTATATTTGTTTGATTTTTTTTAATCTAAAGTAAAATGTTTGTTGGTGTGTTTTTAATCCTCAAATATGTAATGAAATCAATTTTAAAGTTGAAAAACTTGTATTTGTTTACAAAGAAATATAAAAATTGTTTTTTAAATTAACTGATCTATGAGTCTTTGTCAAATTTATACAGGTTAAAATAATATTTGTTATACATTTTCAAAAACAAACATAAGACACAAAAGCCCTCAAACATTTGTATTTTACTTTCATCTTTATTGTTGTCCAGCAAAGCAAAGATGAAAACATCTCAATCACACACAATCAATATTTATTGTCTTATATAAAACATATTGACATAAAATATTTAAACTTTGAATACAAACATGAAAAAATCTTCTCTATAAACATCCGTGCAACTCAGAGCTTTTCACAAATATGTCACAATCAGAAAGTGAGCAATAATCTTAAACAGTCCCAGAGAGTCCAGATTCAGGGCCACTTCAGTCCACCTCCTCAACAGTGGGCCCCTGGGAGCCGCCTCGTGCCTGCTCTCTACAAGAACCAGTGGGCATCCCTCCCTGATACAGCTTGCTGATGATGGGGTTGCACACGTTCTCCAGCTCTTTCTGCTTGTGTTGGTACTCGTCTTTCTCAGCCAGCTGGTTGTTCTCCAGCCAGGCGATGGTCTCCTGACACTTCTCAGTCACCTTCTTCTTGTCCTGGTCACTAATTTTGTCCTTCAGCCTCTCGTCCTCCACGCTGCTCTTCATGTTGAAGGCGTAGGACTCCAGGGAGTTCTTGGCAGCGATCTTTTCCCTCTGCTGCTCGTCCTCAGCTTTGTATTTGTCAGCGTCCTGGACCATCCTCTCGATCTCCTCTTTGCTCAGTCGGCCCTTGTCGTTGGTGATGGTGATCTTGTTCTCTTTGCCCGTGCTCTTGTCCACCGCAGACACGTTCAAAATGCCGTTGGCGTCGATGTCGAAGGTAACCTCGATCTGTGGGACACCTCGGGGAGCAGGTGGGATTCCAGACAGCTCAAACTTGCCCAGCAGGTTGTTGTCCTTGGTCATGGCTCTCTCCCCTTCGTAGACCTGGATCAGGACCCCGGGCTGGTTGTCAGAGTAAGTACTGAACACCTGGGTTTGTTTGGCTGGGATGGTGGTGTTGCGTTTGATCAGGGGCGTCATCACTCCCCCGGCCGTCTCGATCCCCAGGGACAGAGGCGCCACGTCCAGCAACAGGAGGTCCTGGACGTTGCCCGAGGTATCGCCTGTGAGGATGGCGGCCTGGACGGCGGCGCCGTAAGCCACCGCCTCATCCGGGTTGATGCTCTTGTTCAGCTCCCGACCGTTGAAGAAGTCCTGCAGGAGTTTCTGAATCTTGGGGATTCGGGTTGAGCCTCCCACCAGGACGACGTCGTGGATCTGTCCCTTGTCCATTTTGGCGTCCCTCAGAGCTTTCTCCACAGGCTCCAAGGTCCCCCTGAACAGGTCGGAGCACAGCTCCTCAAAGCGAGCCCTGGTGATGGAGGTGTAGAAGTCGATGCCCTCAAACAGAGAGTCGATCTCGATGCTGGCCTGGGAGCTGGAGGACAGGGTCCTCTTGGCCCTCTCACAAGCTGTGCGCAGCCTCCTCAAGGCTCTCTTGTTATGGCTGATGTCCTTCTTGTGTTTCCTCTTGAACTCCTCCACAAAGTGGTTCACCATGCGGTTGTCAAAGTCCTCTCCTCCCAGGTGAGTGTCTCCGGCCGTGGCCTTCACCTCAAAGATGCCGTCGTCAATGGTCAGGATGGACACGTCGAAGGTGCCTCCACCCAGATCAAAGATCAGGACGTTTCGTTCTCCTGACCTGCCTTTGTCCAGCCCGTACGCGATGGCTGCTGCCGTGGGCTCGTTGATGATCCTCAGGACGTTGAGTCCTGCGATGACGCCGGCGTCTTTAGTGGCCTGTCGCTGGGAGTCGTTGAAGTACGCCGGGACCGTGATGACGGCGTTGGACACTTTGTGGCCCAGGTAGGCCTCAGCAATCTCCTTCATCTTCACCAGGACCATGGAGGAAATCTCCTCAGGGGAGAAGGTCTTGTTCTCTCCTTTGTACTCCACTTGAATTTTGGGCTTCCCTCCATCCGAAACCACCTTGAAGGGCCAGTGCTTCATGTCGGCCTGCACCACAGAGTCATCAAACCTTCTTCCAATCAGCCTCTTGGCATCAAACACAGTGTTGCTGGGGTTCAGAGCCACCTGGTTCTTGGCTGCGTCCCCAATCAGCCTCTCTGTGTCAGTGAAGGCCACATAGCTGGGGGTGGTCCTGTTGCCCTGGTCGTTGGCGATGATTTCCACTTTTCCATGCTGGAAAACCCCCACACAGGAGTAGGTGGTGCCCAGGTCGATGCCGATGGCCACGTTTTTAGCTGCACACATCTTGGCAGAGTGAACTTTATGTCCTAAAGCAGAAAAGACACAAATGAGAAGAAAAATTAGGAAAGTGAGTGACTACAGCAGCTGATGGAGCTTCAGAAGACTGGGCTGGCTCATTTAGAAAGAATCAGAGTTAATCTGTTGGAAAAACTCAGTAAAGGTAAAAGTGAATGACTACAGCAGCAACATTAACATTAGATTTTTAACTTTGACTCAAATATTCAATAAACGTCTCAAATCAAAAATTTAATTTCCTGCTCCTGCAGTTCTTCAGCACAAGTCCATCATGTAATTCTTATTAGAAAGTTTCAATCTAAATTTCTTGTTCTATCAAACATGAAGTTTGTACTTACTGTTGATGTTCTGTGCCGTAAAGACGATTTCAATTTTTCTTCTTCTGCTTCTTCTCTGGATCTCCACCTGCTCTCTGGTCAGTTTCTGTCTCTGCTCTCAGACCAGCAGCTTTATATCTGTGGAGCTGGCTGTCTGGCTGCTTCTAGACGTTTCATGAGAATCACACTCAAGTGAGAGGAAGCATCACATTCTGTTTCCTGCTGTTAGTTCAAAGTAAAAGTCGACAACGCTTACTGAACAATACGGTACAGGGACTGGATGCGTTTTTTTATTCTGACGTTCGAATGGCACCATTTCCTGTGTGCATCAATGACTTGCAGAAGTGTCCTGAAATTTCCACCAATGAGAGGCGCGTGCGCAGCTTTGTCTTCTGCCAGATTCACAAAATAAAACGACCTTCCGGGCAGTTGGAGAACCTTCTGGATATTTCAGTCTGCCACTGCCACGATTTGGTTAAACAAAAAAAAAAAAAAACAGAAGTAAAGTACAGAAACAGAAAAATTGTACTTAAGTACAGTAACAAAGTACAAGTACTTCTTACAATCTGAATCTTTAAAGCATAAACAATATTAAAACCTGTTTATACCTGTTATATTTGTTGTGGGAAAACTGTGGATTGTCCAAATATATTTCTGTTTAAAACAATTTTTCAAAAAAAAAATAAAAAGTTAAGCACATAATTAAAAGAAGAAAAACTTTATCAAAAACTAATTGTAATTCAAATGTAATCGTTGATATTTTATGAGAATAAAAAAAAGAGAATTGTTAATTTGACCTATATAAAATAACTGGTTATAATTTGGTTTATTGGTTGAATGAATTTATGCCATAAATGTATGTGTTCAGAATTTTACATTGATTGGATTTAATCAATCACCATTCGTGAGTTATTAAATGAAAATGAAAATTTTGAATATGTTTTAGCTTTCAATCGGCTAAATACTACAGATTTAATGTGTTGGAGAAAGAGATCAATTTATGGTTCCTTGCAAATGCAGTTCAGTGAAAACTCCATTTATCAAGACTTATATCATTATAATACGTTTCTATACTAATTGTTTCATTATTTTGCTAATCACACAAGCTAAAATACACATTTTCTTCACTTTTCCAGAAGGTTCTCCAACTGCCCGGAAGGTCGTTTTATTTTGTGAATCTGGCAGAAGACAAAGCTGCGCACGCGCCTCTCATTGGTGGAAATTTCAGGACACTTCTGCCAAGTCAGTGATGCACACAGGAAATGGTGCCATTCGAATTTCAGAACTAAAAAGAAAACGCGTCCAGATCAAAGACTGTATAGACAGACAGTCCCTGTACCGTATTGTTCAGTAAGCGTTGTCGACTTTTACTTTGAAACTACCAACAGGAAACAGAATGTGATGTTTCTTCTCACTTGAGTGTGATTCTCATGAAACGTCTAGAAGCAGCCAGACTCCCAGCTCCACAGATATAAAGCTTCTGGTCTGAGAGCAGAGACAGTTACAGAAACTGACCAGAGAGCAGCTGGAGATCCAGAGAAGAAGAAGCAGAAGAAGAAAAATTGAAATCGTCTTTACGGCACAGAACATCAACAGTAAGTACAAACTTCATGTTTGATAGAACAAGAAATTTAGATTGAAACTTTCTAATAAGAATTACATGATGGACTTGTGCTGAAGAACTGCAGGAGCAGGAAATTAAATTTTGATTTGATACGTTTATTGAATNATTCTACAATTCATGAGTGCTGCTTGATTATATTAACAAGATAGGCAAGATTATAAATACATACGTTTATGACATAAATTCATTCAACCAATAAACCAATTTATAACCACCTATATAAGTCAAATTAACATGTTTCTTCTTAGTTTTTACTCCTTACAAATCAACTTTTATGAATTAATTTTAATTATATATTTTTTTGACAATTTTTTAAATTATGTGCTAAAATCGTTTGAAAAATTGTTTTAAACAGAGAAATATTTGCTCACCCTTAGTTCAACTGTAAACACATTCCTCAGTTTCCCCCCAACAAATAGAGATAAAAACAGGCTTTAGTGTTGTTTATGCTAAAAAGACGTTTAAATGAAACCTTCCTCTAAAGTGATAACCTCCAGTAAACATTGTTGCATTAGTTTCTGAAAGCAGGTCACGTCTTGGTCTTGCCTGCAATTCCAGTGCTGTTTGATATTTTATGTGTCCACAAACAATAATATGTGTGAACTAAACAAAAGTGTCAGCCCACAAGTCTACACATGAACCTAATAAAACTCAAATAACTGAATAGTGTGAAGAAAGGAACTGCTTATTTAAAGTGTTCATTGCACTCAAACCTGAGATGTTCCATATTTCTTATATTAGGTTACCAGTAGATGTCTTTATCTATTGTTACTTCTTACATTTAATTTGATATGATAATAATTTTTGCATGTTGTTTTATTGCATAGTTTAATCACTCTTTAATATTTTATTACCATATAGAATAGATTTAGTCTTATTTAAGCTAATTGACAATTTGTTTCCATCAAATCTTTGTTAAAATGACAAATTTCCAAATTAATCACCTACAAAATGATCTTCCTCATAAAAATATTGATGTAAATTGCAAATAAAATGAACTTTACAGAACATGTAACGTTTCACAGATAGCATTGAAGTAGTGGTAGGATGATTTTGGTCCCAATACTGACCCCTGGAGGACACAAAAATAGTGTCCTTACAATTTTAGAGACGGTCGCAGAAAACTTTGCATTTTCTGATCTTTAAAGCAAATTAATCTTCTAAATATTTTTTAAAATCCTGTTAGAAAGGCAATAATTAATAATTTAGCATTTTTTAACAAAATTTAGAAATGACCACCAATGTGAGGATTTGAAGTGATATAGATAAATCTCAGTGTGTGATAAACCGTTTGCTTCATAGTTGATTGATTTATAAATCCCAAACTCAATCATTTCAAATTAGCAAAGCATGAATCTGCAGAATTAAAATACTGAAATAATAACAAGTGTGTGTTATTCAGTTCCCCTTTTTGGAAAAATATCAAATAAAACCCAGAATCAATAAAATGAAATGTACGTGTCAGGGGAAAATCAGGTGCCTCACTGAGTTTTGATTGAATATAAATGAATTATTTTAACATATTTTATGGACAATCAGCTTATTGGTAAACTTTCAGCATAATTGAATGTTTATTTGAATTGTTCATAAACATTCAGTGGTTTAAAACAAGTTTATATTTTCCCAATTTTTCCTGATTTATGTCGATACCAATTGCGTAATTCCCATTAAAAAGTCAGAATATTTAATTATGTTCAAAACATGGGGTTGTGTTATAACTTTTAAAAACTATAAAAATATAACTGTTAAAGCCTCAAAGCGAAAAACATAGTTTTCTTTTAATCTATTTTTATTTATTCTTCTCAGGAGGCACTTTGAATTTTTATGTTTAAAATCAAAATTATTGTTTTTTCCCCCATAACTCAAATTTCAGAAGAAACAAAAAAAATTTGATTCTTTTATCTTTTTTGTGAACAAGTATAAGTTTACAAGGACTTTGTGTTACCACTCTTCCATGTTTAGTTAAGTTACTTAGATGTTGAGCTTGTCCACAAAAGTTCAAAACATCAAAATGTAAATGTTGGTTTCTGAGGTTACCTTGTTTTTTAAATGATTGAAATTTAATTAGGTTGTAGTTTATTTTCAGTAATTCTGTGATGAAATATTTTATAAAACATTAGACAGCAAATACAGAAAACATTTCTATTTTAGTTTACTTTCATCTTTATTGCAATGTTCAGCAAGCAAGGATGAAAACATTAAAAATACACATAATCAATATTTAGTGTCTTTTTTTTTATAAAAACAACATATTGACATAAAATATTTAAAGTTTGAATACAAACATGAAAAAATCTTCTCTATAAACATCTGTGCAACTCAGAGCTTTTCACAAATATGTCACAATCAGAAAGTGAGCAATAATCTTAAACAGTCCCAGAGAGTCCAGATTCAGGGCCACTTCAGTCCACCTCCTCAACAGTGGGCCCCTGGGAGCCGCCTCGTGCCTGCTCTCTACAAGAACCAGTGGGCATCCCTCCCTGATACAGCTTGCTGATGATGGGGTTGCACACGTTCTCCAGCTCTTTCTGCTTGTGTTGGTACTCGTCTTTCTCAGCCAGCTGGTTGTTCTCCAGCCAGGCGATGGTCTCCTGACACTTCTCAGTCACCTTCTTCTTGTCCTGGTCACTAATTTTGTCCTTCAGACTCTCGTCCTCGACGCTGCTCTTCATGTTGAAGGCGTAGGACTCCAGGGAGTTCTTGGCAGCGATCTTTTCCCTCTGCTGCTCGTCCTCAGCTTTGTATTTGTCAGCGTCCTGGACCATCCTCTCGATCTCCTCTTTGCTCAGTCGGCCCTTGTCGTTGGTGATGGTGATCTTGTTCTCTTTGCCCGTGCTCTTGTCCACCGCAGACACGTTCAAAATGCCGTTGGCGTCGATGTCGAAGGTAACCTCGATCTGTGGGACACCTCGGGGAGCAGGTGGGATTCCAGACAGCTCAAACTTGCCCAGCAGGTTGTTGTCCTTGGTCATGGCTCTCTCCCCTTCGTAGACCTGGATCAGGACCCCGGGCTGGTTGTCAGAGTAAGTACTGAACACCTGGGTTTGTTTGGCTGGGATGGTGGTGTTGCGTTTGATCAGGGGCGTCATCACTCCCCCGGCCGTCTCGATCCCCAGGGACAGAGGCGCCACGTCCAGCAGCAGGAGGTCCTGGACGTTGCCCGAGGTGTCNCCTGTGAGGATGGCGGCCTGGACGGCGGCGCCGTAAGCCACCGCCTCATCCGGGTTGATGCTCTTGTTCAGCTCCCGACCGTTGAAGAAGTCCTGCAGGAGTTTCTGAATCTTGGGGATTCGGGTTGAGCCTCCCACCAGGACGACGTCGTGGATCTGTCCCTTGTCCATTTTGGCGTCCCTCAGAGCTTTCTCCACAGGCTCCAAGGTCCCCCTGAACAGGTCGGAGCACAGCTCCTCAAAGCGAGCCCTGGTGATGGAGGTGTAGAAGTCGATGCCCTCAAACAGAGAGTCGATCTCGATGCTGGCCTGGGAGCTGGAGGACAGGGTCCTCTTGGCCCTCTCACAAGCTGTGCGCAGCCTCCTCAAGGCTCTCTTGTTATGGCTGATGTCCTTCTTGTGTTTCCTCTTGAACTCCTCCACAAAGTGGTTCACCATGCGGTTGTCAAAGTCCTCTCCTCCCAGGTGAGTGTCTCCGGCCGTGGCCTTCACCTCAAAGATGCCGTCGTCAATGGTCAGGATGGACACGTCGAAGGTGCCTCCACCCAGATCGAAGATCAGGACGTTTCGTTCTCCTGACCTGCCTTTGTCCAGCCCGTACGCGATGGCTGCTGCCGTGGGCTCGTTGATGATCCTCAGGACGTTGAGTCCTGCGATGACGCCGGCGTCTTTAGTGGCCTGTCGCTGGGAGTCGTTGAAGTACGCCGGGACCGTGATGACGGCGTTGGACACTTTGTGGCCCAGGTAGGCCTCAGCAATCTCCTTCATCTTCACCAGGACCATGGAGGAAATCTCCTCAGGGGAGAAGGTCTTGTTCTCTCCTTTGTACTCCACTTGAATTTTGGGCTTCCCTCCATCTGAAACCACCTTGAAGGGCCAGTGCTTCATGTCGGCCTGCACCACAGAGTCATCAAACCTTCTTCCAATCAGCCTCTTGGCATCAAACACAGTGTTGCTGGGGTTCAGAGCCACCTGGTTCTTGGCTGCGTCCCCAATCAGCCTCTCTGTGTCAGTGAAGGCCACATAGCTGGGGGTGGTCCTGTTGCCCTGGTCGTTGGCGATGATTTCCACTTTTCCATGCTGGAAAACCCCCACACAGGAGTAGGTGGTGCCCAGGTCGATGCCGATGGCCACGTTTTTAGCTGCACACATCTTGGCCGAGTGAACTTTATGTCCTAAAGCAGAAAAGACACAAATGAGAAGAAAAATGATTAAAGTGAATGACTACAGCAGCTGATGGAGCTTCAGAAGACTGGGCTGGCTCATTTAGAAAGAATCATTTAATAAGTCTGATGAGGTAATCAGTTATAGAAGCTTATTTTAAATTGTAAATTGATAATAAAATAAATTATACTAAAAGCAATGTTGACAAAAATTTAACTTTGATTATAATGTTCTTTAAAAATATGAATCAAATCAAAATGGTTATTTTCCTGCTCCTACATTTCTTCAGAACAAAGTTCATGTCTTACTTATGTGAAAGTTTCAGATGTTGAATGGAAGTTTCTTGTTGGATGAAGGTTGTACTTACTGTTGAATGCTGATGGTCTGTGTCGTGAAGATGATTGATCTGCTTCTTCTTCTCTGGATCTCCAGCTGCTCTCTGGTCAGTTTCTGTAACTGTCTCTGCTCTCAGACCAGCAGCTTTATATCTGTGGAGCTGGCAGTCTGGCTGCTTCTAGACGTTTCATGTGAATCACACTCAAGTGAGAGGAAACATCACCTTCTGTTTCCTGTTGGTGGTTTCAAAGTAAAAGTCGACAACACCTATATTACTGGAGGGGACCGAGGGGACTGGACATGGTTTTGTTTTATTCTGAAGTTCAAATGTTACAGTTTCCTGTGTGCGTCACTGACTTGGTAAGAGTCCTGAAATTTCCACCAATGAGAGGCTCGTGCGTAAATTCGTCTTCAGCCAGATTTACAAAACAAACCGAAGCTTCCGGGCTGTTGGAGAACCTTCTGGACAAGTGAAGAAAATGAGTATTATAGCTTGTGTGATTAGCACAATCATTTTCATATTTCCTCTAAATAATAAAGTAAGAAGTAAAGAAACTTATTTTAATGATATAAATCTTTACAAACTGAGTTTTTTCACTGAACTGCTTTTAATATCTTTGCAAAAGGTCTATTATATTATAATATTTCATTACTAATTAAAGTTAACAATTTAAAAATCAAATTTTCATTCTACAATTCATGAATGCTGCTTGATTATATTAACAAGATAGGCAAGATTATAAATACATACGTTTATGACATAAATTCATTCAACCAATAAACCAATTTATAACCACCTATATAAGTCAAATTAACATGTTTCTTCTTAGTTTTTACTCCTTACAAATCAACTTTTATGAATTAATTTTAATTATATGTTTTTTTGACATTTTTTTAAATTATGTGCTAAAATCGTTTGAAAATTTATTTTAAACAGAGAAATATTTGCTCACCCTTCAACTGTAAACACATTCCTGTTTATTGTGCTTTTTAAAAATTTTTGCACCAAATATCGCAGCAATTTCCTAATGTTCTGAATCTGCTCACACATATAGCAATAAAACCCTTCTGATTCTGAGGTGTGGTGTGTGTGAAGGAAGAGGTTAGAGCTAAGATGTTAGAATTAAAGAGCCAGCATCAAAAACTAAATTAAAAAACCCCCTGAAAATTGTCTTGGGAAATTGTATCAAAGCAAATGTATTTTCATTCATTTTATTAATTTGAGCATAGCTGCAGCACATTACAGAATGTTCGTGTACTGTACTGAGAGCTTTTCAGATGCTTGTATCTGAGATCTCAGTCTTTCAGTCATGATCTAAGTGTCACAATAACTGATGAAGGTTGAAATGTAGATGGACCAGTAGCTCAGCTCCTTCTTCCCCATGAGACTGGAAAGCCCTCATTCTTGCAGAGGAAGCTCCAGTCTAGAACCACAGTCTCAGCTCATTCTCCTTCTGGCAGGTTTACACTTTGCTGCTAACTGCCCCGGTGTGCACTATAGGTCAAATGTAAAAAGAAAAATGAAAAATGTAAAAGAAATCTTCATAACCTTTTGCCAAAATTAAGAATAAACACCTGTATGAGCACAAGTCTGCCTGAATTACAGTCAGGAAGAAAAATATTTGTTGTGAGGCTCCACATACCTAATGCCTAGTTTGCTTTGAATACATTTAAACCATCATTAGAGCGTGAAGCAGAAATAAGGTGATGAAAACCTGCATTCATCCTGTTGACAGTCAATCAAGATTTTCAACATTCAAACTGAAATTAACACAGAACACAAAACAACATTTTCAAAAAATAAATATAAAGAGCTAACACAACAAATGAATCATTCAAAAACAGAATACCTGTCTGGTTTCAGTAATTCATTTATAATACTGTCACAATTTGGTTGTGCATTGGACCCAAGCACAGGTGAGTGAGGACTCTGGGAGGCAGCCGAGAAAGTCGAGTCTTTTATTTTCAAAACCAGGATTGGCAACGAGCAGGGACAAACAACACCTGAGCTTGGGTCCAATGCACAAACAAATCATGACAGAACGAACCAACCAAAGAGGATCCCAGCGGTGAGTCCCTGGGAGTTCCTGGTGCTCCAAGCAAAGGAGTATGAAAGGTGGGATTGATGAGGTCTTCGAAGTACTCCACCCACCGATCCACTACGTCCCGAGTTGAGGTCAGCAGCATACCTTTCCCACTATAAATAGTGTTGGTAGCACACTGCTTTCCCCTCCTGAGGCGCCAGATGGTGGATCAGAATCTCCTCAAAGCCGTACGGAAGTCTTGCTCCATTATCTCACCAAACGTCTCCCATGCCCGGGTTTTTGCCTTTGTGACCAACCAAGCTGCATTCCACTTGGATCACCGGTACTGGTCCCACAGGCCAAAAAGACTTGATAGGACTCTTTCTTCAGCTTTACAGCATTCATTGTAGCACCGGGTTCTGCGGTTGATGCCAAAACCAGCAGAGACGATCCTGTGGCCGCAGCTCCGGACTGCCTCCTTGACAACTGAAGCACGGAACATGGACTCAATGTTCACCACCTCCTCCCGGACGTGTTCAAAACTCTATTGGAGGTGGGAATTGAAGCTCCTTCTGACAGCAGACCCTCACAATACGTTTGAGCGTGTCAGGGCTGACCGCATCCTGCCCCAACATCGAAGCCAACTCACCACCAGGTAGTGGTCACTTGACAGCTCTGCCCCTCTCTTCACCCAAGTGTCCAAAACATGTGGCCGCAGAGCAGATGACACAGCAACAAAGTCTATCAGTGAACTGCGGCCTAAGGTATCCTGGTGCCAAGAGCACATATGGACACCTTTATTCCTGCATGGTGTTCATTATGGACAATCCATGGCAAGCACAGAAGTCCGACCGACCGTCCGACCCACCGACCGGTTTATAAAACACTTTACACATACGAAGTGATCAAATGCTGTACATGTAAGGCTGCTGGTACGCAGCAACGGCCTGTAGGTTCTGGATACGAGGGGGAGCAAGCAACTTAAATGACCCGAAGAACAGACTGGAGGTAAAATTGGGAGGAACAAAGACAATGCTAAAAATTCAAGTGGTAAAAGCCCAAAGAACCTAAAAACATAAAAACAGTATTTAAAAAGACCTGGGGCCTCATTTATCAAACGTTCGTAGAAACGTTCCTATATTCCCTCCTACGGATGAAATTTAGAATGTGTGTACGAACAGCCAATGTCCTGATTTATGAAACATGCGGTGGCCTCTCGTACGCATGTTCCTCCGCAATCTGATGATAAATCCCACCTGTGCGCATATAGGAGCTTGTGCCCGTGTACCGTCATTTACATACAGAAACGCCCTCAATTAACCATATTTGGTCACACTACGTCCTCAGGTCGGGAGGGGATTCCCTGGGTTCTTCCCAGAAAAAAAAAGACAAACTTTATTGACAGCGAGATCGAAACACCGGACACTTGACAACGCGTGTATGATCGGGGAGCAGAGGAGGTTCTGGAGGGACTGGAATCGGATCAGTGCGCTGCGCTCACGGAAGAGCCGTTCCCTCTGGAGTGCACTCTGCTCTGCTAAATCCTCCAATAATAATAATAATGTTAAGAAACAATCTTTTATATAGCGCATCTCACAAAAAATCATGATGCGCTTCACAAGGACAAAATAATTTAATTAAATTACAACATAATAAATAAATAAATAAATGCAAAATGATTTAAAACATCATAAAAATGGGAAGAGTAAACATTGTGATTACAAAATAACACGAAATCAGCTGTTCTACAGTCAGAGTCCCGTCGGTCACGGGTGTTTTAGCACCAATAATGTGACACAGCTGTTTTTCCACCAAAATATTTATTTATTGGGTAAAATAATTAGTGGATGAGGAACACGCGTGGATCACTGAGACCTTCAGAATTGCTGTTCCCTCGTTCTGCCACTAGATGCTGTTCCTACGCACGGTCAGAGCTGTTCTTATATTCAGGAACGTTTTCACGCACAAGTACAAATTGGTAAATATCACACAATGCGTAAAATCGTTCCCACGCACGAAATACGCACAGATCTGTACGTAAGTACGGTTGATAAATGAGGCCCCTGGCATCTCTGGGTTGTCCTCCACAATGAAGTCTGATAAAACTGTCCTAAAACAATCTAAAATGATCCAGTACATCACCAGGAGGGAGTGGTGTTCAGCACGAGGAGCCATACCTTGGCTCCAGCTAACCATGTCAACCCAACATGTAGCTGGGACCCAGTATGCTCCTTTGGCTGTCTGGCACACAGCCGATCTCCCACAGCAACCTGCCTGCGATGCCACCAACTCCCATGTCCTCCTCTTGCCCTTTGGCTGATGCGCACACTGCATATCTCCCGTCTCCCCCAGCTCCCAGGCACAGCACCGCTCCTTGGACACGTCATGCCCTCCTCGGCCCAAGGCCCTGACAAGACACAGAGGCACCAGCATCAACACTGTACCACTCACATGTACGGGGAGAGGACAACCCATGATCCTCCGCACTTGGCCACTTGTCCACCTCCCGGGACTGTGCTCCAGGTGCCGATCTATGTTCCAGAGGGATTGGGCGCAGGTGTCCATGGGAGACGCCTTTGTCCAGGGTGCATCTCTTGATCTTAATTAGCCCCCGTGCATGTCTGTCTGCTGCTCTCCCAGACTCTCCCTCCTCAGCTCCTTTTATCTAGTGCCAATCAGTCAATTAGTCTGTTGCACCTGTGGGTGTTCCACACCTGTTCAGCTCAATTCACTGCCAGTTCAACAAATTAAGTGTCTCTGGGAAGGGCCACAAAGGGAAAAGCACTCAAAAACACAACACAAGTATGTCAAAAATAATTATAAACACAAAACATGCAACTTAAATTAAATACAAAAAAATGACAAATATGAACAACAAATCATGCAATTTAAGGTAAATCCCCAAATTTTCCACTTTGTGACATACATAGTAAAACCAACTATAAAAAGACGCAACACCAATAATAAAAGGAAAATTACAGTAAAACACAAATGCCAAGTCCAATAACAAAACATTGCTCGGATTCAGATCAGGGGGGCCATTCCTCCCAACCACACATCTCCAGGTCTCACTGTTGTTGCCCATGTGAGCATGTGAGCAGGAGATCAAAGGAGTCCCCAGAAGGAGCACTCTCCAGCACCCCTTCCAAGAACTCCAAAAATGGTGGGTAGTCTGACCTGCAGTTTGGTGCATAAGAACAAAACCACAGTCAGGACCCGTCCTCCCACACGTAGGCAGAGTGAGACTACCCTCTCGTTCACCGGGGTAAACCCCAACGTACAGGCACCAAGATGGGGGGGGGCAACAAGTATTCCCACCCCTGCTCAGCACCTCTCAGTGGGGGAAACTCCAGAGTGGTAGAGAGTCCAACCCCTCTCAAGGAAACTGGTTCCAGAGCCAGAGCCATGCGTTGAGGTGAGTCCGACTATATCTAGCCGGAACCTCTCAACCTCACACACCAAGTCCGGCTCTTTCCCCACCAGAGAGGTGACATTCCACATACCAAGAGCTAGCTTCTGTAGCCGAGGATCAGACCGCCAAGGTCCCCGCCTTCGACTACCACTTATCACACAATGTACCCGACCCCTTTGGCCCCTCCCACAAGTGGTGAGCCCATGGGAAGTGGGACTCATGTCTCCTCTTCGAGCTGTGTCTGCTCCATGGGTGAAAGCCTGGCCACCAGGCACTCACCAATGTGCCCCACCTCCAGGCCTGGCTCCAGAGGGGGGCCGTGCTGCCCTGGTGACCCACGTCATTGGTATTCTTCATCTTAAGGGGTCTTTGGGCTGCACTTTGTTTGACCTAGGACCTGTTTGCCATGGGTGACTCTACCAGAGGCATAAAGCCTCAGACAACTTAGCTCCTAGGATCATTGGGACACTCAAACCCCTCCACCACAGTAAGGTGGCAGCCCAGGGAGAGGGCTTGAGTGAAACGTTTACATTTTTCACTATAAGATGATCGGAGTTACTTCTTAGAGGAGGAAGAAGACTGTGAGCTTATCTTAGTTTGTCAGGAGTTAATACGTATTTATTCAATGAAGGACTTGAATCTGTGTTTGTAGAGCTGTTTAGGTGTCTTTGTTCTGCTGCTCTGGCTGGAGGACAAAAATAACCTGTGTTTGTACCACAAAAGGTTCAGACATGACTTTCCTGTGAGTTTCAGACAGGACATGAAAGAAGCTGGACCCATGGGTGTTAGATTATTCCATCTGGAATTAAACTACGTTTTAAATTTGCTTTGTGTTTACTTGTATTTTAATTTTATTTTCTGTGTAAATTCAAATGTTACAAACAGCTTTCTGATTAAAATGAACAGGTGTGAAGATTTAGATGTTCCTTTTATCCACATTGACCTAAATATTTGTTTTACTGAAAAAAGAAGTTTCCTGTACTTGTCATCAGTTTTAGGAACTAAAAACAAAACAATTTCTTATCAGGGGAGTTTATGATCTGCAAGTCTAGATTGTGATCCGTCCGTATGGTCATGGTATACACGTCTGTATTTGCAGGCTAAGTGTGTTCTCTCAGATCCGTCTGATAAGACATCCAACTGCTTGTGTTGGTTTTACAGCAGCAGCTTTCATGCAAATGACACACTCAGTGATATCTGACAAACACGGCAGCAAAAATATATACAGTTTAAACCATTTGTGCTTCAGAAAATCCTTTGGGATCCATAAACTCTTCCTTCAGCCTGAGTAAACTTCCAGTTTAAGTTCAAATCCAACAGAACTGAAACCATTTCTGATTCCTGGAAAAAAATCTGGTTTGTCTGCTTTTGTTTTGTTTGGTGTGTGTGTGTGTGTGTGCGTGTGTGTGTGGTGAGGTGTTGCTTAACAAGTAAATAAATTCAGCAGCTGTCAGAAGGCCGGGTTTTGTCAGACAGGCACTCCTTCTTTTCAGAAGTAAATTGTTTCCACCGGTTGGAGTTCACTTACATCATGAGGATCGAGCTGTTTACCTGTGGAGTCCTGCTCCTGGCCCTCACGGCTCCAGGTGAGTCTCACACCTGGATCTTCCCTCATATGACTTGAATTAATAACACTGAAAGAAAGAAAATGTTTCTTTTCATGAAGATGAATGGTTTAAAAAAATATTTTCTTGAGCTCAAAGCAGTGTTGTTTTTTGGCAGCCATCTTAGTTTTAGACTTCGTCTTGTGGACGAAAATTCATTTAAGTTAGTCAGTTTTAGTTGACTAAAGCTCAAAAAGGTTTAAGTCAACAAATATTTTGGTTTTTAGTTTCACAAAAATTATTATTAATAGAGTATTAGTCTTTAACAAATTAATTTATAGGTCACACACGTATACTCTGACCTACTGGAGTGAGTTTCATACCAACATCGTTTACTTTAGGGCTAAAGGAGATTGGACACAATCTCAGCTGCCCCAGATTTTGCCCAGCAAAATAATAATCTTTTTTTTTCATTCACTGTTTTTTCATTCACTGTTTTCACAAAAGAAATTTGGGATTTTCTTACCTCACCAGAATGAACATTTGGGAGCATACAGAGTGTTCTACACAATATTTACATATAAATAAAACATGTCTATTGTTGGATTTATTTTCATTTCTGAGTTTTCAACTTGGTGTTTTTAAATGTATGGTGATATAACCCCCCCCCCGTCAAAGTCCACCTACTTAAATGCAATAATGATTTTCCATAGACCTACAGTGTTGAGTTTTCACGAGCCCACAAAACTTATATAAATAAGCAAGTTCTGCACTTGAGCATCAACAGTGATGTTACTGCAGACTCCCTCGGTTGGGTCCTATATCTGCACCCACAGCAGTGTTTAAATGCTCATGAACATTTAGATGCTCTGCTATTAGAAGCCAGGGAGCAGAAAAAATAATCTAGACACACTGACTTTAAAATATCTATCTTAAACATGTATAGATAAAATGTGTTATAAACAGTAATTTATTTCATTTATCTGCCCAAAAACATCACATTTATGAAGCACAAGAATAAGAAACGTGTTAATATAACAAATATATTCAAAAGTAGCCTCATGATCGCTCATATTTCTAACTGTTTACTTCCTCAAGCGGCTGTGTTGATCGATGCACGTTCCCATGACAAAGAAGCGCTCTTCTTGGCAGAGCAGAATGCGTGCTGCTGCTGCATGATGGTTGGGAGATGGAGACCGCAGCAGCAGCGTTGTTAACTTTTTAGCTTTTGTAAGATAGGCATAAATTTGCATTTTGGGCTTATTTTCATCCAGTCTCATCTCATCAGTGAAACTCCCGCACATCTCATCACCAAAGAGCTATTTTTAGCTCGTCAGTGTCTTGTTTTTGTTATGAGAAAAAGGGGCGTGGACGAAGTCCTTTAGTCACTGCTATCATTGATGAAAACAACTCTGGCTCAAAGTAAGACTTCCTGTCAGGCAGTTTCTGTTTCTGTTGTGTTTCTGAGTCTCAGATGAGTTTCAGAGATGATAAATCCTTCAGCTGAAACATACGTGAAGAAAACTCCATAGAATCAGTTCTGATTCTTAAGGTTGTTTAACTCATTTTACGGCAGATTGTTTGATTTTGTTGATCAGAGTGAATACCACAGAAACCAGATTGTTCTGGGATTAGTTCTGTTACTGTATTGCGTTGGGAACTCTGCCTGAAACTGTTTCGTCAGATAAGAGATAATTGTTCCTGTCAAGTTTTCAGCTCTAATGATCACAGCAGAGATGTTCTGTGGGAGGAACTGCTGGGTTACAAACAGATTTGTATTTATTTGTTTATTTTGTCCTGATCTTTGGGTTAATGAGTCCAGAGTGATGTTGGGTCTGTTGGTATCTAATCTCTTTAATGGTTGGTCAGAAAATGGGGTCTGATGCCCTAAAAACAGAACAAATATTTCATTAAAAATATTGTCCTCATCAAGTTTGAAACAGTAAGTAAACAGAAATGGTCTCAGCAGCATGAATAACTGGAACTCCTGTTGAAACCATTAAACACACAACAGTCACTTTGCCTTTGTGTGATTTTGAAAGATGGTTAAGATTTTTAAGGTGGTTTTCTATAGAGAAGCCAAACAGAGTTAATGCTACATGCTGTAGATAGATCTTTGAACAGCTTCAGTTTGGAGAAACATCACTCTGGTCAGAAATATCGCTGTTTCTCCAATCAGAGGCTGCTCTCAGAGTTATCTACAAGGTAAGGTTTTAATTGTTTTGAACCTTTCTACATAAACTGACTTCAGACAATTTGAACCATAACTTTAGGTTTTATCCTCAGGGCGCTGCCGATAATAAACTTTATATTTGACAGCTGATCTCAGCTCAGTTTCACTAGAAAACATTTATTCTCATTAAGATGTTTTAAATTCCAAGTCTGAAAGCTGTGAGTTACAAACCTGTTGTTGACCTGCTTTGTGCTATAAGGAAGATGTTGAGTGATAATAAATTAAATACAAGAACAAAGAACCATAGTTTAGGTCAGGATTGATCATGAAACAATGAATAATCAGTGAGTTCAGATGTACTGTGTCAGATCCAAACGCGGAGGTACGAACGCTGGGAAATAGACATGCCATTGATCGAGGAACACCTGTACGCTTCTCGAAAGGAAACAAGGGCATAAAGGTGTTACAGAATAGGTACACTGTAAAAACTGTGAATAGGGGTTACTTAAAAAAATTAAGGCAATAAATCTAATAAAAAAACATAAGTATATATTGATACAATTAAACAATAAACGTATGTTAGATTTAGTGAGAAAATCTCAAATTGATTGTTAAATTTGCCTGATTTGAACAAAAAAATAATTTAAAATTAAATACATTTCTGTGAAAATTAATTTGAATTTACTAAGAATTTTAGAAAAGTCGAGTAAAAACTACTTAAATATCCATAACAAAGAAATAAAAATGTATTGTTTTTTAAGTAAAATTCTAATTAGATTTCCTCAATTTTCTGACTGATAAGAGAAATTAAATTAATTTAAATTATTTTTTGAGTAAAATTAATTAATTTCACAAAGAAAACATGTAAACACTAATTAGTCTTATTGTGGAAAATAAAACAAAAATGTATGCCAAAAACATCTTAGCAATAACATCTCCTTTATTAATCTTGTAATCACCAAAAAGCAAATTTATTTACTGGGTAAAATGATCACACATAGAGCACATGATAAACATTCATTCCATAAACATAAATTCTGGTTATTCCAATGAGGCAAAACATTTGGATAAAATACATAATTGTAGACCAGAGATATGCAGCAGGTGTTTGGGGTTGCATAAAAACAACAAAAATCAAGAATCAGTTCTGAGGAAGCTTACTTCCCTTTCTTCTTTCAGGGTCCTTGTTTAATCCATTCATTTATTCTTGAGGCTGTTCACCTTTGGTGAGATCCTAGCACAATCCAGTTCAAGGAAGAGTTTCTGGAATCTTTGGGATAGGCAAAATCCACCGTGTATGTCAACCCAAAGAGCATGGTGCATGCTTTTGAAAGTTTACCCAGAGCAACCATAACTCTCACACCCTCCAGCACGATCCTGATGTCATCATCCTCAGTTCCTGCAGCCTGGATTTTGTAAATTTTCCTCCTTAGTTCAGAAAGATCTTGTGACACACCATCCCCATCAGCATCCTAAAACAACATAAAAAGGGAATTTCTTACTGTAATTGCAAACATTAAAAATATCCCACTTTGAAATATACATGTAAATAAAGACAGCAGAGAGATTTTTCTATTTACTTACACTGACGAGTTGATTAATGGACTCCCCGATGTACACCCCCAAGCACCGAATGACCAGATTTCTGGTTATGGTAACGCTGGGATTGCTTGGTGACTGAAAATCACCAAAAATACAAAAATTAGCATCATTATATATGTGGCCATTTATTGAGACAAAAGATAGAATTAGGAGTATTAAAACAAACTATTAAAATGTCAAATGCAAACTGGAGACAAAAGGTTTGAAATGCAAGCCCTCACTACTGAGCGTGAATATTTTATGTCTGATCTTTCAAAAGTGGGTGAGAGGGGTTAAGGCCCATCCGAAAATATAAACTTTTTCAAATGGTTAAACATGTGGTTGTATTAAAAATGAGGTTACACAGCAGTGAAGGCCTGGAAAATGACCTTGTGCTAACACTCTACCTCATGCCATTATGCATAAAAATACATAAACTATCATTACAGTTCTCTTTATTACCCTCATTTTGACTTCTAGTACTGTTTAGAGCTTTGAGTTAAAATGTTGTACGTTATTGTTTAAAATATGTCTACATTTAAGAAAATTAAAGTTGTCTTACCTTTGACAAAATGGAGGGTCTTCACTCCCAAAGCGTGTGGCCTGCACATGGCACACATGGGCGGAAGTGTGCGATGATTAAAATGAAAGAGTTTCCATCAGTAACATCTACTAGATTTCTTAGGTTTTTATGATACTTACACATTTTATTTTAATCTGCTTAATATACCATTGCTTATTTTACTCCTAAAGAACATGTGTATATTTAAGTTAATGAACTTCTCAAAAATGTTGAATTTGACTTAGATTGATTTAAAACTACACAGACATGCTTTTCTGAGTAACAGTTACTATTAGTTGCCTATTAAATACTAATTAACCCCAGTCACACTATTTACAGTGTAATAAAGAGACGTGCTGGTTATAATGGCAATGATTTAGGTGAGCCGTGAGGCTCTGTGATCTTTGACATGCATAACGAATTGATGAATGAGCGTGGTCTGAGGAGTGCGACATCATAGGGTAGCGTGATGACGTATGAGCTACGTAGCACGCTTGGCAGGTCGGTGTGCGGTGGAGACCCTGACACTTTCAATGTAAAGAAAGTTGCAAGATGAGTTTTGAACAAGCCACCTGTTGAGTCAAAGTCCACAGAGAAAATGTGTTTTTGCTTTATCCTCTTTTTCTTTTTAAATTCTCAAAAATTAGCTAAAAGTAACAGGAAAAAAAATTTATTAAAAAAAACATCGTGAAAAGATACCCAAAATAACTAAGTGCTGCCATGTTTCTGTGGTTAGTCTTTTCTTTAGGTTAGAATGACTTTTAAAAGGTTTATGTCAGTAGTTTCCTTTCCCTAGTTACACTTCCATGTGACAGCAGCTAAAATACAAATAAATTCGACAGACATATTTTTGTTAAATTGATAAAAACTGTTAAATTGCAAAAAAAACTAAACAGAAAACACTTTAATCTTGGATGTGAAATCACATGACAGTACTGAACTGTCTGAGTATGTTCAAATTTAGCCTAAAGCTCCTTATGTAATGCCACCTATTAATAAAAAATGTCCATGTTCCAAGAAACACAATGATAATCGAATACCATACCATACCATACCATACCATACCATACCATACCATACCATACCACTTTATTTGTAGAGCCCTTTTAACACGGCATTACAACCGACCAAAGCGCTGCATATAAAAACAGGTAAAAAACACAAGCTAAAATAGTCATATATATATCATAAGAAAAATCAAAAAAGATAAAAGAGTTAAAAGAACAACAAACTAAAACCAATAGAACAATTAAAACCAAAATATAAAAACACAAATTTAAAATCAACAAGGTGGAAAAACTTAAGGATGAGTTAATGCTTTGTGGTTTGGGAGTTGAAGGCCAGGGAGAAGTAGTGGGTTTTCAGGTGTGATTTAAAAACGGCAATAGAGGGTGCTTGTCTAACCTGAAGAAGTAATGAGTTCCAGAGTTTTGGGGCACAGACAGAAAAAGCCCTTTCCCTGCGTGTCTTCAAACGTGCCTTAGGGACGGTTAGGAGGAGCTGATCTTCAGACCTAAGAGCACGAGGAGGGTGGTAGAAATGGAGGAGTTCGCTCAGATAGGGAGGGGCCTGACTGTTCAACGATTTGTATGCAAGAAGCAGAATTTTGAAATTGATCCTGAACTGAACGGGCAACCAATGGAGTGATTTAAGAATGGGTGTAATGTGCTGTTTTCTGTCAGCTCCAGTCAGGAACCTTGCTGCTGAATTCTGGACGAGCTGAAGTCTGGACAGAGCAGCTTTACTGTTGCCGTACAAGCAGGAGTTGGAATAATCTAGCCGGGAAGTGATGAAGGCGTGAATCACAGATTGTAGAAGACGGGCACTCAGGATGGGCTTTAATTTAGAAATTTGCCTGAGGTGGTAAAAGCAGGACCTGACTGTGCTATTGACCTGAGCTTCCATCTTCAGAACCAGGTCCATTTTTATTCCAAGGTTGGAAACAGTAGAAGTGACATTAGGAGACAGATAGTGGAGGTTGGGTTGCTAGGTTGCTCTAACATTGACGGGACTAAAAACAATTACCTCTGTTTTATGGAGGAAGTTCTCAGCCAGCCATTGCTTGACATCGTGAAGACAATCAAACAGAGGGACCTGTTAGAAAAGTAAGACCTAAACCAGTCTAGGGCTGAACCGGAAATGCCAGCCCAAGTGTGTAGTCTAGAGATCAAGATGTTATGATCGATCGTATCAAAGGCTGCTGATAGATCCAGAAGTACCAGAACCACATGGAACCCTGAATCCAAAGCCAGAAAGATGTCATTAAACACACAAACATGAGCAGAATAACAAAACTACTAAAAAGTTTACTTCTTTTCTTAAACAACATCAAACCTTTTTAGGTAAACCTGAGAGTAAACGTGTATAATGTTTTCTCAGAATGCTTTAGGACATTTACATAAATCTGGTCAAATAAAGAGTTTTATTCTTTTACTTTTTCACTCCAGAGATTCTCCTGGTACATGGTAGATGTTCTGTTTCAGCTTGACACAAACACTTGCACTAAATTTATTCTCTCAAGGCAGAATGGAAACATGAAAGCGTGTTCTGCTGAAAGCAGGTAGAACCGGTTTAACTATGCACACCGAAAGTTCAATTGACCACAGCACTGTTGGCAGTTTCACTAGAATCTAAACTATGAATCAGTGCCATTAAAAGGGTCAAATCTGAGGGGTTGTGGGGGTGAAAACAAAGTTCTGGTGTTTGAAATCAGGTTTGATCACATGTTGACCCTTATTTTGTGAATTAGAACTTAAATCGGATGTCTTTTCACCAAAAATGAACGAGTCCAATTCTAACGAGTGAAATCTAATTAATCACAGCCTAAAAAAAGTCTTTTTATTAATGTTTTGTAACATTTCAACTTTTTAACAAGAATGACAACAAAGCCCCCATCTCCACCCACCCTGCTACACTGGATTAACTAAAAATAACAACAACATACAGACATAGAACAGGTCTCACCTTGACACTTATTGAACTCAAAACACAAAAACAAATTCACAAATAAAAAGAAGCAATTACAAAAATAATCCACAGGAACACCATCAAAATAAGACATAATAGAATAGACTTTATTGAGCCCACAGTGGGGAAATTCACTCGTTAAGGCAGCACGTGATAACCAGATAGAATCCCCCAAACTGTGCCTAATCCTCTCCAGGTGAGCATCGGACATAATCTCAGCGATCCAATGACCACATGCTGGCAGTTGAAAGTCCTTCCACCTCGAAAATATAAGTAAGTCTTTAAGGCCAAGAATCAGCAATAAGTGATCAGACTTAAATGACATTTGTCCAAGGGAACTTCCATCGTGACCACTCCAAACAGTATTCTATGCTTTTCCAGAGGAATATTTCGACCTCTGGTGTAGACGTTGATCTGAACTTACATTTTTTAGACTCTTCACGATTGTTATCATCTGATAACATTAAATACTTAGGGGTTTGGTTGGAACCAGAGTTGTCCTTTAAAACTCATATTCACAGAATCTCACATAAGGTGACATGTTGTTTGAAAACTTTATATCAATCTATCAATTGTTTTGACTTCACAGTAAGGAAGCGTATTGTAAGTCAACTTTTATTTCCGATTTTGGATTATGCAGATATAATTTACCAGAACTCCACGGTTGTATGTCTTCAATCTCTTGATGTAATATTCAATAGCTTATGTCGCTTTGTTTTACGCTGTCCTTTTAGAACACACCACTGTCACATGTATGAACGCCTCTCATGGCTATCCTTAAATGCCAGGTGTCAATTTCACTGGTTGTCACTTATGTTTAAATGCATATTTTTTGATTTTCCATCTTATTTAAAAATATTGTTAGTACCCTTTAATTCTGTTTATCACACTAGGATCACTGATCAGCTCTCTTTTGTAACACCTCGATTTAAAAAAGAAGTAGGGAAACGTGCATTCTCTGTTAAAGCTCCTCAGGACTGGAACATGTTACCTGCACATTTAAGATCTTTATCTTCATTTCGCTTATTTAGAAATGCTGTTTATGAGCATGTAAAGCAGACTTGCAATTGCTTTGAATCCACTGCCTGAGATTACGACTATATAGCTAAAGTATTATATTTACATCTATCTCTTTTGTTTGTACCACAGCAGGATTTAATTTATTTATTTATTTATTGTTCTTCTTCTTATTATTTTTGGTAGATTTTGTTGTCTTGTTTGTGATTTATGTTTCAGATGTGTCGATTCGTTATTGTCTCTGCTTTCTTGTACTTTATTTACATTATTGTTGGAGGACCCACTCGAAAACGAGATGATACATCTCAAGTGGTTTTATCCTCCTAAAATATAACTTAATAAATAAACAGAGCGGTCAAGAGGTCCAGGTGCACAGTGATCCCACAAATTCTGGAGAGTGCATCAAAGATAAACTCCCAATATCTCTGTAGTTTCAGGCACATCCAGAACGCATAAAAAAGTGTAGCAACACTCACAAGTTGAGTCCAGGTCTGGCTTGATTTTAGACAGTCTGTCTTTGGACCAGTGCAGACGGTGCACCACCTTCAACTGGACAACACTGTGTCTTAACAGAAGGGACGCACCTGGAAATTGCCGTGTCGCGGCTGGTTTGAATCATCTCCACAGACTATAATGGATTCTATTTGAAACAGTGGCGTTCCGCTGCCATTCCGCACCGCTGATGCTTCCAGTGTGAAGTAGGGGTTAGATTAGAGAGATGTTAAACAGCTACAGTAAGACTCATAACAGATACAGCTTCTGATAGCAAATAAGGAAAGTCTAGGCTAGTAAAGTCAATAGTATTCACACATGATCTGTTTTCTGTAGTCCCCCGGTTGTTGCAACCGTAGGCTGCACAGAAAACAGACATAATTGCCAACCCTGAGATGACTTGAGTTGGGTTTGGAGCGTGAGGAACCCACCCAATATGGTGGAGACGCTGTAACTTTTTATTTATTTATTTTTAATAAATCTTTATTTTTTAAAGCTTTATTTAAAATTTGTTTTTACAGTTTTACAATTAACATTTATACGTCAAAAATATGTGTATCAGCTTTCTGAATTTTACAGAACAAGCAAGAGTGGGATAGGTAAACTTATAACATTATTAACAAACCAAACAAAACAAACAAAAAAGGGGAAAGAAGAAGAAGAAAAGAAAGGAAAACAAAAGAAAATGTGAGATTACAAAAAACTGAAATGTATCTTTGTTTTTACTGCCTTTTTGTTATTTGAAGAAGATATTCTATATGTCTTTAAATCTACAATAAATTAATACAATGGTTTCTTATGTATTACTTTACATTTGTGTATAAAGAACTTTGAGAGAAAAAAAATCAGATTAATAAGACAAAAAGCAGAAGAGTGGTGTGCATAATAATCTGTGACCCCAAAAATAACATTTGAAAAATACAACAAAATGTCTGACTTGGTAGTTCCTGAAACTGAAGCAGTAATGTCTTTCCAAAAGTTTTTTTGTGACACAACAATCCCAAAAAAGGAGCAGTGGTCTCTGGGGAAAAGTTACAGAAGGAGCAAGATACGTCAGTGCTATGCTTACATTTTTTTTTAAGAAAATGTTTAGTTGGATAAGATCTATGTATTATTTTAAAAGAAATGTCCTTAATTGTGCTAGTAATAAAGAATTTTCTCTGTAAAGACCATATTTTTATCCAGTTAAGATCTTGCCCCGTAGAAGTGTTCCAGTACCTAACAGGATGGATCTGAAATGAGAGATTTTTGTAGCTCGGAACAGAGCTCCCTTCCCCCAGGGCCGGTATCTAGTGTGTTTAAGGGTTAGGGTAGTTATTTCCCTAATCAGCACACTTGATTCACCTGTTCAGCAGCTCACCAGGCTCTGCAGAAGCCTGTTAATCACCTGCTGATTAAAATCAGGTGTGTTGAAGCAGGAAAAACAGTAAAACATGCTGGATACTGGCCCTCGGGGAAGGGAGTTGGAGATCACTGCTCTATGGGGCTTTCTGGTTTAAATAAAGAAAGGTCAACTCCTTAAAGTATGCCTGTCCAAATTGTATAAAATGCAGTGCTGTATTAAAGTTACCAAAGTCCTTTACTGTTTTAGGAATTCTGAATAAGTACATAAACAGCCTTTATTGTTAAGCAACTGATACCACTATTAAACCAGTTATGAAATAATAAGGAATTAGTTTTAAACAAAATGTTACAATGTTTCCAGATAAAGCACCTATGTGGAGAAAAGTTATAAGAGACCATGCTAATAATACTGTATATTGTATACGAGAACAGTCTTTTATGTCTGTTTTTATCTTATTTTTATCTTGTTTGTTTTTATCTTATCTGTCTGTTGTTCTTTGGTGCAAAGCTACTTCTCTGTTGCTGCTGCCTCTTGGCCAGATCATCGTTGCAAATGAGCATGGGTTCTCAATCCACTCATCTGGCTTAATAAACATTAATTAATACTTGTTGGAGGAAATGAGATAGCTTGATTGGTATTTTAGAGATATTGTAGTTGCACAGGAGGGTGAATTCTAGGCCAAGATGCAAGAAAACATAGATTGAAATAAAATTCCATATAGAGTTTGAATTCTTTAATCCATTTTATTTTAAATGTATTATTGAGAGAGTCAAAGTCTGTAGCACTAGATCACCTTCCTTCATTTCAGACAAGAGATTTACACAAATAATGAGTTCTGTTCTTCCATCTGAAATCAGATAGCATTAGATCTGCAGATTTAATTATAGATCTAGATTATAGATTTGTCTACATACAAGGATATGGCATAAATTAACCTAGATAAGCCTTCTGCTTTAGTGAGCAGTACTCTACCTTCAAGGAAAGATCTCTTTGTAACCAACTATTACAGATTTATTGGACTATTTTATAATAGGTGAAAAATGATCAATACTTCTATTCTTACTGCTTTAAAATATGTCAATACCTAAGTATCTAACTGAGTCTTTGACAGGGATGCCACAAACTAAGGAGTAGGACTATTCTTTAATTGTCATCAGCTCACATTTATTTATATTAAGAGACAGACCTGATGCTTTAGTGAAAGATGCTAGTATCTTCTGACAACTCAATTGTGTTTTAGAGAAACTAAACTACATCTAAAAAGGTTTTATGATGCTGTGAATTTTTTCTGCGAGGTCTCGCCCACAAAGACAACAGCCAGAGGGGATTTATCTCAGTGAAACAAGTACTCGACGTTGGTTCTGTTTGATGACAGGTTTGGTAAAATAGTTCTGACCTTCTTTGTTTGCCGTTTCCCCCACAGGAAGTGATGCACAGATAAGTGGTGAGTTCTCTTTCTTTTTCAGTTCTTCTTTCCTTTGCTACACACGTCTAATTTAAACATTTTAAAATACCTGAAATCTTAATTGATTTAACCCTTAATAATAAATCAGGGCTGAAACTCTGTCAGCTGTTCACCAAATTGAAAAAAAGGAAGCGTTTAAGGTTGCTCTGCAGGATTCATTTAGCAGAATTCAGTCTTTTTTTCTCTTTTTGTATCTTTTCTCCTTTTTCTTTACTTTTTCTCTTTTTTAAGAGAAATAAAACTTTTTCCTGCAGTTTTTGGCTTTTATCTTCTTTGACTTGTAATATTTAACTCTAAGCATCACTAAAAAAAATCATTATTTACAAACTCAAATGAGGATAAATTATGTAAGGAAGATGCAGGAAATATTTTCTTTTTAACATTTTTGAATAGAACCTCGCTGATATAGTAAACCTGAAAACATAAAGTGCCGGTTTTTGCAGAGCTTTTATGTGAGAATATTTTCCCACAGTTTGTGGCATCGCTCCACTCAACACAAAAACCAGGATTGTTGGGGGTCAGGATGCGACTGCGGGGTCTTGGCCCTGGCAGGTCAGCCTATTCAGAGGGGCACATTTCTGTGGCGGCTCATTGATCAACAGCCAGTGGATTCTGACAGCCGCCCACTGCTTTCCCAGGTAGGTCCTAATCATGTGATCACAGAATGCTGCTGCTAGAGTCTTAACAAGAACCAAGAGAACCGAGCACATCACTCCTGTTCTTAAATCTCTACACTGGTTACCAGTAAACTACTGTTGGATTGGCAGTACAGAGAAATTTCTGCGAGCCCCCCCAACAGGACAGGAAAATCCCTGGGGCGAATTTCCGTCCCAGTCCGCCCCTGAATGTGCCTCAACTTTAATAGTTCATTATGAATGATTGTTTCTTATGCTGCGTCTTCTGCACTGTAACTTTGCCTTCTATCTGATTATTAAATCAAAATTTAATTTGTGTAATTAATTTGATCTAAATTTATTTGTGTTTTTTAATTATGCTGTCATGTTGATTGCTGTTCTTGCTCCTGGAAAGCACATTGAATTGCCTCTGTGTATGAAACGTGCTATAGCTGCTTTACCTTAAAATAGTTCAGCATCCTGAAAGTATCTAACCATCTGACTGCTCTTCTCAGCAACGACACCACAAATTTGCTTGTTTATCTGGGACGACATACGCAGCAAAACCTGAATCCTAATGAGGTTTCCAGTGCAGTGTCCCAGATAATCAAACATCCAAACTACAACAGCCAAACCAACGACAACGACATCACTCTGCTGCAGCTGTCCTCCCCTGTGACCTTCACCAACTACATCGTACCCATCTGTCTGGCAGCATCAGGCAGCTACTTCCCCGCTGGGCTGGACAGCTGGGTCACCGGGTGGGGATACATCAGCAGTGAAGGTGAGGATTCATGCTGTGGTGCTTTTGTTTGATTAAACCTATACATACAAAGTTTGTTCCGATAAAGACAATGCAGCAAGAGGATGAAGCAGAAATCAGAGTGAAGACTTCTCATTTTCTTCCAATTGTCAGTTTTCAAAGTCAGTCGTTCTCTAGACTTTCTGAAGGTCTTTCGTTTCTTTTCCACTCAATTTCCCCTCTTGTTTCTGACTATTTTCACTTTACCTCATCCAGGCAGGAAAAGGTTCTATAAACGGACACTTAACTTGTCACAGAGACACAAATTCTTCCCATCAGCATCCTTCTACCTACAGTATGTAATCATTGTCTCTCTTCTGGACATGTCCAAACCATGTCAGTCTGTCCTCTCTGACTTTATCTCCAAAACATCTAACATAATTGACTCATTCCTGATTCTATCCATCCTTGTCACTCCCAAAGAGAACCTTAACACAAAAGTCAAAACAGTAATCAAAAATAAATATCTATAATCTATGAGTTTAAGTTGTTTTTGGTTTTAAAGAGGACCTAGAATGTAAAGCAACATTTTCCTTGTTGTTGAATAAGACAGCTTGGGTGGTCAACAGCAGCATGCCAAAAAGTCAAAGCCGTGTGTGACCTACTTTTGATGTAAAATAGAAAGTTGAAGAAGGTGAGAGAAAAACTTCTGTTCTGAGAAAGTCTTTCTTAACACGTCATAAGGGGGAGCCCTTCCTCCTCAAACCTGCATGTCTCCAGTGTCTGAGGCCTTTTGGGGAAACCTACCAATCAGCAAGCAGCTCATTATCATATTCATGTCCTGGCCAAGTGGGAGGGGCAAACAGCTCTTTTCACAGCAAGGCTGGTTTAGGGGGTTTAGAATGGCCTGTATCAGGGCTCCTGGGACGGATGAAAGTCTAAAGAACATTTCTTATGCTTTTTAGAGGCTCAAAGAACTGTTTTAGAGTGATGATTAACTGCATTCTAGGACACCTTTAATGTTTATTTTGTTTGATTATTTAGGAAGTCTTTGCCATCCAGGCTTTCAAAATCAGTTTTTTCTTCTGTCCAGTCCCCCTACCGTCCCCTCAGACGCTGCAGGAGGTGAATGTCCCCATCATGTCCAACGCTCAGTGCAGCGCTGACTACAGCCCAGACCCAATCACAAGCAACATGATCTGTGCAGGTCTGCCTCAAGGAGGAAAAGACTCCTGTCAGGTGAGTCCTGAATGTCAACACCACCAATCTAGTACTTGGATATGAGTGTAGAGACCAAATGACACGTAACACTTAGTGAGACTTATAACAAACAAACAAAAATAAATGTATGTTCAGCAGCCACAGGGCTCATCGAGTCCTCCCATAAGCTGTCTCAATACACTTGAGTCAAATCTGAAGAAAAGGAAGAAATATTTATTTGTATAACACCTTTAAAAAAACAACAACAAAAAAACAAGGTGCTTCACAAACAGAATGAAAAATAAAAACATAAGGGAGACTGAAATGTACAAAAATTACTGAAATATAAATCTGAAATATAAATCCAACAGTTTGGACCCAACTGGGTCATTGAACAGAGCAATGCTGAGTGAGTGAAACCACCAAATAGTTCCCCACAGCCGCAGCTCCCCACTCCCCACGGGGATGGGTCAGACGCAGAGATGTAATTTCACCAGCGAGTGATGATGACTAATGGAACTCTAACTTTAAATGGGTGAATTAAAAATACAGATAAAACACCTGGGACAAATCATAACAGAAATCCCTGTGATGGAACAATTTATATCATACATGTGTAACTTGTTATTGTGCTTAGTGCAGTCTCCTTGTGTGCAGACAGACAGCTGCCCAGATCCCTTGAAGGAGAATAGAACGTTCCTGCTAGTTAGGTAGCCTTGATCACCTAAATAAGGGAGTGTCTACCAGGTCCTGGGACGGTGAGAAGCAAAAAGCAAAAAGGTTTTGCTATTTTTTCACTTCTTCTTCTTTTACCCTTTTCTTTCTTATCACATTTGCCCATTCCTTATTCACACTTTCTTCCAACTTTCTTAACTGGTTAGTACTTAAACTGCCTCCTTCAGGGAACCCATGTTTTGAAATCCATTCATTCACACAACACAAGCATTCATTACCAATATTCTCATGCATGTCCCCAAAAACAGAGGTCTGAGGGATGAATCAGGGGGTCTGTGCCAGACTCGCTGGTACCAGCTTTACTACACTGGGATCCCATTTTAACTCTATCCAGTAATCATCCACAGGTAGCTTTTTGTTTGGAAATTAACCAAAAATGCAATAAATGTGTACAGGCTACTTCAGACCTGCCCTAGGAAACGCCATCCTAGTGACAACGCGGGTGGGGAATCACTGTTCCCACTACTGTTTGACCTCCCTAATTACCGTCACAGAGATGTCTCAACACTCAGAATCATTTTGAAATAATTATTGGTAATTGTTTAGCTCACCGTTTGTGAATTATATCCTCTTTTCTAGGTTTTAGGATTCTCACGATGTTCATCGAAGACAGTCACGGGTCTCCCGTAAATTAAATTTCTGGTCTTGACCTGATGAGAAAACACATTAGAGATCGATCTGTCTGTTGTATTATTTATTTGAAGGCAGAAGCGTTCGAAGACTCTCCTCAGCAAAGCAGAGTAGAGCCACAAATGGAAGAATACACACAGCTATAGTTCATCAGTTACACACACATCTTTTCATGACTCAGGACCTGGCAAACAATACTCTCCTCCTCATTTAGGTGGTCAAGGCTACCTAACTAGCAGGAACGTTCTATTCTCCTTCAAGGGATCTGGGCAGCTGTCTGTCTGCACACTAGGAGACTGCACTAAGCACAATAACAAGTTACACATGTATGATATATAAATGTTTATACATTTTTCCATCACATCTTATTCAGCTTTTATGATGGATTAATATGAGGGACATTGTTCTTAATTACTCTCAAACAAATCCTCTTATAAACATATGTAATAAAACTTGGTGGTCTCAGTTCTTCACTCACTGTTTGTAGTTTTTTAGTTTTTGGTAAATAAATGACATAGTGATATTTCTGGGGTTGCTTTTTTCCAGTTTAAGCTCACAAAACATATTTTAACATTTTTCTATCCTGATTCGTAAAACTTTAAACACAAAAACAGATGACAGTTTGTTTTTTACCTGATCCTTTAACTGTTCTCTCTGACATGTTCAGGGGGACTCCGGAGGCCCATTGGTTGCAAAAAATGTCAGTCAGTGGGTCCAGGCTGGAATTGTGGGTTTTGGAAATGGCTGTGCCCAGCCTAACTTCCCAGGAGTCTACACTCGTGTGTCTCAGTACCAGTCCTGGATCAACAGCCAGATCACCGGTGATCCGCCAGGCTACATCAACTTCGGGACCAACTCCGCTTCAGCGGCTCACTTGATCTCCCTGTCAGTCCTGCTGCTGTCCATCTTGCCCGTCTTCTTCTCACTGTTTGTTCTCTTATGAGCCTTCGTGAAATTAAGTGATGATTAGTTGTGAACTTTTTAAATTTTAATGAGCAATAAACAGAAGCTATTTACGTGGCCCCAATCACTCCTCTGGAACCTCGTGTTTCGACTTTGCTACTTTGACCTTTTACCTGAAAGCTACCTGAAATCACTTGGTGTAAAAATTGATGCTTCACTGAGCTTTGTTGATCACGTAACTGAGGTGGTGGGGTTTTCATTTTATCACCTAAGACGGTTAGCTCAGGTAAAGCCTTTTCTTTCCCGGCAGGATTTGGAAACAGTAATCCACGCCTTTATAACTTCACGCTCGGATTACTGCAACTCCCTTTTAATGGGGGTTGGTGAGAACACGGTCACGCCTGCAACTGGTGCAAAATGCTGTAACACGTGTTTTAACTGGCTAAAGAAAATTTGAGCATATCACTCTAATCCTGGCCTCTTTACACTGGCTTCAAATTGAGTTTGGAAGTAGTTTTAAAACCCTTTTATTGGAGTTTAAGTCATTAAATGGTTTGGCATCTGTTTACTTGTCCAATTTGATTCAGCCATATGTCCCCTTTCGGTCACTCCGGTCAGCTGATCAGATGTTGCTTGTTATCCATAAATCAGGCTGAACCCTAGAGGAGACAGGGCTTGCTTGGTATTGGCTCCAAGGCTGTGGAATGGTCTTCCTCTTCATGTTAGGCAGTCTTCTTTGGTGCTTGTCTTTAAGTCCAAACTGAAAACTTTTATTCACTGGCTTTTAATTCAGTTGGTATCTGACACTGTTATTTTATGTTGTATGATTTTTGCCTTTGTTTTTATTGTACATTTTATATTTGTGCTGTAAAGCCCTTTGGTGGATCACATGTTATTTTTAAATTGCTATACAAATTAATTATGGTGTAGGTTCTCCAAGCCAAGTAAACCATCAGCTCAGGGCCAGATTATGAAGAAATGATCTGAGATTGATCTATCCTCAGATATGCTAAAAAATCCTGCACTTACAAACAAATACTTCCTCATTCTGTTTCTCACAAAAACACATAAAAAAGATCAAGAATTGGTTGGTTGTTTTGAACTTTTAAAACGCTCACTGTTCAACCTTCTAATTATAACCAATATTTGAACATACAGTTCTATTTAAAATCCCTTTATGTAAATGGATTATTGAGTCATTCTATCCACAAATGATCTAATAATAATAAACATGATAATTCACAGAAGTTAATAAATGAAATCATCTTTTTAAAAATCAACAATTAAATACTGACATATTTCAGGAATTAAATTATTTGCATAAAGCGTCATAAATGTTAGGTTTTGACTTTTATGTAATCACTAACCCACCCCCCCAAAAAGTCATTCTTACCCAATACTGGTAGGTGAAAATGGTAAAAATCTTTTTCATAATTTTAAGATACAACTGAAAAACACTCAAATCAAAATAGAAAAAAAAGTATTTGAAATGAATTATAAAGGTATTTTAGAAACACAATAATGAAAAAAAAAACAAAGACAGAATATTAAACATTGTCCAATATTTCAGTTTGACACATTAAGTTCTAATTTGAATAAAATATTGTTCAAATTTATAGTTTTTTAATTCTGTAATTAAATCAATAATAAACAACTGAGAGACAGCTTACAGGTAAAGTCAGAGCTTTCACATTTTTGTTTCATTTGGGTTTAATTAATGAGGATTTAAATAGGAATTAGTTATAAGGACTAATTGCAGATATTTTTGGCACTTTCTAGGTTCCAGAGAAATTCATCCAATAAACTGCCCTGATTTTGTCCTGAAGTTGATATAAACATGGGTTTGCTGATGTTTAACTGGAAAATCTCAGAAAAGATTTATTTTTAACATGTTTGTGAAGTTTCTGAAGTGTAAATACTTAATGCTTGCACTAGTGACGTCCACTGACACGATGCAGAACTGATGCTGAAGAACTGATTTACTGTTTTAGACTTTATTACCTCTTTGGTTTATGTTGGTTTAAACACCTTCAGAGGTTTGAACTGAACATATGTAACTGTGATTCATCTTTGAAACAGAAATATATGAAGCAAATAAACAATATTTTCTACGGTAATGTAACATTATGTTCTAAGAAACTGAGTTTTTATTACATTTTCATTTCTGAACAACCTATTTTCTCATGTACGTATTGTCTTTCTGAGAAATGATTGAAAAACTCTGAAATGAAGAATAAAGCTGCACATACAGGAGAAGATTAACAGAACTATGTACATAAAAGCTGTTACAATTAGACAACTGAGACAAACTGTATTAACACTGTGGAGCTGAGGGAACAAAATGGTATATGTATTTGCTTAAATTAAATAAATAAAAGAATTATCATCACCATCACCATCACAGTAGAACTAGCCTGCCTTCTTCTGGTGATTTGGAATATCTGATTCATCTCTTTGCCAGTTTTATTGTGGTTGACAGAGATGTAACAGGGACAGTCAGAGTCATAACAGATATATCTTGTGATGGTAAATAAGGAAACTGTATAAACATTTTTCCCAACACAGGTAGGCTAGAAAAGTCAATAGCCGTGTTAATTCGGACAGGAAAATTTAATTTAGTTTTAGTCTTAGTCTTTGACAATTTTTTTAAATTTAGAGTTATGACTGGTGGTGTTAAAATGAAGGATGATGTAAGAGGAGGCATGTCTGAGATGTTAAAAGCAAAACGTTTTATTAGATAAAACTAAAATTCATTATACACTGCTCACAAAAATTAAAGGAACACTTTAAAGAAACACATTAGATACATCAGATCTCAATATGAAGTTGGATATCTATACAAATAACAACAGGGCAATGTCTTAGGAACAAAAGGATGCCAAGTCTTTTAATGGAAATAAAAGTTTTCAGCATACAGAGGGCTCAATTGTGTAGACACCCTAAAATCAGAGTGAAATGAAGATGTGGCAGGCTAGTCCATTATTTCAAAAACTTAATTTCTGCAACTCAAAATGCTTTTCAGTATCTTGTGTGGCCCCCACGAGCTTGTGTGCATGCTTGACAACGTCGGGGCCTGCTCCTAATGAGACAACGGATGGTGTCTTGTGGCATTTCCTCCCAGATCTGTGTGAGGGCATCCCAGAGCTCTTGTACAGTATGAGGAGCAACCTGGCGCCGCCTAATGGACCGAAACATAATGTCCCACAGATGTTCTATTGGGTTTAAGTCAGGGGATCGTGAAGGCCATTCAATTGTTTCAATTCCTTCATCCTCCAGGTACTGCCTGCATACTCTTGCCACATGAGGCCGGGCATTGTCGTGCATTAGGAGAAAACCAGGACCTACTGCATCAGCGTAGGGTCTGACAAAGGGTTCAAGGATTTCATCTGGATACCTTATGGCAGTCAGAGCACCATTTCCTAGGCAGTAGAGGTCTGTGCGTCCCTCCATGGATATGCCTCCCCAGACCATCACTGACCCACCACCAAACCTGTCATGTTGAACGACGTTGCAGGCAGCATAACGTTCTCCTTGTCTTCTCCAGACTCTTTCACGTCTATCACAGGTGCTCAGGGTGAACCTGCTCTCGTCTGTAAAAAGTACAGGGCACCAGTGGCGGACTTGCCAATTCTGGTGTTCTTGAGAAAATGCCAGTCGAGCTCTACGGTGCTGGGCAGTGAGCACAGGGCCCACTACAGGATGTCGGGCCCTCAGGCCATCTTCATGAAGTCTGTTCCTGATTGTTAGGGTAGAGACATTCACACCAGTGGCCCTCTGGAGGTCATTCTGTAGGGCACGAGCAGTGCTCAGCCTGTTCCGCCTTGCACAAAGGAGCAGGTATCGGTCCTGCTGATGGGTTGTGGACCTTCTACGGCCCTGTCCAGCTCTCCGAGAATAACCGCCAGTCTCCTGAAATCTCCTCCATGTTCTGGAGATTGTGCTGGGAGACACATTAAACCTTCTTGCTGCAGCACGTGTGGATGTGCCATCCTGGAGAAGTTGGACAACCTGTGCAACTTCTGTAGGGTTAAGGAATCGCCTCATGCTGCCAGTAGAGATAATTACTCAAGCCAAAACTAGCACGAGTGGAAAACCAGCCAAAAAAGATCAAGAGGGAGAAACTTGAAATGACCTCCACATGTTAAACCAGTCCTGTTTTGAGGGTTATGTAATTGTTGCCACTTTAGTGCACCTGTCGTTAAGTCCATGAACACCAATACAGCTGAAAGTGATTAACAATGCCCTCAGCTGCTTAATCAACCAGAAAATTATCAGACAGGTTTAATTGATTTCATGCCAGGCCCAATAAAAAAAGTGTTCCTTTAATTTGTGTGAGCAGTGTATATGAATAAACTGAAACAAAGCTCAACGGCTGCTACAACTAAAGGAGAGGAAAAGGACTAAGACCCAAAGAAAAACTAAAAGATGTGGCTTCGTGCTTCACCAATGAGCAATTAACCAAATCAGTAATTAACCAAAACAATAAATCACTAAGACCCCCCCTCAGACAGCACTATTAGCGCAGCCGCAGAGTCAGAACAAATGACAGAGCGCAATGGCTTATGGCCTTCCACCCACTGCAGGGAACACAAAATTGCCACCATCTCAGCCGTAAACACTGAATAAAAAATCTTTGTGTGTGTGTGTGCGTGCGTGTGTGTGTGTGAGAGAGAAATACAGGAGGTTTGGGGGTTATTGTTAGTGGCGCTGCAGCCGCTGTGATATTTGAAAGTGAAAATAAACAAAAAATAACAAACTGCCTCATTATCCACAAAAAACTCCACAATATTCAAGAGATATAATTCGGTCGGGCTGGCATGGTGACACTGAAGTTTTCACCTGCAACCAAGTCTTACAGGCAGCAATAATTATTTTAGGATTACATGTTCTGTGATATTCTAATTTCACCTATGTTTACTTAGCTTAAACTTAATTTTACTTACTGGGATGTTTATTGTCCTCTCATTGTCACATGACTCCTTCCTGGGCCAATGAGGATGGAGACCATTGCTTGTAGTGCTGTGCTGCATTCACTTACAGTCAGACTTTTGAATTTCACTTTGAAAATGTAATCTTTCATCTGATATTTTATTGTGTATATGTTTTAGATTTTGTGTTTTTATTGTTTATATGAAACAGATGTTTTATTGTCTCAGTTTTGGGGGGACACCAGGGCAGCCTTTCTGGTTGAATGGCCAGTGTACGGTACCCCCACCACGCCCCCTCACCCCACCCCCTTTTGGGTCCTCACAACAAACAAACCGTGATCATATTTTAACACAATTCTGTAAATGTCACACACAGTGATCCCCCACTTCAATTACAGCAATGATAAATCTACAGAGACTAAATGTACTTAGAAATCAACATCATTGCAATACTCCCTTTGTCTCCACTAGAGGAAGACACACTATTGATTTCATATTCAAGCAACAGGAAAGCTGGAATTCAACCCTGCCTTTTGATAAGTAGTTCAATATTCTGCTCTGTAAAGGGAGAACAGATCCGAACCATTCCAGTTCATATTCAATCATGTTTATCTAATGATTTCCTCACACACTGGTTGTCAACCTGGACATCCTATCAACATATGTGTACTTGAAAACCTCAGAATGTCATTCGGTCTGATATTTGGCCAGATCACAGTCACACTCATTATAAACTGAAATGAATTAACATTCATATTTTTTTACCACTGGTAAAACCCTTATTAGGCCTTTTGCAAGGGAGACATTTTGCTTTGGTACATTTCTGTTTTATAACATTATTATTTGCATTGTCATGTCAGTCAAAATAAACTATACTGTACTTATGAATGTTGAACGGTCATTCCCTATTAAACTAATCTCATTTCATTGCTTGAGTCATTACATATAAAAATGTTGAACTAGTTGTCAAAATCTGTCAATTTTATGCATTTTTTCATCATTTTATCCCAATTAGAAGAATTTGTCAGTCAGGTGATGTCATTTGTTGACACAGACAGGAAAGTCTGGATTCTCAAGAATGATTAGCAGTACTGTTTATGTTGTGTATCATTCCAGTTCAGTTCCAGTTGATGCTGCAATAATATTTAGATTTTTGTAAATAAGTTTATAATTTTGCTTTTGAATTTCAAAAAGCAGTAAAAATGTGAAACATACACAATCAGTGTCTTGTACTCACTGACCTAAGTTGTCTGTGAGAGGCTCCTTTTTCACTCTTATCAGTGGACAAAAAGCATATCAGCAGTGGTCTCGACCAGTCCTGTTAAAAAAACAAACATATTTGCCCTGTCTGAGACCAAGACAAGACCAAGTAAAAATGCCCTCGATATCAAGAGAAGACAAGAACCAAAAAACATGGTCTCAAGACCGATCTTGAGTACAACACTATGAGACAAAAAGCATTTAACTTCACATTGTTCACCATGAAATAAATAATACATGTAAATTCAGTTCTGTATATATTTTCTACAGTTTATGTGGCAATAGCTTACAGTCATTCATCACACATCCTCCTGGAGCCAACAGCTTATACAATATCTTTGTTTCACAACTGCCATCAGGACAACCTGTCTCTATTAGCAAAGTACCTCATGACCCACTCTTGCATAAAGGAGATGGCACAAAGCTGTTGTAGTTAAGGAATGTCATTTTGTATTTGCATCACTGTGATTTCTGGTGTTATGCATTGTTTTTATTGACTTTCAATGAGACACGTAAGCATTTGCCCTGATCACCTCCTGTTAGTGTGGAGGTCATAAATATGTAGTTATAATCATTAAAAATGAAAAAGGAGCTCCTAACCCTGATTAACATGTAGAGGTTAGCCAGGAGGAGAAATCTGGAAAACAAAGTGTTCCCATGGGATCAGAATTCAACATCATTTACTGTAAAACGTTTCCTTCTGTAACAGAAACATGACTGATAAGAATGTGAGACACCTTTTATGACTTCATATCATAAAGTGTGGTGAGTTTAAACAGCATTCTGTGTTTGTAAATGATTTCTGAGGTGAAAGATTAACGTCGTACCTGCAGGGCGATACAGTGTGTGTGTGTGTGTGTGTGTGTGTGTGTGTGTGTGTGTGTGTGTGTGTGTGTGTGTGTGTGTGTGTGTGTGTGAGTAAGGTGAGGTTTGTGTAAAGAAAGAGGTTAGAGCTAAGATGTTAGAATTAGAGAGCCAGCATCAAAAACATAATAAAAAAAACCTGATAAGTGTATTTGGAACAAATATCAAAGAAAATGTATTTTCACTCCTTTTTTTATTTTTTTTAGCACTTTAGCTGCAGCACATTCCAGAATTTTCATGTATTTGAGAGCCTTTCAGATGGTTGTATTTGAGATCATAATCATGATCTAAATGTCACAATAATTGATGGAGGCTGAAATGTAGATGGACCAGTAGCTCAGCTTTTTCTTCACCATGACCGACTGGAAAGCCCTCATTCCTGCAGATGAAGCTCCAGCCTGTAGGTCTGTCATTTCTCCATCATACCATCACAAGACACCAAGATACCAGAACTCCTCTGCTTGAGCCACAGACTTCTTTCCATGCTGGAGGAAGCATGCTGCCTCAGACTTGGAGGAGCTCATTCTCCTTCTGGCAGGTTTACACTTTGCTGCTAACTGCCCCAGAGTGTGCTGTAGGTCACGGCCTGAAGAACAGAACTATATCATCTGTAAAAGGTAAAAAGGACACAGCAAGGTTCTCATACCATACTGGACAATCAATAAACAGGATCAGGGACAAGGCTCAGCTCTGATGGAGTCATGGTAGGGTGGCAGCCAGATGAGGGTGGAGTCCTGAGCATGTTGATCTTCAGCGTCGCAAACTGGCTGTACTGCTTCAGCTGTGAACCATAAATTACCTCAGGAATCGTGGTACTTTGCTTTGTTTTGACACACGAAAAAGATATGTAAACAATGTAAAGGAGAACTTCCAGGAACATGTCCAGGGAGTGGCCTTGGGTAGCACAAGCCACCTTTGAGTTCCATTTATATTTACTTCACATTATCCACAAAAGGCTTGGGGTTATAACCCCACATCAGTAGGTGGCAGCTTGTACCTTTTAACATTGGTTTCTAGCCCCAGGCCTACAGAACATTTCTGTATTATTATTATTATTATTATTATTATTATTATTATTCATTTTTAATATTGACATAAATAGTAGAGTCCCAGTCCTACTCCACCCCAGCTGGTAATGCACAGAGAAGTGGCTTGCTAACTACCACAAATGAAGAAGAAGGCTTGGACACGCCACTGAAACCTTCAGAACACTTTACTAAACTTCAGAATAACCACCTGTATGAGCACGAGTCTGCCCGAATTACAGTCAGGAAGAAAAAAATAGTTGTCTCTAGGCTCCACATACCTAATGCCTAGTTTGAATACATTTAACCTATCATCATCAGACCGTGAAGCAGACATAAGGTGTGATGAAAACCTGCATTCAACTTGCTGACAGTCAAACAAGATTTTCAACATTCAAACTGAAATGAACACAGAACACAAAATAACATTTTCAAAAAATAAAGAACTACCACAATAAATGAATCATTAAAAAACAGAATACATTTCCTTTATAAAACATTATTTTAGCTGTGGAAGAACATGTTTAAAGGGCCTGTATCATGCTATTTTACATCTTCCAGAACAACGATAGGCACAATATATAGCATATTACTGTTGGCACTATTGAGATGTCATTTTTTAAAGAAATATAAGTAATTCTCATGAGACATTCTTTTAAACCAGAAATAAGACGCTTGGATTCAATTAAACCCCGCCTCCCCTCATGTGAATTCCACAATAGTACACAGCTGCAGACCCAGAGGCTTAAACTCCCCATTAGCTACTCGGAGAGACTGCATGTTCATGTTTACAGTCCAGGGGAGGAGGGATCCAGACTGAGACTACATGAATGGGGTGATGATGTACCAACAACCCCATCTAGCTAAATTCAGACTGCTAGGCACACCAGGCTGCTAGGATTTGCTAGCCTAGTGAACTAGACCAAATTCTTGCTTTGCAGAGTTTGGTCTAGGCACGCTTCATAGGAACCCTCGCAGCCTGTGGCTGTCCAATCACAGCTCGCTATAGTTTTGGTTGGGCCAATCACAGCGCTCTATATTTTGGGCCAATCACAGAGCGGGAGAAGCCGATGACGTCAGCGCTGCGGGGACTCACTGGGGGTGGAGAAGACAAAGCAGGCACACGCACATGCACGCCACTACAGTATATCACTACGTAATCAACATTGAATGTGTCTGGATAATATGCCAGCCTGTACGTACTGGAATCTTTGCTCTTTGTACTTACAGTAGTATTTGTATATTTTTGTACTTTATTTTTATATAAGCTTACTGTACACAAGTGTCAAACGCATACTGTGAAACATGCATTTCGCCTACAGTGAACAATAGACATTTATTTCTCCAGCTTCATATTGCAGTTATAAACAATATATATTGCAATTGTATAAATTGTATTTTTTTAGGTCATTGTTTTTGTGGGTAACAAAGTGTGTTTGTCGGCTGTCAACCTTTACTAGTGTTCTGGACGAATGAGTTTATTTGAGACCTGAATGAAGTGTTTTGGTAGTTGTAGTGCATTTTGAATGTGAAATGAACTGCTTTGCCAAGCTGAAAGTCGGTTAGGAGAATTGTGTGAAGAGTTTTGCAAAAGTGATCTAAGTATTGAGAAATGTGTGCTAGCGTCAGTAAAAAACTGTAATAATGAACTTATACCTGAGGATTTATCATCTTAACTGTGATTTAGGTCATGTTTAAACCTGAAGGAATCAGTTTAAAAACACTTCTGGGCTTTTTTGGTCTTTTATGGCTGGTGAACATTAATTTAACTAAATATAAGCTATTACATATCAAATCAATGATTGTTTCCATGGTGTCATTTATTTATTAATTTATGACTTTACCAGGACTTTTTCCTATCATCATTCTGTCATGAATTCATGACGTTAGAAAACCTGATGTTACTGTTGCTCAATACAAACAGTTAATGTTTGAACCCGTGTGTGTGTGTGTGTGTGTGTGTGTGTGTGTGTGTGTGTGTGTGTGTGTGTGCGTGCGTGCGTGACTAATTTTTGGGCTTGACCTGATGATAGATGGCCGCCACAGCAGGTGGACTTTAACAAACACTTTAAAGGATCAAATTTAGCCACTTTTACAGATATTTATCTACAATTTGATGTGAGCTGCCGAGAGTCATCCTCAACACACACTCTAATCAGCAAATACTGCACTCTAAAAATGAAATGTTAAATTAACCAAGTTATGTCAACTGGTTCCACTAAACCCAGTTGCTTAAATGTAAAGAGTAACATATATTTAATTTTAACACAATGTATATTACTCATTTCATTGAATCAGTTGGGTTTAGTAGAACCAGATGACATAACTTGGTTAAGTTAATTCAACATTTAATTTTTCAGTGTGTGTGACACCTTTACTATAACTTTGGAGTCATCCCAGTTACTATTTTGTTAAATTGAGCACATTAACAGATCACACGTAATGTTTTTGCTCTAGATTTAATCAAAAAGAGTGAAACGTTTACATTTTTCACTATAAGATGATCATAGTTACTTTTTAGAGGTGGAGTTTATCAGGAGTTAATATTTATTCCATGAAGGACTTGAATCTGTATTTGTAGAGCTGTTTAGGTGTCTATGTTCTGCTGCTCTGGCTGAGTTTAATTCTCCTAAAGGACAGAAATAGCCTGTACACTTGTGTTTGTACCACAAAAGGTTCAGACATGACTTTCCTGTGAGTTTCAGACAGGACATGAAAGAAGCTGGACCCATGGGTGTTAGATTATTCCATCTGGAATTAAACTACATTTTAAATTTGCTTTGTGTTTACTTGTATTTTAATTTTATTTTCTGTGTAAATTCAAATGTTACAAACAGCTTTCTGATTAAAATGAACAGGTGTGAAGATTTAGATGTTCCTTTTATCCACATTGACCTAAATATTTGTTTTACTGAAAAAAGAAGTTTCCTGTACTTGTCATCAGAGAAATTTTAAGTTTTAGGAAATAAAAAGGAAACATTTTCTTATCAGGGGAGTTTATGATCTGCAGGTCCAGACTGTGATCCGTCCTTATGGTCATGGTGTCTTTTCAGATCAGAATCACATATTTTAATATTGTGATTTGTCCTTTCTCTTTATTTCTGCTTTACTTCTGTATTTGCAGGCTAAGTGTGTTCTCTCAGATCCGTCTGATAAGACATCCAACTGCTTGTGTTGGTTTTACAGCAGCAGCTTTCATGCAAATGACACACTCAGTGATATCTGACAAACACGGCAGCAGAAATATATACAGTTTAAACCATTTGCGCATTAGAAAATCCTTTGGGATTCATAAACTCTTCCTTCAGCCTGAGTAAACTTCCAGTTTAAGTTCAAATCCAACAGAACTGAAACTATCTTATTCATGGAAAAGAAATCAAGTGTATGCGTTTGTTTGTAGAGATGTGTGTGTGAGTGTGTAGTGAGGTGTTGCTTCATAAGCAAATGAAGTCAGCAGCTGTCAGAAGGCTGGGTTTTGTGAGGCAGGCACTCCTGTGAATCATTTCCACCAGTTGGACTTCACTTACATCATGAGGATCGAGCTGTTTACCTGTGGAGTCCTGCTCCTGGCCCTCACGGCTCCAGGTGAGTCTCACACCTGGATCTTCCCTCATATGACTTGAATTAATAACGCTGAAAGAAAGAAAATGCTTATTTTCGTGAAGATGAACTAGTCAAATGAAGCTTTTCTTGAGCTCATAGTAAAAAATCCTTCAGCTGAAACATTCATGAAGAAAACCCCAAAGAATCAGTTCGGACTCTTAAGGTTGTTTAACTTGTTTTTTTTTATGGCAGATGCTTTTCACAGATTATTTGATTTTGTTGATCAGAGTGAATACCACAGAAAACAGATTGTCCTGGAATTAGTTTTCTTACCATATTGGGTTTGGAACGCTGCCTGAAACTGTTTCATCAGATAAAAGAAAATTGCTTCTATCAAGTCACTCAGCTCTAGTGATAAAAGTCGAACGAGGAAGTGCTTTTCCTCCATCACAGCAGAGATGTTCTGTGGGAGGAACTGCTGGGTTACAAACAGATTTGTATTTATTGTTTATTTTGTCCTGATCTTTGGGTTAATGAGTCCAGAGTGATGTTGGGTCTGTTGGTATCTAATCTCTTTAATTGTTTGTTAGAAATTGGGGTCAACAATTTCTTCTGCCCTAAAAGCAGAAGAAATTGTTTTCTTTGATTCATTAAAAAATATTGTCCTCATCAGGTTTGAAACAATAAACAGAAATGGTCTCAGCAGCATGAATCCACACCAAAAACTGGAACTGCTGTCACACACAGTCACTTTGTCTTTATGTGACTTTAAAAGATGGTTTAGCTTTTCTAAGTGGGTTTCTGTGCAGAAGTCTTGCAGAATAAACTCTTACATGTTGTGGAAAGATCTTTGAACAGCTTCAGAAACATCAGTCTGGTCAGACCTCTGTGTTTCTCCAAACAGAGGCTGCTCTCAGAGTCATCCACAAGTGAAGTACTAAAGCTAAACGGCAAATCTGCAAAACAAACTAGCTTAAAACATTTTTTCATGCCCCTTGACAATGTTCGAATGTAGTATAGCTATTAATATTTTGTGGGGATAAAAAAAAAAGATTGAAGTGGTTCTCGCATTTGTCTAAACACTTCAGTCAATAATGCAGCTCAGTCCCAAACCAACAATTGAACCATCCGGTTGACGGCTTCACCGAATCATCGCACTTCCCTGGGTCCTCCACTCATTACTCACTCACGTATTTAGCAACAGAACACCACTGGTGTGAGAGGTTCTCCGCTCAATAATATCAGAGAAGGAGAAACAGCCGGCTGCTACCACTTCAACTTTAGGACAAACTACCAGAGTCCCAAAAAGATAAACACCATTTGAAGTCACAGACAACAAAAGATGTTTGAACCTAGAAAACAGCGACTGGTGTTCAGCACCATCATGTTTCCTCTGGCAATGCGAGTTCCAGTATCCATCAACCTAGGGCTGATAGCCAACGGGAGGGGGGAGGGTTCTGTGACCATATTTTTGTTTAAAAGCTAGCTTGTTTTGCAGATTTGCCATTGCTGCTTTAATTGTTTTAAACCTTCCTACAGAAACTGACTTCAGAAGATTTGAACCATCACTTTGTTTTATCCTCAGGGTGCTGCTAATAATAAACCTTATCTTTGACAGCTGATCTCAGCTCAGTTTTACTAGAAAGCTTTTATTCTCATCAAGATGTTTTAAATAGGCTGAAAGCTGTGAGTTACAAACCTGCTTTGTACTATAAGGAAGATGATTTAATAAATGAAAGACAAGAACAAAGAACTGCAGTGTGAATGAAAAAAGTTTCAGGATGAGTTTTGAACCAGTCACATGTTAAGTCAAAGTCTGCAGAAGAAATGTGTTTTTAATTGTTTCATCCTTTTTCTTTTGAATTCTCAAAAATGAGCTAAATGTAACAAACATTTTGGCTTTTAAAAACACCACAAAAAGAAACATAAAACAACTAAGTGCTGTTGTGTTTTTGTTTTTAGTATTTAATTTAGATTTTAATAAAGTTTAAATTGTTTATTTTTTTGTCAAATATTCTTGATTTCTGTTTTATCATGTTTGATTAGTTACATCTCAGTGTGACAGAAGCTAAAAAACAAATAAATTCAACAAACATTTTTTTTCTGTTAAAACACTAAAATGACAATAAACATTTTAATCTTATATGTAAAATCAAATGAGTACTGAACTGTATGAGAGTATTCAATACTAAAGCTCCTTATTTAAAGCCCCCGCTGGTTTAAAAACGTCCATTTTCAAAGAAAACAGTTACTACACAACACTGAATAACAAAACTACTAAAAAGTTGTTTTCTTAAGCAGAATCAACCTTTTTTAAGTTAACCTGAGAGTAAACGTGTATAACGTTTCATCAGAATGCTTTTGATCATTTAGAATCACATAAATCTGATCAAACAGCAGATCAGGAAATAAAGGGTTTTGGTCTTTTATTTCTTCATTCCAGAGATTTCTTTCTGGCACACACCATGACTTATTAACAAGAAACCACACAAACAGTAGATATTCTGTTTTAGCAACAGAAACACCTAAGACAACATAGAAACATGCTGAAAGCAGGTAGAACTGGTTTAACTCACCAAAGGCCTGTTGACCACAGCGCTGTTGGCAGTTTCACTCACTAAAATCTAAACTATATCATTGCCATTGAAGGGGTCAGAGGTCAAATCTGAAGGGTTGTAGGAATGAATACAAAGTTCTGGTGTTTGAAATCAGGTTTGATCACATTTTGACCTTATTTTTGTGACTCAGAGCTTAAATCGGATGTGTTTTCCATGTGCGTCCAATTCAAATCGAATTAATCACAACCCAGTTAAAAATGTCTAAATATTTTAATTAAACTTTGATTCAATAAAGTTTGGTTCAAAGTTAGATGCCAGTTAATTTAAAGGTTGAATATGGAACACGAACACCAAAGCGACATCTATTGTGTGAAGGTTGTAGTTGCAATAATAGAACAAAGTTCCCAGCTGTTGGGATGCCAGGTTTGCTGAGAAGTGACCAGCCAGCACCGTGTCCAATGACAAATCGTACAGGGTAGAGACAAATTTCTACTAATACATTTATTTTACAGCAGGATTTACCGTTAGAACATCTTCTGGGCTCAGAAGCAGATGCTTGACTTGCAGAGTCCGCCATTTTCCACAGTGCCAGCCTCGCTGTGTCGAGCGGACTTTTTACCATATTTGGCAACCCGCAATTGTGCCCTCTATTGGCTGGTAAACATAAACCCAGTGTTGTGCCCGTCAAAATAAATATTTGATTATTTTTTAATTAAAATATAGCTTTTAAAGAAAATACTGTACCTTATTCTGCGCACCTCTAAACGCCCTGTGGAGGGTTTTTTTTTAAAAGCCAAGCCAACTTTACTTATAAAGCACTTAAAAACAGGCAACACTGACCAAAGTGCTGAACATAAAAGTAATAAACAGAATAAAAGATAAAGATAAAAATATAAAAATAAAAGATACAAACACATTAAACAAGTTAAAACAGTATCATGTCAACACTCATACTGGGTCAAAGGCCAAGCTAAAGAGATGGGTCTTTAACAGTGATTTAAACATTTCCAGTGACGGGGCCTTCCTAATCTGCGTTGGCAACGAGTTCCACATTTTTGGAGCAGCAACAGCGAAAGCCCTGTCCCCTCTGAGCTTACGTTTAGTTCTTGGAACGTCCAGGACCAACTGGTCAGATGACCTGAGTGACCGAGAAGAGGAATGAATGTGTATTAGCTCAGAGAGGTAGGGTGGGGCAAGCCCGTTTAAAGACTTAAAAACATATAAAAGCAGTTTAAAATAAACTCTAAAATGGACAGGCAGCCAGTGTAGTGAGGATAAGACAGGAGTGATGTGTTCTCTCTTACGTGTGCCAGTTAAGAGCCAAGCAGCTGCGTTTTGCACTAGCTGAATTCTAGACAGTAAGGACTGGCTAATGCCAACATACAAAGAATTACAGTAGTCCAGTCTAGTTGTAATAAAGGCATGGATTACTGTTTCAAAGTCCTCTGTAGATAAGATGTTTTTTACCTTTGCTAACTGCCTCAGATGAAAGAAGCTAGATTTGACCACAGCACTGATCTGCCTATCTAACTTAAAATCGCTGTCCATTTAAAAACCCAAATCAGTCACAGTTTGCTTTCTGTGCAGTGCCAGAGAGCCCAAGTCCACAAGAGAGGGCTCGCTGGAGGTACCAAAAATAATCATTTCTGTCTTGTTTTCATTCAAATTTAGAAAGTTCAAAGCCATCCAAGATTTGATTTCGTTCATGCAAACAGCTAGAGATTTGACACTGTAGCCATCCTTCCGTTTAAGGGACAAATACAGCTGCGTGTCATCCGCGTAACAGTGGAAGGCAATTTTATGCTTCCTGAAGATGGACCCCAGAGGCAGGAGATACAGACTAAAAAGCAGAGGTCCAAATATTGAGCCCTGAGGAACCCCACATGACAACGGAGCAGAGGAAGAGTGGAAACTGTCTAATTTGACACAGAAACATCTCTGAGTCAGGTATGATCTGAATCACTCCAGGGCGGTGCCGCGAATCCCTACACAGCGTTCCAAACGCGACATTAAAATATTGTGGTTTACTTTATCAAAAGCAGCAGTCAATTCTAGAAGTACTAGAGTCACAGGATCCCCAGAGTCTGTAGCATGGAGGATGTCATTAAAAACTCTCTTATGAAGAGACTTAAAACCTGACTGAAAAACGTCCAGGACATTGTTTTCATCTAAAAACAATTTTAATTGGCTGTACACAATTTTTTCAAGAATTTTTGATAAAAAAAGGGAGCTTGGAGATGGGCCTAAAGTTTGACAGCACAGTGGGATCCAGACCAGGCCTTTTGATCAGGGGCTGCACTTTAAAACTTTTAGGAACCACACCTGAAGAAAGACTGCTATTTATAATAGACAGAGCAGATGGACCAAGAACAGATAGCACCTCTTTAAGAAATCGGGGTGAAACAATATCAGTAGGGGAACCTGAGGGCTTCAGATGATCTACAGTCTCACAGAGAGAAGATGGAGTCAAAGGCTCAAACAGCAGACTTATAACTTTTTATTAAATTGTTCCATATTCAACCTTTAACTAAATTATAATATAACAAATAAAAGCAGAAATACTTTTCCAAATGGCTCTTATTCACAACAAAGGTTTAGAAAACAGTCCTAGGTAATGTTTACATATCAGAACAGTCTACGGTACTTTTAATGACTATATTTACTGTTTACTGTAAATTCACTTGAGCTTCAGCAGGCTCAGCAGATTTAAATCAGATTGTAAATGTGTGTCTGCTGTGTTTCTGGTTAAAACATGCTGGATCTTCAGTTAAAGTAACTAGAGATAGTAGAGTAACTAGAGACTGTACTCAGGTAAGAGTAGAGATATGTCACAATAATATAACTCAAAGAAAAGTAAAAAGTACAAACCACTGAAATTAAAACGTTTTTAAAAGTTACTCAACTAAATCTAACTGACTAAATGTAACTAGTTACTTCCCACCTCCTCAGTTAAAATAAAGAATCTAAAAATAGAAAATTAAAACACCTAAACAAAGTAAAAATCTGATTAAACTTGTTGAAGTGGAAACTTTGGTTCAACAAGAGAAAAACAAAAATATCTCAAACAACAAGTGAAAGGGAGAAAGATACGTTTTTGTTGATGTGCCATCTCTGTTTGAGTTTATATAAAGTAACTTCATGTTTTAATGCAAAAATGAAAATGAATGTAAAATATTGAAAATATCAATAAATGAATACTGAGTGTTTTGTGGAGTTTAAAATGTTTCAGTGAAAGATTAGGTCTCTCTCTTTGTTGAGGTTAAACTCTGCAGTCGTCGTGAGAAAGTTTCTCTAACTTCCATGAGGTCATTTTAGGTCATCTATCCAGTTTTTTTCACCTTTACTTTTGCAGATTCTCCAGAGCTTTGACTTTAATGTTATTGTGAGACACAAAAGCATGAAATCCTGTTTCCAACACTTTTTCTTCTGACAGCCATGTCACCAGGCCTGAAAAACATGATTTAGCCCGCATCAATCTGCCCTGAAACAACTCATTAGTAGCTACTCACAACTTAATTGTGTTTTAGAGGAACTAAACTACATCTAAAAAGGCTTTATGATGCTGTGAATCACTCGCCCACAAAGATGACTGGCTGGAGGAGATTTATCTCAGAGAAAAAGAATCAGTTGGTTCTGTTTGATGACGGGTTTGTTAAAATTGTTCTGATCTTTGTTTGCCGTTTCCCCCACAGGAAGTGATGCACAGATAAGCGGTGAGTTCTCTTTCTTTTTCAGTTATTCTTTCCTCTGTTACACACATCTAATTCAAACATTTTAAAATATCTGAAATCTTAATTAATGTTGCAATAGCAAATCTACAGAACAAGCTAGATTTTAAACAAAAACAGTGACAGAACTCTCACCTGTCCTGTCAGCTAACATCCCTGGGCCACGTCCACTGGATTCCAGAACCCGCATTACCAGAGGAAACGAGATAGCGCTAAACACCAGTCACAGTTTTCTAGGTCCAAACATCTTTTGTTGTCCGTGACTTCAATGGTGTTTTTCTTTTTGGGACTCTGGTAGTTTGTCCTAAAGTTGAAGTGGTAGCAGCCGGCTGTTTCTCCTTCTCTGATATTGTTTAGCGGAGAACCTCTCACACCAGTGGTGTTCTGTTGCTATATGTTCAAACGTGTAACGAGTGGAGGACCCAGGTAAATGTCAGTGAGACAGACAGCCGGATGGTCCAATCGTTGGGTTCAGACTAAAACGTGTTATTGGCTGAGGTTTTTAGAAAAAGTGAGAGAACCACTCCATTATTTTGATTGCCTTTTTTATCTTCATAATATATTTATAGCTATACTATGTTAGAATGTTGTTAAGAGGCATGAGAAAAGATTTTAAGTGAGCTTGTTTTGCAGATTTACCACTGTAGCTTTAATGAAAAGTCAAATGCAAAAAATAAGTCAAAACAACTGATTGAGGATAAAATCAAGAAGAAGTCGTGTAAAACTGAACATTTTCCATGAATTTTTAACACACTGAAGTTCTGGGTATTCAGATATCTACAAATCAGCCTGTTCAGAAAGTCTCTGCTCTCTCAGAAACCCATAAATATAGTAAACCTAAAAATACTTTCTTTTTAACATTTTTGAATAGAAACTCGCTGATATAGTAAACCTGAAAACATAAAGTGCCGGTTTTTGCAGAGCTTTTATGTGAGAATATTTTCCCACAGTTTGTGGCATCGCTCCACTCAACACAAAAACCAGGATTGTTGGGGGTCAGGATGCAACTGCGGGGTCTTGGCCCTGGCAGGTCAGCCTATTCAGAGTGGCACATTTCTGTGGCGGCTCATTGATCAACAGCCAGTGGGTTCTGACAGCCGCCCACTGCTTTCCCAGGTAAGTCCTAATCATGTGATCACTCTCCTTAAAATAGTTCAACATCCTGAATGTATCTAACCATCTGACTGCTCTTCTCAGCACCAGCACCACAAATTTGATTGTTTATCTGGGACGACAAACTCAGCAAAGCCTGAATCCTAATGAGGTTTTCCGCACAGTGACCCAGATAATTAAACATCCAAAGTACAACAGCCAAACCAACGACAACGACATCACTCTGCTGCAGCTGTCCTCCCCTGTCACCTTCACCAACTACATCACACCCGTCTGTCTGGCAGCATCAGGCAGCTACTTCCCCCCCGGCCTGGACAGCTGGGTCACCGGGTGGGGAAACGTCAACAGTGGTGGTGAGGATCCATGCAGTGGTGCTTCTGCTGTCTTGTTGTTGTCTTTTTATGGGACTTAATAGTTTAGTTTTATTGTCTATTTTAGTTTTCTGCATTTCTTAATTATTGCATGATGCCTTAAAGGCTGTCAACCAAATGAACCAGGATGGATTTTAGTGAAACTCTCAGAGGGACATCCTTGGATGTTCATCTACAACAACGCACTGAGTTTTGGAGTTTTGGAGGTTTTTTACCTATCTCTAGTTCGTAAACCACCACATTGGACGTCTAGAGATGATCTGCAAAAACATGCCATAATTTCACTGTAACTTTCACTTCTTCCTCTTTGGGCCTGTCACCACAGCAAAGTGTCTGTCTCCCTTTAGTCCTGTGTTCTGAATCCTCTACCCTCAAACCAACTACCTTCATGTCCTCCTTCACCTCATCCATTAATCTCCTTTTTGGTCTTCCTCTCAGCCGCCTGCCTGGCGGTTCAAACGTCAGCATCTTTCTATCTATGTAATCATTGTATTTCCTCTGGACATGTCCAAACCATCTCAGTCTGGCCTCTGACGTTGTCTCCAAAACATCTAACATGAGCTGTCCTTCTGATGGACTCATTCCTGATTCTATCCATCCTCGTCACCCCCAAAGAGAACATCAACACAAAAGTCAAAACAGTAATCAAAAACAAATATCAATAATCTAATGTGAGATAAAGTTGTTTGTGTTATTTGTATGTATGTATGTATGTATGTATGTATGTATGTATGTATGTATGTATGTATGTATGTATGTATGTATGTATGTATGTATAGCAAGTCTTTGCCATCCAGGCTTTCATAATCTGTTTGTTCTTCTGCCCAGTTCCCCTACCGTCCCCTCAGACTCTACAGGAGGTGGATGTCCCCATCGTGTCTAATTCTCAGTGCGGCGCTAACTACAGCCCAGACCCAATCACAAGCAACATGATCTGTGCAGGTCTGACTCAAGGAGGAAAAGACTCCTGTCAGGTGAGTCCTGAATGTCAACAACACCAACCCAGTCCTTGGATACAAGTGTACAGGCCAAATCACACGTAACACTTAGTTACTTACATGTGAGACTAACATTTTCATCACCTTTCTTAAGTGCCCCAGGTCAGCTGTGGCTACAATGTGCATCACCACCAGCATATGAATGTGTTTGTGCGTGGGTGAATGACTGATTGTATTATGAAGTGCCTTGGGGGGTTATAGAACCCTAGAAGGCACGCTACAAATACGGGCCAGACAGTTCTAGTGTGTATAACAGAACCACTGAAGAAGACAAGGATCAAGAAGATGTTAAATTAAAAATCGAAAAAAATGTGATGGATAAGCAGGTGGTCTCAGTTTTCACTGACTTTTCACTGTGTCTTGTAGTTTTGTTGTTGTTTTTTGTAAATGAATGACATATTGTGATATGTTGCTTTTATTTCAGTTTAAATTCCATATAAAACATTATATTTTAATATTTTTCTACCCTGTTTTTTAAAACACAAAAACAGATAACATTTTTTTTACCTGATTCTCTCTGACATGTTCAGGGGGACTCCGGAGGCCCGTTGGTTGCAAAAAATGTCAGTCAGTGGGTCCAGGCTGGAATTGTGAGTTTTGGAAATGGCTGTGCCCAACCAAACTTCCCAGGAGTCTACACTCGTGTGTCTCAGTACCAGTCCTGGATCAACAGCCAGATCACCGGTGGTCAGCCAGGCTACATCAACTTTGGGACCAACTCCGCTTCAGCGGTTCACTTCATCTCCCTCTCGGTCCCTCTGCTGCTGTGCATCTTGCCCGTCTTCTTCTCACTGTTTGTCTTCTAATGAGCCAAGTAAACCATCATCTCAGGGTCAAAATATGAAGAAATTATGTGAGATTGATCTATCCTCAGATATGCTAAAAATTCTGCACATATGAGCAAATATTTCCACATCCTGTTTTGCACAAAAACACAAACAAAATTAAGAATTGGTTGGTTGTTTTGAATTTTAAAACTACTAAAACAAATTGCAAAATAAAACACTTACTGTTCAACCTTATAGCTATAGCAAATATTTGAACACTAACATTAACATTATTTAAAAAAAACTTCATTTAAATTGATCATTGAGTCATTCTATCAACAAATGGTCTATTAATAATATGCAGGAGCCTGAAACTGATCCAACTGAATTTAAATAAGTTAACAAATTAACTAATAATATTTTTGATAATAAATAATTAAATATTGAAAATTTTCAGGAATGAAATTATTGGCATAAAGTGTCATAGATATTAGTTTTTTATAATCACTAAATCTTTATTAACTAAACTCTACCCAATACTGGTGAAGTAAAAAAAAAAATGATAAAAATCTATTTCAAAAAATAAAAGCCATAATTTTATGGCACAACTGAAAAACAATAAAATTTTTAAATACATTTTGAGTTTAACAGATCTCGTTTTATATTTATCTCCCACAATCTCAAAATCAAAATAGAAAAGACATATTTGAAATTAAGAATAAAGCAATTTTAGAAACAATCATGAATAAGAAATTGCACAATATTTCAGGCTGATATGTGCTAATTTGATAAAATATTGTTCAAATTTATATATTTTTTTATTCTGTGATTAAATCAGTGATAAACAGTTGAGAGACAGCTTACAGGTAAAGTCAGAGCTTTCACATTGTGTTTCATTTGGGTTTAATTAATGAGGATTTAAATAGGAATTAGTTATAAGGACTAATTGTAGCTATTTTGGCACTTTCTAGGTTCCAGACAAATTCATCCATTAAACTGCTCTGATTTCGTCCTGAAGCTGATTAAAACACGTGTTTGCTGATGTTTAACTGGAAAATCTCAGGAAGGATTTATTTTTAACATGTTTGTGAAGTTTCTGAAGCGTAAAAACTAAACGCTTGCACTAGTGACGTCCACTGACACGATGCAGAACTGATGCTGAAGAACTGATTTAATGTTTTAGACTTTATTACCTCTTTGTTTGGTTTATGTTGGTTGAAACACCTTCAGATGTTTGAACCGAACATATGTAACTGTGATTCATAATCTATGAAGAAATTATACAATATTCATAACTGTCATGTAACATTATGTTCTAAGAAGCCAATAAACTTTGAGTTTTTATTACATTTTCATTCTGAACAACCTATTTTCTTAACATGGTGAACATCAAGTTTCATCTTTCTGGGGAATGATTGAAAAACTCTGAAATGAAGAATAAAGCAGCATAAGGGTGTGAGGTGCCTGCTTGAGCTTATTTAATGACCCGAATGACCAAAAGCTGTTGTTTTTGTTTCATCCACATTCAGAAAAACCTCTTGAACACTTGTCAATGAACAAAGGCACTAGAATGACTTTAAAGATTAATCTTAACACAATAAAAAAAAATAAAGATCTAAAATAGTGTTAAAAAAGCATCAATGAGGACTGCAAGAACATTGATTTTGAGATCAGAGTTGTGTAAATCAACCAGAACCCTCCCACATTTTCTCTCACATCATTTAGTGAAAGGTGAGAATTATCTAAACCTTCTCTATTAGCTTACATGATTCAGAAAACAAGAGTTGGCAGCATGTGAAACGAAGCTGTTACTGAATGAGACAATAAAGAGAATCCAACTTTCCAATTTTGTCAGATTTGTGAATAAAATAAAGATGAATCAAACAACGTTTGTACAGCCTGAGAAATAATTGCAAAAGAGTGCTGTACACACCAATTCAGTACATTTATGACTGCAGATTTGTGTATTTTCTTCCAATTTTGTGTCTCCAACAAATTGCCAACAATCAGCCCAGTGAGGCTCTGGTTAAGAAAGAGCAAAGAAATAAAAAAAATAAAAATACATGAGCAGAAGGAAATGTTGAAATTCACTGAACCTTGTCCTCTTTTAAAATTGCTGGTTATAAAACGAATGGGCAACTTTATAGTGTTTGTAAGTGCTCCTCCTTGCTTTTATGTGAACTCTGCATTACAGCTTAAAATCAAACTGGGTTTTGTGCCGTTTTTACTTTAGAACAACACACACATTGGATGGTCAAAAAGACATTTTTGTGACACAAGCTTGTTAATCAGAATTGTTCCAGTTGTTCTGTTTTGCTGGTGTTCACAAAACTTTAATGATATTTGAAGCAGCATCGCATCTTTGTAATAAGAAAAACACATATACTCACAGTTTAAATTTCAAATTATTGTTATAAGCGTTTTCATTTTATCTCCAACTTGGTACATTTTTTGGGACCACATATAGGCCTACATAGTTTATTTATTTGATTTTATCTCATTGAGTTAACTTTCATTCACCAAGATGAATGAGGAAAGGTGAGACAACTGAGACAAGCTGTAGTAACACCGTGGAGCTGAGGGAACAAAATGGTATACTTATTTGTTTAAATTAAATAAATAAAAGAATCATCATCATCCTCATCATCATCATCATCATTACAATGGAACTAGCCTGCCATCTGCTGGTGATTTGGGATACCTGATTCCTCTTTTTATCGGTGTCATTGTGGTTTATCGTTACTTTCTGATCATTTTAATGGTATAAATATTTTCTGTCAGCTTTTAGGACATTTCTTTAAAAATAGACATCCATAAAGTTTATTAGAGAATACAAAATAAGATGTGAATGAAGTCAATTAAATCGGTTTATGTGTCTCATTTCCACACACAAACATTTCTGCCCTTGAAGTTTACAAGCAACTGAGAAGCTAAAGTTCCTATGTAACGTGAAGGCAGCAGCGGTCGGATTAAGGTGGAGCATTCTGATTGGCTGTATGACCGGAAGTCAGGAAACAGTAGTTCACGTTTGGCGACAATCAAAAAATGAAGCTCGAACAGTCATTCCTCTGAACTGAGTGAGAATCACATCAGAAACTTTTTATGGGAAACAAAGCAGCACAGTTTGTTGTTTTATGTCTGATCAGCAGCGGCCTGAGAGCTGAAGACCGAGGAGGATGGTGAGTTTACTGACCCTGGGTGAACTCAAACTCCTAGTTTATGTGTTTTATATGAGCGGGTTGTGTGTGTTCAGGTCGCTGCCTTCAGATTTCAGATTAGAAGATGAAGGTCTCTGTAACATCGATGTTCTTGACGGATCCGAGCTGTCACATCAGGACTTCATTAACAGGTTTGTTAAAAGAAAAGCGATACTCTGTTCTAAACCAGTTAGCTTTAGCGTCATTCACACAGTTAGCAGATCTAAGATACTTCCGTATGTCTGATTCCCTATGCTGCAAAAATACAAATATAAGTACATTTTAGCAGAGGTGCTGTTTGAATGCTGAGAACCTGAGCTATCAGCAGAACTCAATATTAGCTGAATTGTTTAAACGACTTTGACGTTTATGTAGAAAAATAATGAAACAGACCAACAGCCTGTGATTAAACACAAAACAAAAACCCTAAAGAAAGATCAATAACATGCATTTTGTTTGAAAAAGTTCTTAAGTTTTAGATAAAGGGCAGGGGAAAAAAGAGTTTATTTTAAAACCCTACTTTGTTCACAGGAACCTTTTTACTGTACGTAAAAAGTTCTAAGGAATGTGTGGGAAATAACAAGAATTTATTTGAAAAAGATTTGAAAGCCCACAGGTAGTTGGGGTGACTTCAGCTGACTGCTGACTTCAGAGAGGAACAAAACTGGGTTTTCTGAAATTTTCATAAAACTTAACGTGAATAAAAAAAACATGTAAAATATATGAAAGGCACAGTTTGCTGTTTTGCTTGCTTTTAGCACCCCATAGTGTCCATTTTAATTCACTGTCATAAAAACAAAACTGTTGTACTCTTCTCCTCGCTGTGCGTTTGTCTTTTTAACACCTTAATCTAACTACTAAAAATGTCTCCTCAGCCTTCATTAGTGTCTACAGGAGCGGTCCATCACTAAATCAAACAAATCAGCTGTGTTCATGATCTAAAACATGCAGGAAACATGCTGGAAGCAGACTGCAGCACCAGGCATGTCAGCTCCACTTTACTAAGTCCAACAGGGAGTGGACCGGCACTCTGAAGTTGCAAGTGCGATATTCTGGCCACAGAGGGCGGTGGAGCTCTGAGTGACATTTCATTAACCCTGTAAAGGGTCATTTTAGCACATACTGGCTCAAGAAAATGATTTAAAAATATGAAAAAGTTGCCTAGTAGGGCTTTAAATGCTGAATATTATAGTAATAACTCAGTCTTGTTAGCCTGGCAAGCCATCCTATATATATGTGAATATATAGTCTGGCCACGAACCATTGACGGCTCTCAGTCGTGAGGCGGGATCTACGGTTGTCTTTCAAAATGTCAGCACGCAATTGGATAGCGCTAGGACCAATCAGAGTAACGAACAACATGACGTAATCACAGCGATGGAAAAGCGGGACCCACTAATGGCGTCAATGATTTCTGTCGTTTTTGTATAAAAACATGTGAATATCAGGTGTACTGGGACATTCCACTACTTTGTTTGATAAAAATAAGAAGCCGCTAAGTATATCCAACAGACTTACGCACGTTGGAGTCTAAATAATCCAATGTTGATGACAAAGCCGTTTCAAAAAAACGTGGCTCCGGCGCTACTGCCATGTTGCTTGGGTTCGCGGCCGCAGCGCTGACGTCATCGGCTACTCCCGCTCTGTGATTGGCCCACAATATAGAGCGCTGTGATTGGCCCAACCAAAACTATCGAGTTGTGATTGGATAGACACAGCAGTGGTTTGGGCTGCGAGGGTTCCAATGCCTAGACCAAACTCTGCAAAGCAAGAATTTGGTCTAGTTCACTAGGCTACAGTCTTGTGACTTGTTTGAAGATGAGATTAAGTCTATTTTTCTTCCACATTTTTAGGGCCTCCTCTTTACATTTTTGTGTTATTTTAGCTATTTAACATCAAAAGGCTCAGCTCATTCAGGAATTTCCAGCTGATGATTTTCAGCTTGATCAAAAATGTTTTTATCCCCTTTCTGTCTATTTTCCCCTCAGATATGCTTTCAGCAGACCGGTCATCCTCCGAGGTCTCACTGACAACACCGTACGTATCCAAACACCCGTCTATGAAAGTCTTTCATCTGGGATAAATGAAACAATTTGCAACCGTTAATATGTGGGTTGTTACTGGTTTAATCCAAGTTTGAGAGGGATTCAATCAGAAAGAGCCTGAGAGGTTTGTTTTTGTGTTTTTATTGATGTCTTATATTTGTTTGAAAGAAATTAAAATATATTTGTAGTAATTTTAGTCAATTTTTTACTTTTTTATTCGGCTTGTAGTTATTTTTAATATTTTTGGGTATTTTGGATCTTTTTGTGCTCTGTGTTGAATATTTATGTGGATATTTTATTTTGAATCTTTTATTAGATCTTGGCTAATTCCTATTAAATAAGTTAGAATCTTTTTATAATTATGTGAACATTTTTAGAGCTAGTTTGCATGCTTTATATGCTCCACCTCTTCCTATGATTGTGTGGGAACATCAAACATGTTATCATCCCAAACAGCTGCTGCAGGCAGGATTTCTCCTTTAATGTTTGCAGTTTTGGTGTCTGAGGAAATGATCATAAATTAATACAAAATAAAAAGTCCAGATTCTAAAAGATCTGAAACCAAATTTTAAACATTTATAACACAAAATGATGATGAACTGACTTTGTTTTCAGAAGTTCCGATTTTTGTGCTCCAAGCCAAGCTTGCTGGCAGTGTACGGGTCCAGGAAGGTGAGGCTCAGCACCGCCAACACCTACTCGTACAGGAAAGGTACGCTCACGCTCCTCCTGCTCTGTGAGCTTCAGGTGTCTCAGGTGTTCCTCTGACCTGGTTCGGTTCTGTTTCAGTGGACGTTTCCTTCCAGGAGTATGTGGATGAGTTGCTGAGGCCTCAGGCGGCAGACGCTCTTGGAAGTGGTGAGTTCAACCCGGTTCTGTTCTGCTCGTGTACAAGCTTGATAAATGTGAAAGTAGTTCTGTTCTTGATGTTGTTCTGCAGAAACTCTGTATTTTTTTGGAGACAACAACCTGACAGAGTGGCAGAATTTGTTTGATCATTATGAAGCTCCACCGTACGTCCTGCCGCACACCAGCGGAGCGTACAGCTTTGGGATCGCAGGTCAGTCTGAAACACAGCTGAAGGTTTGATGGTTTCTAACGTCCTGCTGAGGTTCAGAATCAATCAGAGGAAATAAAAGTCTGTGAAATAACCCTGGATCAATCAGAGTAGAGGTTCTGTTTCTAACATCCCATCAGTTATCTAAATGCCTTTTTTGATATTATTGTTAAAAGGTCTCCACTGAGTAGTTTCACTGTGAATACATCTTAATATCTAACAGGTTAGATTTTTGCCAATTTCAGTAAAAAACAAAAATCCTGCTGTTTTAGCAGTTTACAGCTTCAGTCATCATTGTTTATGTTTATTATCACAGACTAGTCAATATTATCTGTGTGACTGTCATGTGGTGACTCAGGTCCTGGAACAGGGGTCCCTTTTCACTGGCACGGTCCAGGATACTCGGAGGTCATCTACGGGAGGAAGGTAAAATCCAAACGAGCTTTTCTTTCTTTGTTTGTTTGTTTGTTTTCTTCTGGCCGTAAACGATGAAGGAAGAATGACTATAAAACAGTTAGCTCAGACATGCAGAAACACTTCAGCATCGAACCAAGAAGGTTGTCGGTGTTGCCATAGCAACCGACAGATGCCAACCACAGTCTGAAGAGGCTTGAGGGATAAATGTGTAAAATCACCCTCTTCTGACTGATAAATAACAGAAATAAAGAATTTATTAGCAGTGAGAATCTTCATGAGGTCACTTCAGTATAAGAGAAAAATTCAAAGACAAAGATTTTGTACAGATTTTCAGCTTCACTAATAATAATAATAATAATATAATAATAATGTCTCTGTTATTTTTGTATTTAAAAAGTTATAACAAATATTATGGTCTGAATGAGGTAAAGGTTCTTGTTTTAATTATTATCTGTCTAAAAGAGGAACAGAACTTGCAAAGTTCTGATGGGTTCAGCGTTAACGTGCTGTGAGATGAGCTTTGCTCTCAGATTTCCTTCCAGCTCCATTTAATCCACATTCTGACGATCCATGGTTTCCTCCTCCTCTGTCACACAGCGGTGGTTCCTTTACCCGCCTGAGAAAGAGCCTCACTTCCACCCGAACCGGACCACCCTGTCCTGGGCGACAGACACGTATCCCAACCTGCCAGAGGACGAGGCTCCGCTGGAGTGCACGATCCGACCCGGAGAGGTGAGAATCTTTCAGAGACGTTTTTTTAACAATCCAGAGCTTAAATTCAGGTCCAGATGTTTTTGGGCTTTTGGTGTTCTTAGAAGAATCAGAACACCTGTCAGTATTTGTTTACTTCTCAAAATCAGCAGTTTTCTTTTCCAGCCTCTGAAGGAAAATCTGTTTTATCGTCACCTTAAACTCATTAGAAAATTCATTCTAATCAGTAGTTTTTGTTTGTAATCGTCATTTAAGATGATTTAGGAGATCATTTTGTTATTTTTACAGGTTCTGTATTTCCCTGACCGCTGGTGGCACGCCACCCTGAACCTGGACACCAGCGTCTTCATCTCCACATTCCTGGGATGAGCTCAGAGTTCCTACAAACCTCCAGGTTTCTGTTCCGTCTGAGACTAACGGGAAGGAAAACAGTTTTCCTCCAGGGGAACAGCCAGCTGACATTTTTACACCATTTAAACCAGATTGTGTTCACGTGTAATTGGTGGATTTATGTTCTTAATTTATGTTCTTAATTAAAAAACATAACACAACATAAATATAACAGGAATGTGTTTTTACAGGACTCAGGACCAAATGTTTAAAGGATATAGGCAGAAACAAGAGCTCTGAGAAACAATTCTGTTCATGAAATAATTGTGAAATTTGGACGTTTATGATACATTGAGACTTTGTTTTATGTGTTTTTGTGTTTTTAACATATGCAGACATTTACTCCTGAACCAGCCCTCACTGCTTTTTATGTCATCATTTTTTCTGATTGTGTTTCTGGATTTGAATTTAGCTGCACGACTTACTTTTGTAAGATAAAAGTCTGGTGAAATCTTTATCTGTAATTGATGCAAACATAAAGAAAAAATAAGTGTTAAAAAGATGATCTTTTATTACTTGAATCAGTTTAACTCATAATAACTGTTTTACAGTGTTCTTTAACAAAGTGTCATTTAAAGAGAATATAAAGAAAAACATCTTTTACTTTGATTTCATCTTTATTTTCCATTTTAGTTTTAAAGTTAAAATATGTCAAATTTTAAAAGATAATTTATTAAATAACAGAATTATGATAATTATGAAAATAAATAAGCAATTCTCTTAACCTTTTTGATCAGTGGTTCCCAATTTTGGGGTTGGGGGCGCCCTGGCTCATCTTGGACACAGGAAAGGGGGTCCTCGTGAAAAAAGGTTGGGAACCACTGTACTAGATTATCTTAGGGATTTGATTTTACTTTTATCTTAACATTGAAATGCTGTTGTTTAAAGACAGTTAAGAAGTTTAAAATAATAAACCAGCAGATGTGAGGTGAAAACTTTATGAAAGGACAACAACCTGCCCTGCAGAGGAAACATCACCCCCGTGTTCAAAATCAAAGTTTTACTGAGTCGTTCTGAGTTCATTTGTTAAAAACTGTTTCTCTGTTAAAAGTTAATAGAAAATAAATTCTGCTGTTAAACAATCCTGAAATAGGAAGAAAAATAAAGAAAAAATGCATTAATAGAATAAAACATTTGAAGGAGAAATGTCTAACCGGTTAGCGCGTTCGGCTGTTAACTGAAAGGATGGTGGTTCGAGCCCACCCAGGGACGACCACGTTCTTGATTTTTACATTTGTGAACGATTTACAGACGTCAGTATGACATTATTTGACTAAACACTGAATTCTGATATCTAATGTTGCTACCCACCAGCTTTCATTTCTGAAATCCTGTTAGTGCTGCTGAGTGAAAAGCAAACAGAAGTCATTGTGTTCATTTCTTTAAAAAAGGACCTAGTCGGGTTATTGGAAACTCAGCTGCCTGATTTTAACCCTTTAAAGCATGAAACATGAAATGATGGTTTTTAAACTTCTACTTTGTAAAACTAAACACTTTATAGAATAATTGTAATGTGTGTTTTGCTCGTGTATCACTTTAAAAAAAGCTTTCAAAAAGATGAAGCAAGAAGCCTTTTTAAAAGCTTTACTTGTTCCAGTGTTTTAAATGATCATAAATAAGATTAGAAACAGATATTCCAATAAATGTTTCTTTAATTTGTTTGAACTAGTATGAAAAATATAGATTAAATGTACTTTAAAAAAAAAACCCTGAAAAATCAGGCTGCTTTGAAAGAAAACAAAGAAATGAGGACTAGATCAGGAACATCGTTTCAATCTGGAAACTGCCGGTGAGAGTCAACCCTAAATGATAAAGATTTAAATATAACTGATTTACAAAAGGAATTCCACCTCGGTAAACAAAATGAAGCTAGATTTTTTTTTATTGAAAGCACCACAAGACATTTGACATATTTGCATAGTTTATGTTCTATAATTCTAATGAATTTGAGACAATAAAACTTTGTTTTTCCTGCATGATTTAAACATCCCAGTTAAAATAAAATGCAGCATAATTTCATAAAGTGCTAATGCTTCCACACAGCAGCTCTCCACTGCCTTTCTAAACACATCATCTAAATGACTTCCTGTAATAAGACCAACGCCACCGTCTGTCAGAAACACTAGAGTCCTGCAGAACTTCTGCTCTTCTCTCATCTGTATAGTTGGGACAGTTTGGATCTGATGGAAGATTTAAAGTGCATCATGTGGCTCCTAAAAGATCTCATCGACATGAGTCATTTCTCAGAGGCAGAGCTGCTCCTAATGATTCAGTTTGTTTGTTGGGCTCAGAGGGAATGAATCCACTGTGACTGCTACCCTTCCTACTGACTGGAGGTTTTGAGTGGGTTTCATTCTAGGTGTTTGGATTATTCTTCTAACTTGTAAAAAAAACATTAATCATGTTAAACTTCATCACAATAAGTCTTTTTGTTCTGCCTGCTGAGCAGCTCAGGCTTTAAGAAATGTCTTCTCACTACACATGTTTCTAGAAACAGTCCAGTGTCTACAGATAATAACTCTGGTATCAGATCAACCATCAGAAGTTTCCAGTTCCTGGTTCTGGCGCTCCCTGTTTTGGGGTCACAGTGGCCGCGGCTGGTGCAGCCCAGCCATCTCGGGGCTCAGAGCCGGACTGTGCGATGCCTTTGAGGGACTCCAGTTCCCCAGAGACGCCTGAGCAGCCTTCCTGTGGGCCAGTCTGTGTGTGATGGAGAAGCCAGCGTTTCCCTCCAGCTGAGACAGAACCACCAGCACCTGCCTGGGAGACAAAGACTCCCGTTACAACAAAACCAGGAAAGGAGCTTTGATGGACTTTTCAAAACATGTCTGCGGTTTTAACCCTCTCCATCAGAGAGTTGTGTTCAGGGTTAGATTTATTTAAAAGATTGCAGGTTCAACATTAAAACTCTAAACTCTCAGCCTCCAACAGAGAGTAGGTTTGGTACCACATCAGAAGTGAGCTGCAAGATTAGATTAGATTCGTTTTTAGGTCTAAAGTTTAGCTTGTTGCCTGTTTAAAAGCAGACTGAACGTGTCAGACAGGACAGGGTTAAGTGTGCGCTGCGGGGAACCTGTGCAGAGGAGGGATGCTGTCCACGGTTTTCAGGCTGCTGCGCGTCGACACCACATTGAAGCTGTCGCTGCAGTCACAGGACACGTGTAGGTGGTGTCTCGGGTGTCGGTTTTCCACCATGACGATAAGCCCCGCCCAGCCATGCGTCAGGTAGTAGCAGGTCATCCCCTCTCGGCCCTAGGAGGAGGGAGGAGGAGTTTCTTCTTCATCATATTGTTCCATCGTGCCAATTAACTGTTTGATTTCAGCAAATTTCAGACTATGGTTACATTTGCATCCTTCAACATCTCTTCAGTAAGGGTTTTGTTTCCTACAAACAGCTGAGTGAAGGCAGCATCACCTCGTGGCGCTCTCCTTTGGTCTCGGCCAGCTGGATGACGGCATCAGCCACAGTAGTGTTGGAGGCCGTCACCTGCTCCACTATCACTTGTCTGGAGCTGTAGACCGCCAGAATGTAACCAGGCATGGCGGTTCTGCCACAAATCACTGAAAAGACACATCTGACTCATCAGCTCATTACTGAAAAACACCATTACAAGTCTGAGTGCTTGGAGAAAAGGAAATGAGAATGGGATTAGAACCTTTATCCATATGAACATTGTGACTAACATCTTCCACTTCCAACAGCCTGTCTGAAGACATCCTCACCTCCGTTCTCAGTGACAGAGCTCTTCCAGTGGTTGAAGGCACAGCTCAGAACCGCGTACTCTCCCGGCTCCAGCATGACATCACAGCCCACGAACCTCCTGACCGAGCGCCGGCTGTGGGCCAGCAGTCGACCCAGCGTCAGAGTACCAGAATTGTCATAGGCGGCCCGAAACAACAGCACACACAGGTCCAGCAAGTGGCTCTCTGCTGTGTCCCAACGCCTGAGGAGACAGAGGGTGAGACAGGTAGAAAACCACATTTAGTGTGACATGGATCAGAAAGAACTGTGTGGGAGATTCAGACCCGCTTCTTAAAGATATGAAGCCCAGATTCTGTTTATTGGTCACAAAACCAACAAGTGGGAGGAAATGTGGTTCATGGTTGGACCTGGATCTGACCTGCTGCCCTGCTGGAACAGAGCCAGCTCCACAGATGTCCTCTCCAGAACTGTCACTGACACCACCGTCAGGGGGACGTCAGCACCTCGGGGAAAAGCACCCGCAACACGAACCTCCTGCCAGTCAGAGTGAATCTTACAGATGTCCACTGAGTCAAAGTACCTGATGGGTTCAAACACAGGTGGAGATCAAGGCGCCTCTCTTTAAAGATTTTAGCATAGATTTACCTCACAATTACTCAGTGTCTGTGGTTATTACTCTGTGGTTTTTGCCCAACTAATTCAGTATCTAAATTTTTGATTTAGTAGGAAATCTTAACTCAGAAGTCAAATTAAATTCAGTTTCTCACATTTTAAACTGGAAATTAGAGGAAGATTCCCCATCTACCTGATAAAATCCCAGAAGTCCATCCAGAACAGGCCATCCTCGGCTCGCTGGGTGCACAGCTCCCTCTTCAGGTGTGGAGGCCAGTTGGACCAGTCGTCCCCCCAGGCTCCGGTCCAGGAGAACCGACCCCACGGGTTCCTCAGCTGCACCAACCTGAAACATGTCTTCCATTAAATAAAACTAAACCAGAAATTTACATACAATTTCATGGAAATTTCATCTTTTATATGTCAGATTTTCATAAAATTATTTTCAAGCTTAATCAATTTTATGATAAAACTAGAATATAAGGTTTCAAGAGCGAGGAACACCTAAATCTACTTTTTTACTGATAACATGCATAGATGAGTGTCTAATAGTGCTGTAGACATGTGTAATCATTATTTTGGCAGTTTAGTGCAACTTACTTAAAATTTAATATTTCAGCCCAAAACCATAATTATATCACCATCTTCAGGTTAAAACTCTGCTCCACACTGATTTAGAATCAGCCACAGCTGATCTGTACCGTACTACGTGGCTGCGCTTCACTGGACTCCAGGTGAGTCTCGGCTGCACCTCCAGCTGGCTCGGCCACTCACCTGCTGATATGAAATGTTAGAGCTCGGAGCCGCTCGTCTCCTTAAAAAAACATCCTCCTCCCTTTCTTCTAGTGATCGAGGTAAAGAGGAAATCCTCCAGCCTGCTGCTAATTCCGTGTCTGCTTGTTCTACTGAGCGGTGAGTCTGCTGTATGTGTGCTCGTGTGCACGCGCTTGTTAACGACTTGTTTTTCCTACTGAGAAACTCAGAGAGCGCACAGGGTGGTTGAGGGGGGTGCTGTCTATCACTGCCTCTGAGCCTCTCGACCCACCAGGAGACGCCTCCTTTAGGCACATTTTTCTAACAGGAAGTGTGGGTGAAGTAAGACTCCACCCATGGTGTGACTCACCCTTTCAGTTTGAAAAGAAACAGTCTCAGTTAGCCTAGTGAACTAGACCAAATTCTTGCTTTGCAGAGTTTGGTCTAGGCACACTTCATAGGAACCCTCGCTACCTGTGGCTGTCCAATCACAGCTCGCTATAGTTTTGGTTGGGCCAATCACAGCGCTCTATATTGTGGGCCAATCACAGAGCGGGAGTAGCCGATGACGTCAGAGCTGCGGCCACAAACCCAAGCAACATGGCGGCAACGCAGGAACCACGTTTGTTTGAAACGGCTTTGTCATCAACATTGGATTATTTAGACTCCAACGTGCGTAAGTCTGTCTGATATACTTAGCGGCTTCTTATTTTTATCAAACAAAGTAGTGCAATGTCCCAGTACACCTGATATTCACATGTTTTTCATACAAAAATGACAGAAATCATTGATGTTAGACGCCATTGCTGCCTCCCTCTTTTCCGTCGCTGTGATTACGTCACGTTGTTCGTTACTCTGATTGGTCCTAGCGCTATCCAATTGCGTGCTGACATTTTGAAAGACAACCGTAGATCCCGCCTCACGACTGAGAGCCGTCAATGGTTCGTGGCCAGACTATATATATAGGATGACTTGCCAGGCTAAGTCTCAGTCAGAAATGGCAATTATTTATGAAAATGTATTTATTCTTTATTGTCTTAAAATATCTTATAATCTTGAATATTGATGTTAAAAAGAATTTTTTTTATCTTATATAACTGTATTCATTATGTACAAAAACTTCTGTACTAAAGTGTTAAAACAAACCAAACCAACAAAAAAAAGTATTACATTAAGATAAAACCATATTAGACAGCAGAGCCAAAAATGATTCATAAAAATGTGGAAATAACTGAACAAATTTTCATTTCACACTTATTTTATCATTTACATTTCCTAAGGTTTTAGGGGCTATTTTATGCACTATTTGTTTTACTAGTGACTTTAATTTATTTCTGTATCCATGTATATTATAATATTGTATAATATTTTATTATTCTTACCAATGTTAATATATTAACTGATAAAAACACCAAAACGGCCTTAAAAGAGAAGAATTAATTGACATCAAAAGTGAAAATATAATATAAAATATAATTTCTAAATTTTAATATATTCTATATTTATACATTATACAACCTTTTTCAAAAGTTGAAACAAAGAGGCAAACTGTAAATAAAAAATAAATTATATAAGATCAATACTCAAAAAATAAAATTCTGGACAATGTAATTTTTTTAATTATATGTTTTTCAAAAATAAATGTTAAAAAAGTAAACTTTTGAAGATTTGCCACTTTTTCAGTATACTTGAAGCTTTTTTCCCCATTATGTCAGATTCCAGCGTCTAAATGTCTACAGGTCCAGTTCTTTGCTCACCTGTTTCCGTCAACATCCCGAACATCCAGGACAGAGTACGCATGTCGCGGACGTAAACCCAAAGACTCGTACTCCACATCGTCCACCTTCATGTTCCCTCCACCACAGGACGCCCCCATCAGGAATCTGAGAGAAACACAATGATTATTGCCTGAACCCAAAAGAACCTCCTGTTCTCAGGTTAGGTCTATCTGTCCTCACCCAGCTTCTTTGGAGCTCAGCATTTTGGCCCAGATGAGGTCCGTATCGACGGGTTCTTCCTTAGGGTTGGTGGCGCTAACCTGGAGGGCCATCGACTCACACGGGGCCCCGGTTAGCGTGGACAGGCCCTCGATGGCCCGGCCCGCCTGCAGCGCAAAGTAAGAGCCATGGAGCTTTGCCAGAGCCTTTTCAATCAGAGGTACCCAGAGCTGCTTTCTCTGAGCCTGCAAAGGTCAGACAGGGAGACAAAAGTCAAAACTCATGATCTCCTTTAGTCAACTTTACATTACATCAGTTCTGTCTGAATTTTCTAGTTACTCTTGATCATCCTTTTCTTTGTGTGGATCAGAACTTGTCACACCTGAGAGAAGAGGAGGTGCCCGTTCTCATCAGACGGCAGCATGTTGTCCACCAGAACCGTGGTCCATGAGCCGTCCTTACAGAGGCGCACCTGGTACGCTCCCTCTGAACACATCAGACGGGTCACCATCACCTTCTCCACCAGCTCAGGACGCTCCGCCAGAACCGCCAGGGCACTCAGGAACCTGCATGAAGAGTTTAGCAGCAGGTTAATCAAGCCTGTTTAAAGACTGAAATTCACTTTAATGTTAACAGCCTGAGTTAACCTGAAGAAGACACCTGGAGATTTTAATCATGAGAAAATATGTTTGCTGTGAAGTTTTCTCACCAGCAGTTACCCAGAAGTCCTTGCAGGATGTCCGATGGGCGCGGAGTGCGGAAAACTGACCACTTGACCCCGCGGTCTCGAATGTTAGAGCAGCTGATATCTTCTGGCCGAAGCCACTTTTTGATCCGCTGCTGGACGCTGTCGTCCAACGGGAAGCCCACAGACTTGGGACCAGGAGGGAAGCTGTCATCCACAAAGGTCACTCTGTTCTGGGACATGAAATGAGACACAGTTAAAACATAGTCATTCACTCATTACAGGAGCTGGCGAGATCCTGGAGCTGAGAAAGTGTTGAACATTTCAGCCAATACTGTATAAGAACTTGATAGAATTGTTTTAAAAGGCAGAGAACAAAACAGTGCTAAATACTCCAAAATGACTAACAAGATACATAACATGCCTGTTTTTGGTCAGTGGGAGGAAACCAGACACAACTCATGCATTAAAGCTGCAGCTGGGATTCAAACTACAATGTAAAACCAAATATTGGTCGTGACTTGTTTTAGATAAATTACCAGTACTAATATGAGCTACAAAATGGATTTTATAAATTAAAAAAATGTAACTGAACGTAACAAATATACATGTTACTATTGATTCTGAGTGACTTTTACATGGTATAAGTTACTGCTGTTAGCAAATATTACTATTGCTGATTTTGACAATATATAAGTCGTTGTCAACAGAGGGTTCAAGTTTTAGTCACCAGTTTAAAACAATCAGATCTGTGCAGCAACTTTCTTGCTGCGGGGCAACAATGCTACCAACTATGACCCTGTTCAGGTAACACAAGTAAGTACAAATACAAATTTAATCAGAGAAGCAGCTACATAAAAGTGTCTATTGTCACCAAACAAACAAATGAAAATATTTTAAAAGAGAGAACTTAAAGGTTGAATACGGAACACGGACACCATAGCGACACCCAGTGGGCAGAGGTTGCAGCTGCAACAACAAATTTTCCAGCCGTCGGCGTGTTGGTTCACTGCTGATACGTGAAGTGACCAGCCAGCACCATGTCCAGTGACGAATCGTACAGGGTAAGGACTCATTTCTACTAATACGTTTATTTTACAACAGTATTTACCGTTAGAACATCTTCTGGGCTCAGAATCAGCTGCTTGACTTGCCATTTTACACAGTCCCAGCCTCGTCTTACTGAGCTGACTTTTTACCACAACGGTGCCCTCTAGTGGCTGGTAGATGTAAACATAAACCCAGTGTCGTGCCCGTCAAAATAAAATTTTGATTGTTTTTTTTTTTAAATATAGCTTTTAAAGGAAAAAAAAAACTGTACATTCATTCTGCACACCTCTAAATGCCCCGTGGAGGTATTATTTTTTCAAATATATAGCTATTTATTAAAATGTTCCATATTCAACCTTTAAAAATTAAGCAAAAATCTGGTTCAGAATTAAGAACCTAAACAAATGACTCTTTTTGTTTTGACAGTTTAGTTCATTACAGTGATTTTAGTAAATTACCCTGAACCCTTCATGTTTATAAAAACTAGAAATCTGAGCCAAGAATATTTAAAGTTACAGCTTCGAGGATGTCTGAGAGTCACTGGAGAGACGAACCTCTCTGCAGAAGCTGATGATGTTCTCCCACAGCTCTCTGGCCTTCTCTTCATCGCTCTGTCGCAGTGCCTCCACCAGCTTGCTCTCCTTCCTCCTCTGTGACGTCTGTTTCAGATGTACGACGTGTTGCTGAGGAGAGTTACAGGCCAGGCAGTGTTTGTCCTTGACCCTGTTGATGAGCGTGCACGCTGGACATGACCACTCCTCTGACTCTGAGCTGATAACTGCAGCAGCTGGAAACGTCAAGGCGCCGCCTGATGCAGGAGACAGCGGTGACATTTCCTCCTCGAGGATGCTCAGCCTCCTGCCAACCTGCAGCTCTGGTTGGGAAATGGCGAGCTGTGAGGTTTTTGTGCTATTTACCTGTGTGAGGTGAACGTCTGACGGAGGAATCTCTCTGCGGCTGCAGGGAACCGGATTATTGTGGCCCGAAGGCAGCTCACTGGGCTCTGTAGAGTTTGTGTTTGGATATGAAGCTTCCACTGGTAAACACTCTTCTCGGGTTGATATGGAGAGTGAAAGCGCCGCTGCTGCAGCTTCTGGTTGCTGATCTGTCGTCTCTCTGCAGACATCAGGGATGACCAGCGCCTCAGCTGGGATCTGAGGCAGAGACAGTTTCCGAGGTCCACCACAAGCAGAACAGGACATAGAGGCAGGTGTGTTCTGCAGCGTGCACCTCAGACAGTCCCATCCTGAGCTGGTTTTATCTGCACCTCCTGGCTGTTTCTGGCTCTGCTCTGACGGTAACCTCAGGGGTCCGGAGCAGCTGCTGGAGCGCTGGGGTCGCAGCTGTGGCCGAGGGGAGTCCGGTAGTGGGTTCAGAGGTCCAGTGTAGCCACACAGAGAGCAGGCCAGGCTAGTGGGATGGTTGGCAAGTGTGCAACGAGGGCAGGACCAACCAGCATCCTCCTTGCTGGTCCCAGGCCACAGCCAGCGGGTGTCAGATCCTCGCCGAGGGGCTTCACAGATGGAGCAGCGGGGGGCACCTGCTGCGTTGAGGAAAGTACAGCAGCCACAGGCCCACTGGTTACGCTGCAAGGGCACTGAGCCGGAAGAAAAACTGCAGGGAAACACAACACAGATTTCAAATTCAACTCTAATATTTCGTTTTTATACCAACATCAACAAAAGTTGTCTGATTGTCCGGTCATTCTGCTTCAGGACAAGAGGCCCAATGATCCAATCAAAAACAAGCTTCAAAAGTCAGGAAGAAACGCTGCATATTGTACTGAGTGCTGCAAAACTCATACATGAAGCCAGACTGAACAGATGTGTGTGGGCCTGCTTTTACATCCTGAGGGGAGAAGAAAGATTAAAATGTATGAACATGGAATAAAAAAATGTCTGTTTCTTTTAGAGCATTAAAGATGGATCTTAAGTTATTTTACATCAAACACAGAGATCAGTCATCTGACACAGATAAAACATAAACACCTCACAGCCCATCTAAGATTGATGCTCTTCAACTGTAAGTCACAGATTATCAGCACTTAAATGTTTTGGGTTCTTGTTCATGAGTGAGGGAATGATGGAACGCAAGATCAATAGACGGATTGGTGCTGCGTCTGCAGTGATGCTGGCATTGTACCGGTCTGTCATGGTGATGAAGAGAGAGCTGAGCCGGAAGGAAAAGCTCTTGATTTACCAGTTGATCTACGTTCCTACCTTCACCTATGGTCACAAGCTTGGGTAGTGACCGAAAGAACGAGATCATGTATACAAGCAGCCGAAATGAGTTCTCGCTGCAGGGTGTCTGGGCTCTTCCGATAGGGTGAGAAGCTTGGTCACCCGGGAGGGGCTCGGGGTAGACCCCTTACATTGAGAGGAGCCAGTTGAGATGGCTCAGGTATGTGGTTAGGATGCCTCCTGGATGCCTCCCTGGTGAGGTTTTCCATGCACGTCCAGCTGGGAGGAGACCCAAGGGCAGACCCAGGACATGCTGGTGGGACTATGTTTATTGGCTGGCCAGGGAACGCCTTAGGATTCCCCCAGAGGAGCTGGCCCAAGTGGCTGGGGAGAGGGAAGTCTGGGCCTTCCTGCTTAGGCTGCTGCCCCTGTGACCCGATCCCGGATAAATGGATGGATGGATGGATGGATGGAAACAGACAAAATCAACAGTTTGTAGAATTTAACCCAGTTAAGTTTAATAATTGAAAGAAATTTTAAATTTTTGCAGAAGCTGAAAGAACATGTCACATTTTTTTCTTTAACATTTTGGACACAGCTATTAGGGACAATGAAAGGTGCAGTATATATTACTATAAAATAGGAATGATGTATGAGTGTTTGTAAATGATTTTTAGAATCTGGTTGTGATTTAAAAAGTGTCATGTGTGGATCATTCTAAGGTTTGTGACATTTGTCCATCACTTGACAAATAATGTGAAGACTTGAATGAGTTTTACAACCATGCACCTTTATTAGCTAATCTTTAAAAAGCTCATCGTGTAGAAGATTTCAAGCTTTCTTTGTTCATGCCTCTTACTTCATGCTCCAAATATTTATTCCGTTTCACAATTCATGTGAGATGTTGTATTTTGATCTCTGAGCCTTCAGATGTGAATTCCCAACAGGAAGCTCACATTTCCAAACTAGTTCAATCACCAGGGTTTTCCCCTGCTTCGTTAGATTTCCAGTCAGCGCGTAACTCGACTCCCGGCTGAACGTGCAGGAGACTGAGATGACACTGGGATGAAAATGCTCTGCATATGAGGCAGAGAGGCAGTAATAATTAATAAGGGAGGCTCTGGTTTGGTTTATATCTCACAGTTCATAAAAAATTTACAATAATTAGTCCAGGATGTGCGCATAATTGTGGAAAAAAGCGTAACTTTAATAGCCGTTTTTATTTAATGAATCATGATAACTTTTAGTGATGCTAGTTTTTTATGAAAGATCCATCTTTTAGATTTTTGGGTCACATTTGATAAAAAGTATTGGTTTCTGAGCTGAGAGCTGGTGGGAATTTGTGTTTGTCATATGTAGAATTTAGATTTTCCCCTTATTTTCTAGGAGTGGTTTTGTATTTGATTCTTTCCAATTTAGATGTTTTCCTGTCCTGTGGCTGTTTTTTCACCTGCGCTCTCGGTGTCGGCCGGTCCTGGGGAGCTGCCGTGGGATGAAGCTGCTCTGGCTGCTCCTCAGACATCCCATGATGGGGGAGGGAGGCAGAGCTGCTCCCCGAGGCGCAGCATCGCCCTCGGCATCATCAACCAGCGAGGAGGAGGAGGAACCTCCCATGATGCTCTGGGCTCAGCTGAAGAGGGGAAAGAATGAACACTGGTGTTTAGTGATGATTGTGAAGTTTGTGTTCACCATCCAACCATCTGAAGCCCACAGTGTCTATCAAGAAGCACAACGCCCTCAGAGAGGTTTTAGAAAACTGAAATATGCCTGTCTGGTCCAAGCTTCTCATCAAGACTGTTCAGGAACAGCTTTTGTTTGGATTCATTTTGGGAAAAATCTCCTGCAGGATGAACCGTGTGAGGCAGCTGTGCATACATTCAGGCTCATCCAGTGATCTTCAGGAGGATTCAGATTCTGACCGAGTCTTTTTTCAGCCTTGGGTCCTCATCAACTAGGAGAATGTCAAATTCTAGATATTTTCCCAGGGATCGTCTAACCTTTTATGGTTCTATAAAGTCCAGCGATACACCTGTTCTGTTTTTGATGGTTGACACAGATTTTAGATTCTGTTGATACCAATTTTTGCTGATTTGAGGACAAAATCTAATTTACATGAAAATTCTGATTCTGTTAGTTAAACTGTTATTGCCAGCAGGAATTACCATTTAGTGATGGTGCATTCACAGGCTGAACAAAAATCAGTCTTTTGTGTTCAGATTGCCTGGTCAGATTAAGCCGATCCCATTTTTGGTGCCTCCTAATAAATTCCCTGCATGCTGGTTTAAGAGCATAAACGTATTTGTTTTGTTCTGATGAGCAGCAGGAACTTTGTCTTTAATAGAGTTCATAATGACATCAGTGATGCATTTTCTAAATAATAAAAGGAAAATGCTGCACATCTGGACTCGCTGAACTTCAGCCAGAGATCCTGATCCACACAAAAAACATTCAAATGTCCTGCTCAGTCCCAAATTGTTTTCAAAGAACTCTGCTGTCAGTCGCTGCAGAGCTGTTCTGATATCCGTCAGATCTGAGCAGCAGCACAGATTTCCTAACTTTGGATTAAACTCTGACAAATACCAGCTGAGACCTCTCCTGCATGAGTTTGTACCAGGGTGAGTCCAGCTGAGTCACAGAACCATCTCAAGAAGCACCGGATCAGTGAGTGGATCATAAAAATCCTCTGTGAAGGATTTCCTGTCGGCTGCTGCCTGCTGGCTTCACCTTCCTCTTCATCACTTTGTCCTTGAACATGACTCAAAAGTCCGTCAGACACACAGGAACTCCAGATGACTGCAGGACACAAGCTGTCCACCAGAATGTCCCTTCCTTCTGCTCGGATCATTTCCAGCAGACAGAACCAGGACGGGTTTGCGTTTGTTTCTGAATAAAAACAAAATAAATGCAACAGAAAACCGAGATAAAATCAGATGTGCGCGAGTCCCTCTGCGCTTCACTGCAGATGCTGCTGATGCTGAACTTCAGACGCACCTGCAGTAACAGCTGCAGGCTGCGGCACGAGGACATGACGTCACGCACAGCTGCAGCAGAAGAGGACTCACCTGGTCTCACCTGGCCCCAGACAGAACGGGACGAGCAGTGGGGACAGGGAGACTTCGGTGTCCTCTGCCGGAGGTCTCCATGCGTCCTCTGGTCGGTGAGCAGCAGCGCCGCCACTGGCGTCAAGCTGCGCGGAAGCAGCTCGACTTCCTGTCAGGAAATTCAAAATAAAGGACAAACCCAACAAGGAAAATAAATTTCTCTCTTCCTCTCCTTTCTTAAAAAATAAAAACGGACACTGAGTTTGTGCAAAAACATAACTGATTAACGCATTTTAATCGGCATTTTCTGAATTTCTTAATAATAAACATAATGGTAAAACTCAGACTGCTGTTTTTTTTGTATAAAATTTTGTAAATAATTGCGTCTTTTTAAAATCAGCTTTTATTTTGAAGGGAAACCTTTTCTTTTCTTGTACACTTTTTCCTGGAGGACATGTTCAGGACAAGAGTCAGGGATGTTTGAATACTATTTTAGTCTGAAGCAAAGACTGTATATATAAGGTCTGAAGCAGTGACTGTAGAAATTAAATTGGTCTGAAGATGAGGATGAATTCAGAAACAACTGATCCGGACACACAACCTCAGTGTGTAAAACACACAGCTGTGGAGACTTCAATCAGAATCACTTGTTTTTTTATATTTGTTATAGTTGAGGTTGCAATAACAACTTTCAGTACGTTTTCAATGTTGTAAAATGATTTTAATAATTAATACTTTGAGTAAACTGAAGAGGGTGGAAATGATAAATAACACGAACACAAAGAAAATGTGATTTAAATTATCTACCAAAGCAGAAAAATTAAACAACGATGACAGTTTTTATAATAAAGTTTTAAAATATTTAAAAATCAACACAAAAACTTGCAAAATTGAAGAAAAAAATACTTTTAGTGATGAACTATTAAACAGATTTATTTTTCAGCATTTTATTTTAATGAAACTAAAAAAAAGGTTAAAAACACAATTTCTTTTTACATTTTTATTTTGGTTTATTTAGAAACAGAACTGATTCAATAACCTGCTGATCACACAGAAAAAAAAACTTTAAATGAAGAGTTCGTCCTTCTCAGGTGGAGCTTGTGTTGCTTGTTTTTGTCTTTCATCTTAAAAAACCCTGTGTCTCATCGCCAGTTGTCTCTTTTCTGTCCTGTTGTGATTCTTTGACTTATCTGGTTGTTTTGTTTGTTTTTTGCTCTTTTCATTTCCTGTCTGAATCCTCTTGTTACTTTTTTCTGTTTTGATGCTTTTAAGTTTTTCATCTTTTGTTTGTGATAATTTTGTGACTCCATGTGTTTGTTTGTCTCTTTGTATAACTGTGTTTTGTGGTCATGTTTAGGCTCATTGTGGGCCAGACATGATACCTTTTGATTTTGTTTCTTCTTTGTGCTTGATCGCCCTCTGTGCCTCGTTCAGGGTCCTCAAGGCCCCTCTCCTCCTGCCTGTGGCTCTTTCATCAAACATCTGAACTCTTATTTTTCCTTTCTTTGGAGCATTGTGCTTGTGACAGACAGCAGAGCTCCCTCTTGTTGTGTGTTCTTGTGTAAACCACCAAATGGTTCCCGAGCGCAGCCACGTCTGCAGCTCACGCTCCCCCAGGGGATGGATCAAATGTGGAGAACAAATTTCACACACACCAGTGTGTGTGACAACTAATGGGACTTTTAACTTAACTGTTTGTGAAAACCCACTGATGTGATGTTTCTCTTGAATCCCTGCAGACCTGCTGTGATCCGTTTCTCTCGCTTCAGGCCTGGGAGCCAGTTTCAGTCCTGTTTATGATTAATCGTCTTGTTTTCTTTCACCTTGCAGCAGAAACAAAGAGCTTCCTGCTCAGGTGATGCAGAACTGACGTATTTGAACTGATTTAACTGAACTGACTCAGCTAAGGAACGTATTTTGATGTCCAACAGTCAAAATAATTGTAAAGCTCAGCAGGAATAAAGACGTTTAATACCAAAAACATGTTGATAAAATAAATCTGAATCTGAGTGTAAACACACATAGGTCTGAATTAATCAAGGCACAGAGTCTCCATCGCCAGGCTGCTTCTTATGTTCCTTTTCTCCAAACCTCCTCTCCAGAGATGTAGGTAGCTCCTACAATCAGGTCGTCATCAAGCAGAACAAGATCTGTGAAGGATGTAAGAAAACCTGTGAGACATGATGGACTGAGATGGACAAGAGTCTGATTGAAGGCTGCTGTGGTTTAAACCAGGTCTTTCAATTTTTACAATCTTCTATATATTTTATAGATCCACAAAATCCACTGGACTCTGTTGCAAAACGTTTGGTAACTTATACTTTTAAGGAATTTAAACTGAATTTCATCTGATCAAATATTGCAGCAGGCTGAACATGAATGCCTGTTGATGAGTCAGAGGTCAGAGGTGAAATAACCGACCTGCATCTGAGCCGTAGTCCAGATTCCCTTTCTTGTGGCTGATGCTGAGAAGCTGAGCAGGATGAAGAGAGGCAGCTTCCAGAGCTTCTTCTACACTGCAGCCTGGAAACAAGAAGCTCTAAATATCAAAACACTTCAGAGTGTTCAAGAAGACTCTAAAAAAACGTTATGAGCCTGTAATGAGAAAAACATGGGCTCCTTAAATAATCTGAACCCCATCTACACTAAAGACATACAGAAAAAAAGCTGTAATTGTCCTCAAATCTGACATTCCAAATTTAAAATAAATGCATACTGCATCTACTTATTTAGAGTTGAAAACATTTCAATGTGCTTATGGATCTGAAAATGACAAAATAATATGATGCTTAAAGGGCTGCTAGAATGGCGTTTATTTTAAATTTGGAAACTGATCTTTGAGTCTCTAAAAACATATTGTTATATGCCCAGGAGCCCTGAGAAATGGCCAAATAAAACACGCATAATAAGGCTCATTAAAAAAAGACCTGTCTTCCCCGCCCACTCCACCTGTGTGTGTGTGTGTGTGTGTGTGTGTGTGTGTGTGTGTGTGTTGAAGTGAGACAAGTGAAAGCAGAAGCTAAACTACAGTCAGGGTTTCTCAGTAAGTCCCCACTCAAGCCTTATAGAAATTTGATTAATGGATCTCTTAACAAATAGGTTTGTTAAAAACAGGTTTCCCTTTCCTTTCAGTCATGTTTTAGGTAAACTCAACTGCCAGGTTAGAAATCAGTCTGAAAACGTGGAGGAGCAGCATGTATTTAACACAAGGTGTCCATAAACCATCAGAGACAAACTGACCTGAGGCCTGTTTGAAGTGGCGCACACACATGTCCATGGTGGCGATGCTGCCGCTGAGCGTCTTCGTGCCTGAAACATGGACAGTCGGTCAGCACCTCCCACTGATCTGTGGAGGTTTTGTTGTGTCTTTTAATCAATCAAAAAAGTACTTAATAAATAAAGTACTTGAAATCAAATTTTGAAAAATGGCAAACAAAAACATTTTTAAACAAAAAAAACTTACCTCTAAAACGTTTATTTGTCCTCACAAAGGCTGAACTAAAAAATCAGGTCATTTATATTTTTTGTTCAAGTCAAAATATAAAAGCAGGGGGTCACCTTCTTGATAACGGCCAATGAAAAGAGGTCTTTCACCACCCACAACATAACCCCGCCCACAAAACTGGTTTTCACCTCAAACAACATAAAACGTTTTGAGAGCAAATAAAATGGACATATGCCAATTTTCCAAATATCATTTTTTTCTTTTAGAAAGTAAAACTTTTTCACTCAAACAAAAAAAATGATATGATTGTATTTTTATTTAACTCTCAGCCTTTAATAGACAAATAAATATTTTAGAGATTGGCGGATTTTGTTAAAAATTGTTTGCAATTTTTCTAAATTTGGTTCAAACCTTTATTTGTTTGAAGTCCTTCTTATTTATTAATAAAGAAACAATATAACCTCCATACTGATCTGCATCAGGTCAACACTCAGGTAAAATCTACATCTGCTCATAACCAACAGAGTCTGTGCGTTACAGATCTGCCCACAGGAACACACTCTGAAAGGTCCATGACATCGTCACGGTTACAGGTCTGGTTTTAGAAGATGTGGTAGAAAGAGAGACCTGCCACGTAGGCATGGAGACCCTGGATCTCGATGACCTGCTGGCCTAAAGTGTGACGACCAGGAGGAAGACCCATCGCTGTGATCGCGTCTGTCACCAGAACCAAACCTGGCAAACACACACACACACACACACACACACACACACACACTGCTACATCACTACTGTTCAAACACTTTTTACACTAACCACATACATGAATCATCACCTTCAATTAGTCACTCTTTTATTGTATATTTTTAATTTAGTGACAAATGATCAAACCCACACTTCAGAAAAGACTGTTTAAATGATCACAGAAGGAAATGAAAACAGCTGATCCGTCTGATGTTCTGTAGACATGACTCACCTGACGGATGAGCTCTGTGAGCGATCCGCAGGGCGGCTGGGTTGGTGTGGATCCCATCAGCGATCATCCCATAATACACCGTCCTGCCTGCAGGTATCTGATCGCTGGTCAGGAGACCCACAATCCCCGGGTCACGGTGGTGGAACTGGACCAGACAGAAGGAGGGCGGTCTCTGTTACTACCTCGATTACATTTATTAATACAAATAAACAAAGCAGAGCTGAAGTCCTGCTGCCTCACTGTGCAGGTACTTTAATTATTCTCTAAGCTAGAAAAGTCCAGCCTAAACACCTCAGTAGAAACCTGCCGCTGAATATGTGTGTTTTTGAGAAGCAGGTGGGACTCACAGGCAGCATGGCGTTGAACAGATGAGTGATGAAGGAGGCTCCGTGCTGAACAGCCTCCTCGGCCTGAGACAGGTTGGCCACTGAATGACCTGAACCGAGCAATTATTCATTTATCATGATGTCATTTCAACGAGAGAAAAATACGTATATCTGAGAGTGGAACAATACAAAACATGAAAGCAACAATAATAATTTATACAGACATGAAACAAAAGAAAGAAGGTTTAATATCACCTAACGACACAGTGATGCCCCTCTGGCAGAGCTCCCTGACCACTGATTGGCTGTTGGCCAGCTCAGGAGCCAGTGTAACCATGGAAACATAGTCCAGGCTGCCGTAGGCCTCCATCAGGTCCCTGATCCCTCCGGACTGGAAGGTACGTAGGTACTGCTGTGGGTGGGCTCCTTTCTTCTCCGCACTAATGAACGGACCCTCCAGGTGGAAACCTGCACAGAAAGCACAAAACGCTCCGTTTTACTTTTATCACTTCTGCTTTGAGTCACCTCGCTCTGCAGTGTTGTGGGTTTGCTTTAAATTACAGATTTTGGTTTCTTCTTCATCTGCAGCCTTCTTTTTCCTGGGTTCTCCTTAATTAGATGTGACAGAATCACACTTCCCTCAGTATTTATCAATAAAAACACTAATTCTGGGTTACACCAAACAGCTGTGACCTGATTTTATTTTTGCTTCCATCTGTTGTTAAGACATTCTCTTCTTTGTGTTTAACTCATTCATGAGCTCAGCGCCCCAAATCTGAAACACAAAGGAGCTGAAATAACTCTGTATAGCTAAAACATAGATGTCTGAAGTCAGCACTTTAATTATTGAATCACATAAACAGAAACAATTTCACGTCGTCTCACCTTCAACATGTGTGAGATAAAGAAAAATCTGCATCACAGCTGCAGCACCTGTTAGCGTGTTATTTAAAGTGACGGCTGACTCACAAACACACACCTCCAACGCTGATCTTACCCAGAACTCCAGCTCCGTGTCGTCCTCCGTTTTGTACTTTGATCTGAGGAAGAACCTGAAAAACAGTTTGTTATAGACTTTATCCTCTGCAGCTTCTCACATTTTTAAAGACTCAAGATATTTGTGTGCAGAGTAGTGCCACCTTGTGGTAGACAGCAGGAGGAGAGGTGACCAGAGTGGGGCAGAAGGACGTCACACCGTGTTCCAGGATCTTTTTGGCCACAAGAGAAACTCCAGCTGAGACATCCTCAGACGGCTGAGAGAAGTCGACGCCGTATCCTCCTGCAGGCAGAAGAAAACTAACGTCCACTCCTCAGAACCGACACACTGACCAGATCAGGTGGATCGCTGAACTATAGGAGCTGGGCAGGTAAATTCTACACTCATTTTTTAAATTAAACCAAAACGCTGAGAGAAAACAAAAGTTTTATACACCTATCAGATGAGATTACTGGACATCAAAATATTGTAGTCATTCTAAAACAACAAGAGACATAAAAACATGACTGAATATTATATAAATATTTCATTATTATTAGTTTTTATGTAACGTTTGGTATTTTATTTATGTGAAAATATGGTCATTTGTTAAATTCTGTATTTATTTGTGTGTGTGTGTGTGTGTGTGTGTGTGTGTGTGTGTGCTTGCGTGCGTGTGTGTGTTTACCGTTGATCTGGACATCTATGAAGCCTGGAGCGATGATGCTGCCTTCACAGTCCACTCTCCTGTCAGCGAAGCCCTGCTCATCAAAAAACAGCTTCTCTGGGTCTAAAATCTTCCCTTCTCGCACCCAAAGGTCCTCTCTGCACAAACAAACACAACCCCAATGCAACACATTCCTCTCCAAACACACCTGTACAAATTCCTGTTTGTCACGCCCATCTACTTAAAGACCACGGGTCCCCAACTGCTCAAAAAGATGAATGGGGAGTCTATGAGAGGATTAAAGTTATGTTCTTATCCTGTTTGATATGTGCCATGGATTTCACATATGATGTCCGTTAATTTTAAAGACACATTTAGATGCCAAGAAAGTGCTTATTTTCAACAGGCGGCAAAAGTTATTTTAGGTTTTGTGTGAAAAGATGCAGAGGACTTCAACTGCTCGCCTCACCAAATTTACATCATCAAACCAGACAAGGAGAACTAGGAGAAGAGAAATGGCTGTGGGTTTAGCGAGCTTCGAATCCTTCTTCCAGGATGACAGAAGGAGCATTAAACGTGGAGAAAACCACTATAAATCTGGTCATGTGGTAAGTAGCAGCTGGAGAACAGATTCTGCTGTGACGTCTGATTTGTAGTCTTTATAATTACACATTTTTACAAGCCAACAAATCTCAAATTATGTGCCAGACATACTTGAAACACACATAAATATTCATCATTTAGAGTACAAAATTTGTGTGATGCAGGGCGTAAGGCAAAGCGGATTAGAAAATAACTTCTATTGCCCCGTTCACGTAGATTAATTTTACTTTTTTGTTCAGGGGACCCATGAGCCGAAAGGGAGGAGACTTGGGCTCCATATGGGGTTAAAAATGCTATAAACCAGTGCAAGGACAAGACTTTTCATGTTTTATTTAATTAGTTAATATTCATCCATTCTAGGCTGTAACACTTTATATACCTCTGCAGTGTGTGATCCCTCAGTATTCTGCAGTTGATGAACTGGGTGATGGGAGCGTCAGACACAGATTTGTTGGAAGGCATGTTGGCTTCACTCAGGAGGATGGAGACTAACCTCAGCTCTGTGACAACAAAACACATATGATATATTCATCACATAAATTATATCAAACATTATTAAAGACATACTATGTGCAAACCTATTAATATGTTCACTTGCTGAACTGCTTATTTATAACTAAAAAATGATTGAAATTGTTATTCTTGTGCTTATTGGGAGCCTAAGCCTCCTCCCCTTCCGGTGGGCTCATGGGTCCCCGGAAGAAAGAAAACATGAATGCAAGTGAACGGGGCTATAAGAGCTATTTTCTAATCTGCTTTGCCATATCACACATGTTGTACTTAAATTTAAATTACAAGTAATGATGTGTGCTTTGACTACATCTGTCATGGAATTTAAGATTTATTAGCTTGTAAAAATTCATAATAAATATACTACAAATCAGACATATGATGTCACAGCAGAATGTCTTCTCCCCCAGCGTAGCTGCTATTTACCACATGGCCAGATTTATAGTGGTTTTCTCCATGTTTAATGCTACTTCTGTCGTCCTGGAAGAAGAATGAGAAGCTTGCTAAACTAATCTCCTCTTCACCATGTCTGGTTCGATGACGTCAATTTGGTGAGACGAACATTTGTAGTTCTAGACGTCTTTTCACACAAAACTAAAATAACTTTTGCGCTTTCCTGGTATCAAAATGTGTCTTTAAAATTCACGGACATCATATGCTAAACCCATAGAACATATCAAACGGGATTAGAAAATAGCTTTTATAGCCCCATTGACTTGCATTCATTTATTCTTTCTTCCGGGGACCCATGGAGGCTCCTTATTGTTGAATATATTTAAATGAGTTAATACCTGAAAATCTGAGATTTTTACCATAAAAACAAAATTAAAAAAAAAAGCAGAAAATGCAGGTTCCCTTTTTTTATCTTGTGCGCACAAAATATTCGGGACAAATAAAACACACTAATTTGACTTTAAATGTGTTAAATAACATTTATAAACCTATAACAAAATTTTGAAATGTTGTAAATAATATTGCTGTTGGTATTTTAACTAGAGACATGACAAATCTGGTTTTGAGAGTCAATCTCGGTGAGTGATTCTTGTAAAGCTCTGACATATTTTGATTTAGAACAAGTGGCCTTATGATGATTGATCTGAGGCATGCAGGTATGGAAAGCTATAGGGCGGGGGCAGATGGAACTCCTAGTGAAAACCTCTGCTGTCATATAAACCCAAAGGTTTAACGTTTAGATTACAGATTAAACCAATCATGCTACATATTAGCCAATTACAGACAATTTATTAATGCATCTCTAGTTCTTAAAGGGTTTTACCAAAGTTTGTGCCAGATCAGGCACATCTATCATACAGCCATAAGGTCATTTATAATGCATATTTAGAACAAATGCAAATGATCAGATATTCACTACAAGGAGACAAAGTCTAAAAGTGTCCAACTGACTGAAAGATAACAATAAATCCATATCATACTGACTCCAACATCTCAGGACTCAGAAACCATTCTAAAGTTTGTTACAAGTGATTTTTTTTCCTTCTTTGACAGTTCAAGCTGTAGGAAAAAAATCTGGTTTCTTGTTTTATTTCCATTTATTTTAAACTGAAAACATAACCCAGCAAGCAGCACTGGGTTTTATCTGATCTTATCAACAGATGCAGACTTTGGACCCTGAGCTTTGCAGTAAGGAAAAGGAAAACCTGATCAAATCCTCCTTAATCACATCTGGCTCAGGCACGTGGGAGGAAAACTGGATTTAAACACATAGTTTTATGGGTTTCTTCGGGTCTGACTTTATTTACGTACCTGCACAGAGAAACCTGTAAAAACTCCGAGAGTTGCTTCTGCCCTGACGTTTCCTCTGCGCGCTTTAAATCCAGCTCTTATTTTGGCACGAGGTGAACTTTTGATCCATAAAGTGCTGAAAGACCCAGCAGCTACGTTACTGTTTAGGTCCAGCAGACCGTCAGATGTTCTGCAGCAAGACTACACTGTAAACTGGTATTTTGCGGTGTTTACTGGTTTTACTGGAGCAGAAGAAAAGCCTGGCTTGCAGAACGGAGGAAGCGGAAGGAGTCACGTGACTGAGCGAAGCTGGAGGTCAGCTGATCAGAACAGCTGACTCGTGTTTACACTCAGCTCAGACTAGAACCGCCCACTCCTGAATAAACGTGTTACAAATAAAAATAAAAGCTCAGTAAACTTGATAAAGTGGGGAAAACAGACCTCTGCTCAGAGTTTAGATTATTCTGAATTTAATATATATTTCCTCAGCCCTCTGATTTGTCTACCAAAATAAATACATTTTATTTGACATAATTTTTTATTTAAATAGGCCTCCGTCACACAGAATTTAGAAAATAAAAACAACTAAATATGGCAATATTATAATTGACTATAAAATAACAAAAGTTTTCTTTTTTAATTGTGTGAATATATTTTGAAATAAATCCATCCATCCATACCTTAAACGTATCTGAGCTATTATCTTTAGATTTTTTTAAACTTTTCTCACCATGAAAGCATTCAATTTCATCCTTGTATTATTTCATTCTAGATTTTTTAAAATAAAATATTTTCACTCCTCTGGCTCGTTCCTCAGTCTCTTCTTTAATATTAATGACTTCTAAAATTACAAATTATTGCTAATAATTTTAATCATCGTAATTTCTGATTTTGGTCAGTTTTTTCAAGTGCATTTGAGTTGTATCACTTTTTCTCAGAATCATTTTTTTATATATATAATATCTATAATTTTTTGGTTATTCGGCGTCACTGATAAATAATCATAATTTTTTCACATTCATATCAGCTCAACCTCTTTATCATATAAGGAATAGCAATTCACAATTCTACAAATTCATTAAAACAAAGTGAAATCTGCACAGGTTTAATGTCAGGAGCAGATCAATGCATGATCTGGTCACTAGAGGAAGCTAAAACACAACATTTGCTTTAAATAGATGTCAGAAGATTTCTTGTTTGTTGTTAACAAAAAATTTAAGAAACAAACATATGTTATAAAACTTACATGCATCATAAAATCCCATTTAACACTTTAAAATTAATTTTGTAACCTGTAACACCTGCCCTGATTTATCAAAAGTGACAGCTGCAGAAAGCTGTTTGTTTTGTCAGTCTTTATTTAAACCCATTAAAAGGTTGGACAAACAATAGCTAATAAAAAAAGTTTTTACTATTCATTAGAAACGTGTAACTCTCTTAGTCCAATACATCTGATAAGTTCCTTTTATCCACAAAGTAAGGCGTTACAGTTTTACATAAACAAATCTGTAAACCCAGAGGAGAATAAACATTCACCATCCTGCAGGTGTTCTAGTTCATCCAACCTCACACTAAGGTGAGCTGGTCTGCAATCCAGTACTCTCCCCCCCCACCACCACCACCCTCACCCATCACCCCCTCCGCCTCGACTCAGGGCTGCAGCCCCCTCCTCATTCCTGAAAGTCGACAATAAACCACGTTTCCAGTAAGCCAGATACCTCCCCACGTTCTGCTCATCCCCATGGAGACCACTACGAGAGACGGTAGGCCTGTGTCCGCTGGCCAAACGGGGGCCACCCATGAGCAGACGGGGCCTATATTTTACCCTCATATGGATCAAAATGCAGTTCTGAGACACAATCTAAATGGTGTTTCCTTTGAGAAAAGACTTGGCTGTGGTTGTGGAGCTGATTTGTCTCCATGATGTAGAAGAAGCCCTCAGAGGTGTTTCACCCCCTCAGTGGCCCTCTGACGTCAGCACTGCCGTCTCAGTGACACAGTAGCTTTGTTTTGGAATCACCACATCTCATTCACGGCCGCTTAACTCCAGAACCCGGGGCTGTGTGGTAGCCTTTCAGGATCCCTGATTCCTTAATCCGCTGCTTCTTTACGCCGCTGAATAACCAGCTGATTGTGTGCTTAGTGCAGGGGCAACGGGGTGCTGCTGGTTTATGGGAACACTGGACTCGCAAAACACGCCCCAAAACACCGAGCTGCTGATGCATCGAGGAGGGTAACTGCAGAGCAAGGTCACGTTGAAGGACTGGTGGGAGAAGGTTCAGCGTTTCAACAGAGGCCATCTTCCACATTCAAAGTTTCTTTTTTTTAATTTAAGCCACAATTTAAGTTGAGCTGACAACATTTGTACCACTACAAACATCTACAGAGGATCAACATTCCAAATGGGCAAAATGGGTTATTGCAGTGGTGCTCCAGAAAATGATTGATACTGGTGTACAAAACATTATGGCTACTGGAGAAAAGTCTGCGCTGATAAAATAAAACATCCTGCTCATCCTGCCCTAACCCTAACTTTAACCTCATGAGTATGGGTGGATTTTAAAGATGCGGTCGGTGACAGAAAAATGAAAATAAAATCTCTTTTAAATAACTAAACAGCAACATTTATGGTGAGTAATGGAAGTTCATCCAGTGAAAACCAGTTGAATACATGGTGGTACCAGAAACATAAATGCAACAAGATGACAGAAGGATAAACAAAAACAATGAAGGAGTTATTTATAGCAATAAAAGCCAATATTGTTCAAAAAGAGCACAAACAGAAACTTGTTTAAATGTACACCTGCTCCACGTTTAACACACCATTTACGCCTCTAAACACCTCAAAGCTCTTAACGTGTTCAGACAGCAGATTGTTCTGCATTTACCTCCTCAAGATCATAGCGGCAACAATTACTTAAATAACTTAATGTTCAGCTTTCTGTAACTGCTTTTAATTTTTACATTTTGTGTATTAAAAACCAGCAAAAAGGCTCTTCATGAGGAAGAAAATGTATCTTTATGTATCTGTGCTGGCGGCAGTAGAATATCAGAAAATAGCAAATCTACAGAACAAGCTAGCATTTAAACGCAGATACGGTCACGGAACACTCCCCCATCCTGTCGGCCATTATTCCTGGACCAGATATCAGAGCTTCTCAGCCTATAGCAGCCTGAGCGGGGGATGGGTGGGCGTGGTCAGCTCCAGTCTGTTTTCTTAAAGTGACAGAGCTCTGAAATGGCTCATTCTGGAAGGTACAGGAAATTTTAAAAATAAAACTGCTGAAATCGCTTTATGTGAGAGGGATTTAGTGCAAAGAACTTCATAAACATGTTTTGTATCGACCATAGAGCTGCTATAATTTAAGAAAAAAAGTCACAATATGTCCCCTTTAAAATCACAAGCCAAAATGTTTGGTTAAAATTCATAAACACAATACTTCAAATCAACAGATAAAGAGGACTTAAATAATTGTAAGTAAAATTCCTGATCTGTTTCCTCTTATCCAATAAGGATGTAGGAACAGCAGGAAGTCTGGGATCAGGTGTGGTAACAGTAAAGGAGGTGTTTGAGGACCAACGAGAACAGCTTTGACAGATTATCTGAGGATGTCGGGTTTGAGTGTCCTCTGTTTGCAAATGGATTTCTCCTTTTCCTCCTTAAACCTCTAAATCTGTTTACAAATGATCCACACCTCCCCTGCCGCTCACTGTCGCTTGGAACGTCAGGAGAATGGTCCAGACCTGTAGGAAGGTCAGGCTGACAAGAGTTGGATCAGGAGTTTTAGATGAGTTTTAGTTTATTAATGATTAACTGACTAAGAAACGGTGTCTTCTCTCAATTTTGTTCAAAATTCAAAGCCCAGGATTATTGCTAGCATGAGCAATCTTAAAGAGTGATGATATTTAGCTAAACCTTTGCTTCTATGTTTAATTTACAACTAATAAATGATGCTGCACTGCACACCCTCATTAAAAATCTACAGGAGCAGAGAATTCATCTTTTGTCTTGAGCTCATCAGTTCTGCATGTTTCTGGACCTTTTCTGCTTCCTTCTGGAAGATTCTCCGTCCATCTCCTGGTGATTTGTTAGCAATGTTGGAGCAGGGGGGTCACAGGAGGTAAACAGTGGGGGGAGGAAGCGAGACGTCTTCTCCCTTTTTCTCCTTTTCCCTTCTCCATCCCACATCCTCCTCCACCCCAGCCCTCCACCCTGCTGCCCCGCGTCTGTTTGCATTCCTCTCAGTTAATAAGTGTTTGTCTGATCCCTGATGGGGGGTGTAAAGATCACCCCACACAAACCCAGCGGCTCCGCCCCGGCTCAGTCGGCTGTAAAGATGCTACCAGGGGCCTCACTCAGCCGTTAACTTCATGGATCCAACCAGAGCGCTTCAGACAACTAAATATGAGAACAGCTTTGGTCATGGATCCTCAACGACGAGCTGAAGTGTTGCTGTTTTTTTCTCTTGAGTAAATCATTCCTGACTGCAGAGGTTATTAAATCACATATTAAACCCAAAAGCTGGAGCTGCAGCAGCCTTCATTCATGTCCTCGTTTTAGAGAAGCAGAGCTCCACCAGACAGTGCTGTCTACTGGAACATTTATCTAATAAAGGCAACTTAAGTCCCACATTTAGTAAAATATTCTCACCAGCATTTAGCCTGAAATCTGGCTCCTACAATTGTGTTAATGCTGGTGATTAAGTTTTGTTCAACTTTTGGTTCCATGATCTTTAAATCTAAATGGGTCAAATAGAATTTTGTATTAGGATTTTACAGTGTACATTTATTTGAATTTGAATTTTTTAATTTGTTTTTAATTTGCATGTTTCTCTTCCTGAACAGCTGCTTCCTTCTGGAAAATTCTGGACCCACTTCCTGTTGAGGGATAGGTGGCGCTCTTACGTTCATGTTGACTGGGCTGAACTGTGTCACCTCAGATCATTTTCATGTGTCATGATTTCTAGATTTAGTCTTCAACCAAATATCTGCAACATGATTAACTGTCTTTGGAGGTTTTTAATTTGAATTCATCAGGATTTATTAAATCCTCCTATGTGTTGTAGAAGCAGGTGTGTTTGACTGAGGACAGGTGGGGCTGAGAGTTCATGTGACTGGAAGCAGGATGGGTAGGTAAGGAGAGGAGACAGGAAACGGAGATAAACAAACAGCTCTGACACAGGAGTTCAAATGAATGTAAACATCCTCTGAAGAAGTGACAGACGGGTGAGAGTCGGTCAGAATCGTCTTCTGCTCAAAGAATATTTACAGGTGTTTCCTTCCTCAACACAAAATAATGCATAAATACGTATAGAGGCGTAGAATAAACTGATTCCTGCTAAATAGTTGCTGGTCTTTGGTACTTGGTTTTGTTTCACATTCTTGTTTCCTGTTTAGTTTTCTGCTCCTCCTACAGTTTGTATTTTAATTATTACACCTACTTTGTCATTTGTTTCCCTTAGGTTTAAAGGGACACTAGTCAGTTTTGACTTGTTTTTAGCACCCCCTAGTGTTCGTTGGCGAAAGCGAAAGTAAAACTTATCTCCTTGCTGCGCGTTTGTCTTTTTAACACTAATCTAACTGCTGAAATGTCTCCCCAGCCCTCTATAGTTTCTACGGGAGTGGTTCGTCACTAAATTAACCAAATCAGCTGTGTTCATGATCTAAAACATGCAGGAAACATGCTGGAACCAGATTGCAGAGCCAGGTAGGTCAAGCTGAATTTTTCTAAGTCCCAACAGACCGGACTGGCAACTGTGAAGTTGCAAGTGTATATCCTGGCCACAGGGGGCGACAGGGGCTGGGTGGCCTTTCATTCACCCTGTAAAGGGTCATTTTAGCACATACTGGCTCAAGAAAATGATTTAAACATATAAAAAAGTTGCAAAGTGTCCCTTTAAAAAGTCGGTTCAAAACGTAGAATAAAAAATACTCAAGTTCAAGTGTTTGAATTCTGAGTCTTAAACTTGTCCTTTGACTAAATTTGTAATTTATTGACAGTGTTTGAAAAAAATAATTCCAGAAAATGTGAATGTTTTTTAACATGTGTTAACTCTGACACGCATCAACTGAAAACAATCAGAAAAAAGGGCGTTGATGTTACATGTCTGAGTAAAATATTTTTTTTACGTTAACCCTAAATCAAAAAATTCAAGTCAGCTGTCTCAAATCCAAGAATAAAGTCAGGAGTCGTTGGTATTACAGAGGAGGAGCCATGTCTTAAGTATTTTATTCCAGTCCCATTTTAAAACACCAAAATGTGACTTGAGTCAGTGTTGCATGACTCTAGTGCACTCTTCTGGTATTTAACTAAAAAGTGTTCTTATCTTGCTCAGAGAAGCCATTATTGATGAATAAGATGTCAAATATCACATAATTATTAGGATTGAAAATAAATAAATCAGCAAGTCTTTTCAGATGCAACTCTCCTGCTGCTCTCTGTCACATTAACAAAATCTCAAGTTTATTTGTGAGGCTGGACAGAAAGTTACCACAAAATGAAAGATGAAAGGGATTCTGAAAACAAGAGAATTTCAGAATTCTTTCACCAACACACAATTCCTGCCTTGATAAATAAAATAAAATTAAAACAAATTATTGTTAAAAGTTTTGGAGTAAATGTTTCAAATGAGCAGCATCTCCTTTTGTTCCAGGGAGAGTTTACGTTTCATTTATTTCTACAGGATGAAATCAGATGACAAGTTTTCATTCTGAACTATGAGAGACTTTAGCATTAATTTGCATTCGTTTAGATTTTCTCAGGCAGGATTTGTAAAATAATTTCCCCTAATTGTTGTCTGATAAGCCTGCAGCTCTGCAAACAGAGAGAGAGGAAACCGAAGCTTCACAGGACGAACTGGGAGGGGGATATAAAACATGCTGTGGTGTGAAATCACAAATCAGCTGGCTGCCAGTAAAGGCCCCACTGCAGCAGGCTGATAGCAAAGAGAGAAAGAGCTCCCATGTCCACTCTCATCAAGTCACTGAGTGGAAACGTCCACAAACAAACACAAAACTTTTCTGGGGGAGAATGGAGGAGCTGGTGGGTAAAACCGTGGCGAGGCCGTCTGGATCGGGCCTTTTGTGGCTGTGGTCGCCACGGCAGCTCACCTATTGAGGATAAAGTCTAAGATATGTAAAGCAGCAGCATTTAAGGCTTTCCCTTTGCTGTGAAACAAAGACATAAAGAAACCAAATTAAACATTGGAGAGGAGTGAGTAAAGAGCGGGAAGAAGAGAGGAGGACGGGAGGAAAATGTCCTCTGTAGTAAGTGTTTGTGAACTGTGCCAAGGCCTGTGCTTGCATCTGGTAAGAAACGTTTAAAACGCTGAGGTGGAGGGAGCTGGTATTTTCCTTTCTCATTGACTCTGTCCAAGTCCTGCTTCCCCCCCACCCTGCCCAGAACAGAAAGGCAGGCCTGGACTTGTCTGGCCAAGGTCAGACCGTAGCCGCCAACAACGCCACGGAGCCCAGATCGGCCCAACCCAGCCCCAGAGGCTTACAGCTCTGTTTGTGTTAGCGAAGAGATCACCTCTGCAGCGACGGACAGTTTAGCAGCAGGTATCAGGTGGCTCTTAACCTTAACCCAGTTCCAGTGTCACCTCACACTGTATTTAGGACATCATGTCTGTTACCAAACCCTTTAGCTGTCCCCGTCCCCTCCGCGTTAAACACAAACCTGTCAACGAGCACCCTCAGCTTCTCATGCCTCCACCACATTGTCGCATGAGGACGAGATGATCAGGTGTATACGAAGGGAAACAATGCACACAGTTGGTGTGAAATGTCTAAGACAGTAGTGTAAATTGAGAAGGTGTTTGAAAACCGACGCTGGTATTTAGTGAGCATTGTTTAGTCACTGCAGAGAGTCGCAAACCTTTGTGTTACCTGGACGGCGTAACAGTGCAGAGCCCTCGCAGGCAACAACCAGGACGGGCACTGAATAATGAAAACATCACGAGTCACAGTTTGATAAGAGTCCTGCTCAGAAATGAAGAAAATGAATTAACAGATAATAACAATGTTTGTTGTTTTTGCTCCGATTCAACATGTCTGAGGAACAGATTTCAGAAAGATAAGCACAAAGACTTCCTCTCACCAGCCTCTTTATAGAGACACCCTGATTGAACCCCCCTTTTATCGTCTATAATAACATGATGTGAATCTCCCGTTCCACAACATCCCAAAGGTTCTGGTCTGGACTCAGATC
>SSNS01000487.1:295193-353039 GCA_006937985.1 Aphyosemion australe
ATCTTCTTGATAAGCTTCAGCTCCCATGCAAACCCCTCCCCAGCCCTGGTTTAGTGTTGTCCCCATACAGTCTTTGGTTGTCCCGTGCAGAGGAATACCAGCGGGGTTGTTGGGCAACAGACAGAGACACATCCTGACTGCACTGCTGCTTCTCAGCTGGTTTCATCAGTTTGAGCTCTCAGGATCTTGTTTTAAGCTTAAGCTTAACGTTCAGAATTACTTAGATCTCTTAAATGAATTATTGCTGTTACATATCAAAGGTTTTTAATTGATTTATCTAAGTAATAAATCTTTGAGTTTCCTATAAAATGTCTAAACATTAAAGCCTGAAGTGGATTCATTTAGCTCAGCTGTGAAATCATAATTTCTGACAACTCCTTCCATATTTCCAAATGACATCAGTGATCATTGTTTCATTGCTATGGTTAGAAACTCAAAAGTCCCAAAACCAAGTCTCGTATTATCACCAAACGAGATCTGAAGCATTTTTCTGGACAAGGTTTTTTCCATGATCTGCACCTGTTTGACTGGGAAAAAAAATTGATCTCATTCCAGATGTTAAAAATGCATGGGAATTTTTTTTATGAAGGTTTTACTAAAATCATTACCAAACATGCTCCATTCAAGAAATACAGAGTTAGGGGCCGTAACAATGCCTGGTTCACCCCTGACCTCTCAGATTTACTCCATGAACGTAATGTGGTTTGGGCCAAATCCAGAAAAACAAACCTCAGCTCAGACTGGCAACACTTCAGGGAGCTACGTAACAAATGCACAGTGGCAGTCAGAAAGGCTAAAGCTGATTATTTTATCTCAGAAACTTCCAAGAATTTAAACAATCCTCAGAACTTCTGGAAAATCCTTAAATCATTAGCTGGAAACATTAATAGTTCAGAACTCCCACCATGCATCATGAAAGACAATCAGGAAATTACTGATAAGACTGAGATGCTTGGTCATTTTAATGAGCATTTCATTGCCTCAGGTTCACTATTTGACTCTCTTAACTGTACTGGCAACTCACCCGCTGATTCTCCTGCTACCACGCTTAAAGGTGTCATCACCTATAATACCGGGGATATCTACGTCCTATTATAGTCTTTTAGACCATTTAGGGAAATTGTATTGGAAAAATAAATTAAAAATGTGATTTTTTTAATCCTTTATTGTGAAGGGCATATTTTCTCGCGAGATCATACACGATATTTCGGCTGTCTCGGACGTGCGTGGGACTGAGGAGCGCGTTGATTGTCAGGAAGCAGGACGCAGCTTCAGCGTCTCGCTTCAAAATGACAAAAGTTATAACTGAACCCGACCTGGCAGTGACCTACGGGATCCAACCGTGTATGTACGAGCCCGAGCCTCGCCTTGCGCGTAATGGCGCCCTCGCTTGTTGTTGAGTTGGGACAAAGCAAGCTAACAGCAGGCATCGGCGCTTATGCTGTTGTGAAGATGGAATACACAAACCGATCGGAGTTTTGTTTCCCATAACACGGATTATAACATGAGTCGTCAACGGTAAGACATAATTTATGCATTTCACGTTATGAAATGAGCTTTGTTGTGCTGGTTTGTTCTCTGCTGGTTCATATGTGTTTATATTCGACCTTTGTGTCGGCATATATGGCCAGAACTCAAGTTCTCGTTTTGGAGTGCGCGTGCTCGTGGGGTGCATGTGAGCTGGTTGAAGAAGGCAAGATTAAACAAACGCGTCAATGTTAAATATCGGCTTCTCAGCCAGTGAAAAATCATTAGGAAGCCATTATAGACATGTTTTCAAGTGGAAAAGTGAAGATTTCAGGTGATGACTCCTTTAAAGCGAATCCACTGTTCAGTTTTAGTTCGATCTCAATTGCTGAGGTTCACAAAGCCCTCAAAGGTCTTGATGCCAGAAAATCTGCTGGCCCAGATAACTTAGAGCCTTACTTCTTAAAAAAGGCAGCTGATTTTATTGCACCACCTCTCACTTATCTTTTTAACCTCTCTCTGGACACCAATGAGATTCCATATATTTGGAAATCTGCTTTCATTTCTCCCTTACTGAAAGGGCAGATCTAAACAACTCAAGGCCTATATCTAAATGATCTATTCTTGTTAAAATATTTGAAACCATAGTAAGTGAACAACTGACAGACTATTTAACTACTCATAACCTCTTATCTGACGTTCAATCTGGTTTTAGAAAACAGCATAGTACAACTACAGCAGCTATAAAAGTTATAAATGATTTTATGGAGGCTCTAGACAATAAGCAACACTGTGCAGCCCTATTCATTGATTTGTCCAAAGCTTTTGATACAGTGGATCACATCATATTAAAGCAAAGACTTCTTAGTATTGGACTCTCAGAACACGCTGTTGGATGGTTTGAAAACAGACAGATTTCAGAGTGTGAAAGCAGGAGGCATTACCTCTAGCTTCCTTCATGTAGCCAAAGGCGTTCCTCGGGGATTGGTTCTGGGGCCACTCCTATTTATCCTATATATCAACAATCTGGATCGAGGAGTGTCAAATACTAACTTCCATTTCTATGTCGATGACACTGTGATGTACTCAGTTGTGTCTTCACCTCATCAGGCCATTTCTCAGCTTCAACAATCCTTTAATACTGTTCAACACACTTTGTGCAATTCTAAATTAGTTTTAAATGCCAATAAAACAAAAGTTATGACGTTCACCAACTCAAAATTAAAATCTACAAATATTCCATCAATCACCACTCTTCAGGGTTCAGTCATTGAGTTAGTGTCTATGTATAAATATTTAGGAATTGTGATTGATGATTCTCTCTCCCTCAAGGCTCACATCCAGCAGCTGATAAAATAACTTAGGCTTAAACTCAGTTTCTTTTTCAGACTCAAGTCCTGTCTTTCATATGAAGCTAAAAAACGGCTTGTTTCAGCTCCTTTTTGCCATTGCTGGATTATGGTGATGTCATTTACATGCATGCCTCCTCACAATGTCTACATGCTCTAGATACAGTATACCATGGAGCTTTGAGCTTTCATTACAAACCTTAAAACGTTGACTCATCATTGTACATTGTACTCTCGTGTTGAATGGTCTGCTTTGTCTTGTCGTAGATTAATCCATTGGTAGGTTTTTTTCTATAAAACTATTCTTGGTTTCCTTCCAACATACTTGCAGAAATACATTTCTCAAAAGACTACTGGAGGCTACTGTATTTGTGGCAAGGTGGACAAACGAGGGCCCGGGTGGGATTTGAACCTCAGACCTCCAGGTGAGAGTCACGTGCATTAACCAGTCAGCCAAAGGGATATTCCTGTGGCCAAGCAGCCAGGGCACATGATCAATCAGGATACAGTGACAGGACACACACTGTCACATATGCGTTCACATGACTGTTTCTTTTTAAATGTACCAAGGGTACACACTGAGTTGGGGAGAAAAGCATTTAGATACTCTGCTCCTTATTCAAGGAATCAGCTCCAAAACCAGATGAATTTGAAAGAGCTGGTCTCACTGAATTAGTTTAACCCTTAGAGGTCCCTTTAACAAAAAGCCACAATGGGGACCCTTAGCACAAAAAATGTCCTTGATCAAAAGGTGTAATAAAAATTTTATAATATTTCACAAGTGTGATTTTTTTTACACAGATTCCATCCTTGGCTTCAGCACTCACTAAACATGATAAAATATGTTTTTTGTTTTTTTTTTAGATTTAACCCCTTTAATGCCAGGTTTTATAAAAAACAATTCTACATTGTAAAAAAACACTACTGCACAAACAATGTACTAAGGGACCTCCAAGGGTTAAACAGGTTTAAACATTTTAGATACTGAGACATCTGGGTGTAAATGCCATGATATATGATTTCTGTTATTGACTCTGCTGGTTGTTTTGCTGATTAGCCTAATGTTTTTGTTTATTTGTTTGTTTTTATGATTTTTATGATCTGTAAGTGTGTTGATCTTTGTTGCTGGTTGAGCTGCTGCCTGTCTTGGCCAGGACACTCTTGTAAATGAGATTTTTAATCTCAAGGGTTTTCTTTTCCTGGTTAAATAAAGGTTACATACATACATACAATCCAAATATAAAAATTTTGAGAAAACTAACAAAATTTTCTAAGATGCTCTTTGTTTTGTAATTTTCTGGATAGACTTCAGTTATACGACCCATTTTGTCTCCTCAATGCCAAGATTGGTTGATGTTGGGCACAAGATCTAGATAAAGGAGCAGACAGGTGAACTAAAAAAGCTTTAGTAAAAATCCGGAACCAAAATGAACACGTTTGTGTCAGGAAAACATGACAGGGAGCTGGGATAATGAGGGAAAACAGGATATAAGCAACAGGAGAATCCCACTGGTCCCTCCGACCACCACCAGCAGGCAAGGCAGGTGAAGTGTCTTGCCCAAGGACACAACAACTGACATGGATGGAGCCTGGGTTCAAACCAGCAACCCACCAGTTACAGGAAAAACCCCTAACCCCTGAACCACTGTCGCCCCTAAATGACTGGATCTGAGAGAGAAAAAAACTACTAAAGCAAAGGAACAGAACATGACACTTAGCTTCACTCCTGTTGTTTACATTAATCTATTCCTGCTTTTCACACACTATAAAAGTAAAACACTGATGTTCAGAAGCATGGTTTCTCAAAAAGCAACTTAAAGTGAAGAAAAGGATGAAAATGGATAAATATAATAAAGCTAATGGGAGAAAATGGCAAATTCCTTCATAGTAACTTGACTTTTGCTGTCTGAAATACATAAAGTCCAATAAAATTAAAAGATTTGCTGTCTGGCTTAGAATGTTTTTCTGTCTAATTCATCTGTTTGTAAGTGTTTAAATAACAGAACACCGTTATGTAAATAAAAATAGATTTAATGGCTCAACATACAATAACATCTAAAATTAGAGGTTAAAATATGTAAATGTTTTTTAGCCTATTTAGAGCCTATTGTACCTGATGAACTCCTCTTTGGTAAGAAGTATGAATGAATTATGCATTTCAAACTGAATAATGTGTGTACCAAACCCTTCTGTGGCTCACATCAGCTGAACTTTGCTGTAAATGGATGCATCATTATCTCAGCCACGTCGGGTGTTGATGTTTAGCACTTTCAGTTTGCAGCGTTTCAGCGTTGGAAGCAGCAGTGAGGGTTAGCGTTTCAGCTGGAGGCTCCTCTTACCTGCAGCCGTCAGCACGGCCAGGGAATAATACCTGCATCAGGTTACCATGGGCCTCTCACCTAACCCACCGGTTGCATTATAATCAGGAGTCCTACAATCCAGCTGGAGAACTCAGTCCTGCAGGTAATAGCTGTCCAGGGGGGCCTGCAGGGATCTCAGGCTTGGGGGACATCAGCTCTCCTTTCCAGGATAAAATAGTCTCTGGTCGGGCATGAAGATTCAGGATCCTGGCTCTGCAATGGAGTGTTGGGTGTCCATCACACAGAGGTGTAGAGTTACAGAACTTTATCTTCACCCTCCATCTCATCATTACCTCATCACTGACCACAGCTCACACAGATCCTGTCTGTTCACGACCCCGGGGGTGTGACAGCCTTCTTAAATTCTAGATATTTGCATTTGATTACTGCAGCTATTCATGGGACTCTGAACGTGAGCCACTGCTCTAATCTGCAGCAGGGTCACAGAGAGACGGTGTGGTCTACAACAGGCCAGACAGGCACTGATATATGGGGCCGTGGGACACTTGTCCCCATTAGACCCCACACCAACCCAATGAAGGGCCACAGATTCAAACCCAATTGGAAACAAGAGTGTGACGAAGCAGAGACAAAGCCCTGAAAGAGATGCCCAGACACCCCCTGCTACTATTACCCATCCACAGCCTGATCACAGCGCAGAGATGAGCAGGAAAAGACAGATGTAAATCTTCTAACTAAGCAGCCGTGTGGGGGTGCCTCTATCAGCACACAGCTGATGTACTGATGTTCAACAGATTTAAACAAGATCTACTTTGGATTTTAGCGTACTGATGTCGGCTGATCCCAAACCAAACCACTGGATCAGTTTTAATGGCACCAAAACAAAAGTTTCAACATCTAAACTAGATATCACAGCAAATTATTATTATTGTTAATACATGTAAGCTCAAAAAATTACAATATGGTGCAAAAGTTTCATTCATGTCAGTAATTCAACTTGATTATTTAACAACGGAAGTAACAAGAGACACCTGGTCTGTTACCTATGTCCATTCTACTGCCACACCTAATTTCAACTCAATTTACAATGCCAGTTCAAAAAAATCACACACTCTAATATTACACATTCACTGTGTCATTGTTTCGATCAGCTTCTGCAACGTCACCAGATTTATTTCCATCCAGTGTTGCATTAATGTTTCACCAAGATCTTGCATTGATGATGGTAGAGTCTGACTGCTGCACAAAGCCTTCTCCAGCACATCCCAAAGATTCTCAATGGGGTTCAGGTCTGGACTCTGTGGTGGCCAATCCATGTGTGAAAATGATGTCTCATGCTCCCTGAACCACTCTTTCACTATTTGAGCCTGATGAATCCTGGCATTGTCATCTTGGAATATGGCCGTGCCATCAGGGAAGAACAAATCCATTGATGGAATAACCTGGTCATTCAGTATATTCAGGTAGTCAGCTGACCTCATTCTTGGAGCACATCCTGTTGCTGAACCTAGACCTGACCAACTGCAGCAACCCCAGATCATCTTTTCCACGACCACCAGATGAGTCTTTCAACATGGTTGTTTAAGAAATGAGAAGCAACTCATTGCACCAGTTGGGGTAAAATAACTTGTTGCCTGTCTGACCTGTTTGTGCTTGTGAAGATGTGCCATACCAAAATGTTCATGTTAAGTTATGACTACTGTACTGTTGGGGTCCAGTTACTACAACTAGAATTATTTTTTATTGGGTTACCATATAGAGCATTGTGTATATGGTTGAATATATGTGAGTTGTGTTATGTTACTCTAGTTTGGATAGTTTTGTTTTCTTTATATTTCTTTATTTAATTTTTTTTCTTTTTCTCAATTCTCTCAACTACATGCTGTCTTTCAGTTTTGTCTTGTATGTGAAGGAGGACCTGCTGGAAAACAAGATGTTTCATTTCAAGGGGCTTTATCCTCCAAAAAGAAAAGTAAATAAATAAATATCTGCTCATTAGTGGTAGTGGACATATTTCTGCATGAAAGAAATTAGTTAGGAATGGCAAAACAGATGCTCTAAAACAATTTTATTGTCAAAGTAAAGTGGAAAATAAAAACAGTAACATAAAACAAAACATACAATATCTAACATCAGTGTTTGCTTACAGAGTTAATCATGAGGTAAGAGGCTATAAGTGTTTGATTGAGTCGAGCTAACACACACACACACACACACACACACACACACACACACACACACACGTCCTTTTACCCGATAAACTGTTCGTACCTCTAAATAAACAAAACAGTGAAGCTGGTTTTCCCAAAGTAAACAGCATGAAGAAGCTCCTGCTGTGTAAAATATAAACAGGTATCGCTGTACATTGATTGCACTTTCACACACCTTACAGGAAACTTTCTGTGTATCAGCTGTTTGTCCATACTCAGTTCAGTCAGGTACCAGCCTCCTGCACACACCGAAACACAAACGGATTTCCCCTCAGGAATTAAAACACCACCATCACCCTGTAGAGTCCCGAGTGTTGTTCTTGGCACATAGAAGGTCAGCTATTCATTTACAAGGCTTTCTAAAAACGAGCATTTTAACTTCCTAATTACTGGAGGAGTCCGCCTTGAGCTGTTCTCTGTTCATTCCTTCAAAACTATTGTTTTAATTTGCATCTATTAGCTAAAAAGTTACAGGAAGAAAGAAATGAATACTTCTACAAGCAGTGTGTTAAAGCAACTACCTATCCTGTGGTAAAAAGTGGTCAAACTAATTTTGTTATCTAAAAAATACATAAAGACGAAACATTATATTACTAAAACTCCACACAAACAAAAAAAGTGATTAATTCATTCCTGCATAAAATATTGGCAAATGTCTTTGAACTAATCATCATAGTGCTTCTGTCGCGGTTCGTACAGTCAAAATAACTTTTTATCTGAGAATTCAAGGGTTGGCCTCACGAAAAGCAACTCAGGATCAGTTTTCATAAAATGTAAGCCAAACATTTCCTCAACGAGACAGTCTTTTATCAACGTAAACAGAGACCGTGTTGCTGTTAAGGCCTGGACACATCACAGAAAATAAATAAGTCCAAAAGATGTACCTGGATCAACAGTTTTCTTTGCATTAAATGTCATAAATTTCTCCTGAAAGTTAGAAACAAGTAGGGGGCAGAAAAATGAAATATTCAGGTTTGTTTCTAATAGAACATCTACAGCTCAGACAAGTTTAAATACGAGATAAATGAATAAAAGGTCATTTATGTGTCTCTGATAAGAACATCTGGATTGCATCATGACCTTTCACCTCTGGTTTCTGTTAAAGGTGTAGTAGGTTACCTGTATTTTCCTTAGGGATGGGCTTCTTAAAGAGACAGGAGCAGAAATCATTTCTCTAGAAGAGTCTGAGAATTATAACTAAATACTGAAGATGAACAGATTAGTTCCTTTTTTAATGTAATAAAATGTTTTTCCTTTGCTAATTATAAACCAGCTGTAGTTATAAGAAACGTCTGTTTTGATTGGATCATCATTCTTGGAGCTCCAGGATTTTGATTTGCTAGTGCACTTTAACAACTTAGTGGAAACATTTTGTTCCATTTATTGTGTCAAACATTTTAAAATACCATCTAAAAACTGACTGAATACAAAAAAATACTTTTTTACATAAAAAAAAGGTTGGTAGCATCAGCAAGGTGAAGATTAAGAGATGTTCTAAATATATTTACTGTCGGGTTACATGCAAACTGTCTGATGTGTCCAGGCTGCTTTTTTTCCTCCTGAACTTACATGTTTTGATAGATTTCCTACATTTTTCACAACATTGTCATCTTTTGCTTCCATTCGTGGCATCTTTGTTGATTCTGAAACCGTATCTCAGGAATATCGATCACAATGTAGTTCTCAAAGCACATTAAACATCTTGGAAAGGACAAAAAAAGGTCACATGAGAGCAAAAAAAAGATTTTGATCTCCCTGTAAAACTGAGGACAGTTTGTACTCTATTCCTTCAAAGGAGGGTGTCGATTCTGCTGCTGTCCACGTTTAAGGGGTCACCGAGGTCAAACAGCTGGTCCAGGTTGACGGTGGAGCTACACAGGAAGTCACTACGATCCTGCTCCTCCTCCTCTGGCCAGGGCGTCTCCAGGAAAGCCGTGGCGAGGAAGGTCTCCTCGTCAAAGTCAGACACATCGTTCTTCCTTTGGTCCCTCATCCCTGCTGGAGCTTCAGGTGGTGAGGTGTTGGTCCCCCTCACAGTCAGCTCCTCTTCTTTCATGATGGGGCTCAGAGGCTCCCCTTCATCCAGACTGAGCTCCCCAGTAAGGGCTGAGTCCAGCAGGGCATCCCAGTCGAAGTGTCCCTTCAAAGGTCCAATCTCCCTCTGTTCATCCACACCAAGCAGAGGAGAGCTGGAGCGCCGGGGAGCTTTGCTGACTCCAGATCTGGATCCGAGTAACTGTTTCCTCTTGTGGCCACCTCTTCCTGTCACCACTGGCCAGGAGCCCAGCATGGTCCCCCCAGCTAGATGGGGGTCCCAGTTCCGGTCATCCCCAGTCACCTCTTCAAACTGTCGGAGGAGCTGCTGGGACTCTGGATTGGGGCTCAGTTCCATGGGAGTCCCGGCAGAACCAATAGACCGTGGCTGCAGGTTTCCCCTGAGACGGTTCTGAAGAACTGGGTTGATCTGGACTGGAGGCATCCGTCTTTTTTTGAAGGCACCACTGAGAAGTCGATCGGCATACTGCGGGTCGATCTTCCAGAAGCCTCCCTTCCCTGGCTCGTCCTTCTGACGCGGAACCTTGATGAAGCACTTGTTGAGCGACAAGTTGTGTCTGATGGAGTTCTGAAAGCACAGAATCATTGATTTGACTTCACATACATCACCTTTTAAAACTGTTAGAACAGAAAGTGAATCCCATTAATCCCAATGATGTGATGCACTCATCCACCTGGCCGTCTTCACTGAAGTCCAAATAGAGCAATGACCTGGCGACCTTTGTTAAATATTATCTGCCCCACGTACTGCCTTACAATAACAAAGAGCTCTGAAGGGTCTGAACAAGTACAGCTAACAGCTTCATCAATCATTTATCCAGCAAAATTAAACTTTTGTGGAACATTCCTGTCCTTCTGAGGAGAAATCTGCTCCTCCGTCTTTCCTTAACACAAAATCAGAAGCACCTTTTGTTTCCTCACATGGAAAAGTAAAGTCAGATAATCTGACTGTGGCCTCTAATCTCAAACAGACACTGATCCAGGAAATAAGTAGTGAAAAAACTCATTTTCACACAAAAGAAACGTGTCAGAAACAACATCCTCTGTTCTCTCTCTCTCTCTCTCTCTCTCTCTCTCTCTCTCTCTCTCTCTCTCTCTCTCTCTCTCTCTCTCTCTGTGTGTGTGTGTGTGTGTGTGTGTGTGTGTGTGTGTGTGTGTGTGTGTGTGTGTGTGTGTGTGTGTGTGTGTGTGTGTGTGTGTGTGTGTGTGTGTGTGTGTGTGTGTGGTCCTCTACCTGCCAGGTGGGGTCTGCGTGCCGGTAGTAGCAGAAGTTGTCAGTGATCCACTTGTAGATGCAGGACAGGGTGATCTTGCTCTTCTTGCTGGCCTGCATGGCCATGCAGATGAGTGTTGCATATGAGTATGGCGGCTTGATGTGCGCACTGGTCTTATAGTCCACCTCATCCGGGCAGTGACCGTGCACTACGATGCCGGGCAGGGGCTGCATCCTGCTGTAGGCCGCCGCAGTGGGCTTCCCTGGTGTCAAGGGCATCCCGAAGGAGGCGGGGTCCCCTGCCAGAGGGGAGGCCGGGGCGTCGGGTCCCAGCTGCTGCTGGCCGAACAGGTGCGGCTGCTGGTGGGTCTGCTGCGGCACCTGCGCACCGAGGATGGAGAACTCCTGCAGCCACTGCAGGCTGGTCAGGCTGTCGTCCAGGCACAATGAGCTGCAGAAGCTCCTGTTTCCGCCGTCCCGCTCCTCAGCTTGAGCAGCGGCTGTCACCACCTCCTCCTCTAGGCCCACCGAACCTTCAGGCCAGGGGTCGGAACAGCTCAGCGACAGCATGGCTCCCTCCCAGTCTTCTCTCCTCCTCCCCTGCCACTGCCAGACAAATAGACACCCGACTTCAGCAGAGTGCGGCCGGGCAGTAACGGTTCTGTTGGTGCGCACTGAGAGATTATAATTCGCTTCAGATCCTCTGTTGTGTTTGTCACCCGGATGGATATGAAAGATAAATGTTAACGGGAATATTGACGTTTAAAGACGTCTGAATGCGCAGCAGACATATCCTCTAGGTCTCCGAACTTAAAGCTGCTGCGCACTTGACCCTCAGCGCAGTGCGAGAAGAGCGCACATTTTCATCCGCGGCTCTGTGGGTTCAATCGCGACTGGAAATTATTTAAATTAAGGATTTATTTAAAATCATTTAGATTTGACGAGTTCTCAGAACTTTGTGGAAAATGACGCACTGGAAGCATGCGATGCGTAAAACCCGCACAAGAATCAAACGTTTATGAATACAATAAACCCTTGAACATTTAGACCGTTAATCTTTGAAACTTACATATAGGCCTATGGTTGTTAGAATTAACGGTTTTTAGGGGGTCGGTTGGTCTTTCTGGATCAGTTAATTGTTTCGTTATTAATTGTTTGAAACTCACCTGTTGTCAGCTGGTATGTTGAGCAGAAATATTTACAAATATAAGCGAGCTGCACTTTTTAAACTTTCAACCTGCTTTCTCTGCACCTGTCTGTGAAGAATTAATTCCTGCGGGCTGCGTTGGCGCTGCGTTTTGGCGCTGCGTAATGGCGCTGCGTAATGGCGCTTCTCCTCCTCCGCGGAGGTCTTTGTGGCGGCTGTCAGCGGGCTGTGGGATCTGTTGGGGAGGCAGTTTAATACCTGGAGCAGGAGGTTTGTCCGGCAACCATAGAAACGGTACACCCCCTTGTAAACAGCTTCCCGCTTGCCCATTGGCCCGTCGGTTTCCACAGAGCTTCATTTTTAATCACCCTCAAGTCAAATGCCGCCTGAGAAGGTTCTCAAAATGAGGCCCGGGGCCGCTCCAGGGGACCTGCACGGACTTTACTGAAGGATTACATCCGCTTTAATAAGATTAAACCACTAGTTTGACTTTTATTTTCACAAATATTTTCAATAAACAAGTTTCATGAAGATTCAGCATTTTTGAACATATTTTCTCTGCTCATATTTAGGCTATAGGCACAACAATAAAACTCTTCTCTGTAAACATTTTACTTAAATAATAGACACCTCTTTAACTGGCCATCAATAGGCTAAATGTTGACGCTGGGGGCAGACTAAACACCTGCAGCAGTGAGAAGCAGTTCACACACACACACACACACACACACACATTCAGTGATTGTAGCTAAATTACTGTTGTCCTGTTGGCAGCAGCCTTTGAATTAATCCAGCAATGAACTCAAAGTTGTACCCAGGAGGAGGTGTGGAAGAATGTTCATAAAGCAGAAACAGAGAGAAAGGAGGAACAAAAAGGTTCAGCCCCTTGGACGTTTTAGCCTGGCTCACTGGTTTCCTGAGGGTCCTCACAAAAGCTGCTGTATAGAAACAAGACCTCCTCACCTGCTGCAGAGCTTATAGCTGCAGAAACATCATGACCTGCTGCTCTCTCTCACACACACACACACACACATTGAATCAGGATCACACTCCTCAGGTGTTTCACCTGCTGCTTGCATGAGTGAAGAGTCTCTCCTGAGTCTGACATTAATCAGTCTGGTTTGGACATTTTCACATGATCAGCAAGAAAGTGCTTTTAATTTTTAAAAGTTTTTTTCCAAAAATATGTGATTAGAAATGTAAACAACTGTTAAAAAGATGTAAAACATAAACAACAATGTTTTAATTCTTATGAGGAGCAGCTGAGCCAAACATGGATCTATACCGAGACAGTGTCTCATGGATGGTGTTAACATTTTAACCTCATAACAAAGGCTTCATATCAGATTTATTAGAGGCAGCAATAACAAAGAATAATCAACCAAACATACATTTCTTTTAATTTTTTTTCTTCATATTTTCTTGTGATTGTTGTAGTTTTAGTTTATTATTTTATAAACAACAGAAAAGTCTGAGTCAAGTTTCAAGATCTGCAAGTCTGGAGTCAAGTCCAAGTCTTAAAATTTGAATTTTGAAGCCTAAACAAGTCATGTGACCAAATTTACAAATTAATCAATGGTAAATAAATTCAGGAAATGACAAATGCTTCATAAAGCAAAGATAATTCACAGGACAAGCCACACATTAGCTTGATCAGAACTCAGAGTTGTGATGTTGCATTTTTGTATCGATTTTATGTTCAACATGAGTAAGACAACAAGTCACCAGGCTCAAGTCCAAGTTATGTCACAAAACATTGGTGTTAAAATCTGACCTGCATGTTTTAAATTAGCTCTAAATCCACGGTAGTCAGAATTGTGACACAATTCCATGTTATGTGATTTAACTCTGCCATGTCTGCCACTTGTGGAAAAACATTCAGAACAATCAAAAAGCATTAAGAAAAATCACGTGGTTCTAACTTTTGATGACTCAGGGTTTATTGGAGCCGTGTGTCTCATCAGCTTAATTTAATTTGATCACATTCTGCTCTGCAGCATCCTGCATTTATGACTGCAACACTTTCCAGGAGTGAATTCAGATGGGAACAGTTTGGTAATAAATTACAGAAAAATAATGATGTCATTTCATGCAGGTGATGTCATCAGGTCATCAGTCAGTGAGCTGTGAGGTTTTGACTTCTATGCAAGGTGGCTTGGTGGGATTTCAGTTTCATTGTACCTATGGGTATAATGACAATAAATTACTATTTCCATTCTACTCTATTCAGCTGTAATTTTCATAGGTGGACACATAGGGGCGCCAGACATCATCAGGTAGAAGTCTGAAGGTGCATTAGAGATCTTGTTTTGGTGCTGCAATGCTTTACAAGTTCAAGTTTTCAGGCTTAGGAAAAGATCATGTCTGTGGGAAAGAGGCTCACTAGAGGGTTTGTGTTCTGGTCATTTTCAGCTTCACATGTCTGTCTGAGCTGCTGATTTACTTCTAAGTGGGAAAACTTGAAGAAAAGAAACTATTACTGCTTAGGTTTTGCAGATTTAAAAAAAGCAGCATAAAAAGGAAAAAAAATGCAGCTTGAAACAATTTACACTGAAACATCAACTCACTTTTGCAGGAAATCTCCATCCCACATCAGTTTGTTATAATCTGACCACTCTAATATGAAGATCAAATTTAATTCAGTGCTGAGAATGATTTATTTATTCAGTCACAGTCACTGAGTCAGTGTTTCATTTTTCAAAGGATATGTGAATTACTCCAGCTTGAAAAATGTTTAAAATTATTATTATTTAATTATGAATAAACTCAAAACTGTTTTAAAATAACTGTTTTAATGAAGGGAATACATTTGTAGTTGTTTTTTTTCTATAGAACATTCCTGGTAATTAGATTACTCCAGCTTTACCAAATCTGCATGTTGGTGACTAAAGAGATGTTTGGGGATCTGCTGAAGACACAGTCCATCAGATGAAGACGACCACTAATCATTCACTGGAGAATTCTTTACTCTAGCTGTTGTTTAGGTGAGAAGGTGACCGCCAGGAGGAACCTGAAAAATCACAACAGAAGGGGTTTAAGAGAGGTTTTAGAATAACAATATTATGACGTGTCTGTCATTAAAAAAAGCCTGAACTGGTCATATGAATCTGTATCAAGCTGTTCTGCATTAACGTTCATGATGAAAACACACATTAAAATGTGGTGCCATAACTCAGGATTAATATTTGCTTTCGCAACGATGCAGTGATGTTTTCAACATCAACACTTGAATCAAAAAATCAGGACGCAATGCACCCAAACATTACCAAAAAAGGAATTAAACGACATGGATTCACACCTCCAACTATCAGGACGTCTTCAGGGGACATCAGGTGGTCAAGCGCCTCCTCTCTCCAACAATACATAATAAATGGCTTCCTGAATCCTGTAAGCTTCTACCTGGAGCCCAGCTGAATAATTCAGCCGGCTGGCAGAACGTGAGCTGGACCGCCTGCAGCCAGAGCTGCTCTCACACGATAAGAAGATTAGTGTTGTTCCATCAGGAGAACAGTAGCTGTGAGTCCGTCAGTCCATGAAGAGATAAAGGGATCCAGTTTCACACTTCACCTTCATAAAACAATAAGCCTTTAAACGAGATGTTCCTCAAAGCACATACACCTGCATGTCCACCTGAAAAACATCCTTCAGAAGTTGGATTAATCCAAAATTAAATGTTTTTAATCATTCTGTCACATTTTGTACATTTGTTTAACTTGTCTTTACTTGAGTAAACTTTTACAATAATAGTTTTCATGTTAAATGTTATTCTGCAACTCACTCCCATTTGATCTCTTCAGATTTTTTAACTTCTCACAGTAGAATAGTGTCCCTGTTTAAAAATAAAGCTAACATTAGGAAACTACAATTTAGGTAATATTGAATGAAAAACTGATTAGTAGTTTCATTCTTTATTGTTTCCTATGAAATGTAACCGAGTTGCACAACCACATTAATTATTTAGCTATATAGGGTAATCTAGAACATAAATTGTTGTACAGCATGTCTTTAACAAACAACAAAACATTTAAATTAATTATGTGGAGAGTATGTAAGTCATATTGTAAAAAATACACTCTTTTATACCTTCTGTTATTGACATGTTAAACTTTGAAGGACGTGTGATTAAGAAACTTGGACCCTGGGTGTGAGCCCATTGCGATGGTTAATTACCACTAGATATTCTACGCCTAAAGTAATGTTGGTGCTGACACACATTGCTTGACTGATTGTTTGATTGATTGCTTGTTTGTTTGTTTTGTATAATGCTGTTATGGTATGCTACAAATTAATTGCCCTTTGGGACCAATAAAGTTTTCTGAATCTGAATCTGAATCTGAATCTGAAAAATAAATGTCCTTTTTCCTCTTGATGTAAATGAAATAATACATTATGTTAAGTTAATTAATTTCAAGTTAATTAATTTCAGATAAATAATAATATTTATTATTATTATTGTTGTCGTTGTTGTTGTTGATGATGATGATGATGATGATGATGATGATGATGATGATGATGATGATGATGGGTTAGTGTTAGGGTTACACCTGTGTGTGAATGTGTGTGTGAATGGACGAATGATACACTGTAGTGTAAAGCACTTAGGAGTCCTCTGGTCATTTACCATTTGTTGTCGTTATTGAATCACCTTCAGGTGAACAAGTGCACTTTAAGATCTATTTTATTGACTCATTAAACCACCTTCAATGTGGGTTTTTGACACGAATATGTTTAAAAATGTTTTATATTACTACACTTAAATAAATATGTATATGTAGTAATAAAAACATAAACAGACATAATTATGTATAAATATATCTACCATATTTATTTGTTCATAAATTAAACATGTATTTTATACATTTTAAATATTTTTCAATGATTAAAACGTTTATTACTTTGTTTACATTACAGTTCGTGAACCATTGATATGTAACTTATTCATTGTTATGATCCTGGGGAGGAAGCAGCCAATCAGCTCTCTGAACTCGCTGTCATTGCCCAATCAAACAGTTTACGCCATGAGAACGGTGTGTGGTTTATTTTGGACAACCATTGAGGGCGGGCGCATCGCTTCGTCTTTTTCTTTTGTTGCTGAATCCGCTCACTTATATTGTCCCTTGATAATAAATCAAACGCACTATGGATTTAAACTCTTCCTGTCGATAGCCAATCAGCGTTTCTTTACTACAGTCTCGCGGCGGTGTTATCCAATCAGCAGCGCACACTTCTTTGTTGTTGGTGATGACATGAAAATATTGTTGCTGTTCAGGGCTGCGGTAGGAGACGGGGACAGGCAGGGAGGACCGAAGCTTTGCTCCGGTGGTTCGAGTACTGGTTTATTTTTTTACTTAGTTTTATTTCGACGTACTGAAGCAGCCATGTCAGTTAATATGGACGAACTGAGACATCAAGTGATGATTAATCAGTTTGTTTTGACGGCCGGCTGCGCCGCCGATCAGGCCAAGCAGCTTCTACAAGCGGCCCACTGGCAGTTTGAGGTGAGTCTCCATGTCCTGCTTTCCGACTGACTTTCTGAGTGAATAATAACGGTCGATGGATGTAAATGGGTGCATCGTGATGATTATTCGTGGTATTTGCTGACTCTTCCGGTACCACGTTCTCCTGCAGTTAGCATTAGCTACTAGCTGCTGTGAGGACGTGGAGCTCCGCTTCTGTTTACATTCACCACTGAGCTCCGCCGAGTCATCGCCGAGCCTCTGAGCGGCTGATCGGCTTTAAAACGGCTCTCATTGGAAACATTTGTCTTTACCTCACAGTGAAGATCCATCTGATAACATGTTCCCTCACATCCTGTAGTACTCAGATTATTATTTACTCTGTCAAAGCGAAACCCAAACTACCGTTTCGACTCAGAACCGAAACGAAGTCTCGAATCACGTCATTTTGTTTGCCATTCTGTTTCTGGGCTTTTGTTAAGAAGTAGATAAAGAGGTCAGAGTCGCAGCTAAGCGCTCTGACATTGATCCAAGTCTTGTTCGGTTAAATATAGACTGATTAAGATGCATTATCCTTCCAGCTGTTCTCATGTTCAAGCATTTACTGCTGGGTTACGACCATCTGATGGAGTCAAGTTTCAGATTTATGTTTTAGTTTTGAGGCGTGTAAACACAAACCCCTCAGAGGCAGACTTGTCCTGGTTATGTTTACATATCTTACAGTCCAGTTCAAGCTCCTGATCTAGCCCTGTTTCCTCCTTAGCAGCTAGATGTTTTCCTGATCTATTGAAGTGATCTTTACCAGCAGCCTGTCACAAAAACACACTTTTCTTCCTCATTTAGCTGAATCGATAAGAAAATAAGTTAGAAATGGTGAAAATAGGATTTTGACTAAAGTAAAGTGGTTCTTGATGAGCTTTTAGTTGAAAACTTAAAAAGAAAAGAAAAACTGTCAGGCCTAAAAGCAGCAGGTGAAACAAATCCATCAAAGACCAGAAACAGGATCGAGCTTTCAGCTGATCATCCGCTCACTAAAACCTCCCCAGAATAGGCCTCAGTGTGATTCTGGCTACTTCTTCAGTGAAAAAGAAACTGGGTGAGACGGGCGACGGTTTAGAAACGACACCAGAACTGGACTGAAGATCATATGAAACAGATGTTATGGAGTCATGAATTCAAACCATTTCTTGAATTTTGTTTTTTTTTTTTAAAGCAGCAAACATCTAAAGAGCTTTAACGTGTTCTGCAACAAACATGAAGAATGAAACGTTCACACTATAGCTCATTAGTTAATATCGTATTTTGTTGACATTTATGTTTGCACGTTTAAATAAACCACCAGATTTTACGTCCTGTTTGAGACTTTTCCCACAATAATCTAGCATATATAATAAAAGACTAATAAAGGAACGTGGTATAAAGGTCAATCGACCCAAACATGAATCAGCTGTGAGACTAATGGCTGTTTTGGGGTTTTCTGAGGGAGACAACAGACTGTTGAATTGTGAGAAACGTTGACGAGCTTGTTTCACTGGATTCAGATCTGATGTTATCCAGACTGACGGGTTCATAATTGAAGGAAGGAGAAATGAAAACAAACATTGGTTGCTGCCCTGCTGTTATTATTCTCTGAGTGGCTGTTTTCTGTTTGTGTGTGAGACGTGTGGTTTCTTATATCAGGAACAAAGTGGCAGGATGTTTGAAACTTGTTGGGCTGAAAGTTTTCCTCAGATTCTTATTAAAACTAAATACTCATAGTTTGCATTTATAACACATTTTTAGCCTTTTTAAAAGAGGGAAACCAGTGAATTGAATAAATGATTATTTTCTCCTGACTGTTGAACATCTGACACACCTGCAGGATCTCTGAACTTCCAGATGGTTCCCGACAGAACACACCTCTCTTGGCTCAGTCCAACCGGCCTGGTGTCTGAACATGTTACTCAGGCCGGCAGTGAGTCAGAAAGCTTTTGTTTTGGTTTCACTGTCGACCCGGAGACGGTTTGTTAATCTGCAGGAGATCCTTTGTGTGATCCGACACTTACGGTCAATAACGTTCAGTATCACCTGGACAACAGAGATGAACCTCACACCCGATCAGCTGATTGCTCTTTATGATCGTGTTGTCATTGTGTGTGTGTGTGTGTGTGTGTGTGTGTGTTTACAGTACGCTGGATGGTTGTGTTTAGTCTCCTCGGTGTGTAAACAGAATAAACAGCTTGTTTTTGGTCTTTGTGCATCGTGTTTAAAAGTGAAAATGAAAGTTTCTCTTCCTGTTTAACGTTCGAGGCACTGTTCTTCTGTCATCATAAACTAAATGTGTTGAATGTTCTCTGAGGCAGAGCTGCATGAATGTGATAATTCCTCCTGGGATTATTTTTAATGGTAACTGAAATAAAGCTCCAGCCTTTAATAGAAGACTTTTTTTTCTACCTGTCTTGTTAGATGCTTCACTTTGATCACCAAAAGATGCTCACATTGGTTTCTGTCCCAAACGTTTAGAAAAAATGTGATTTCATTTTTGTACTTTTACTAAAACAATCTGCAGATTATCAAAAACGACTGATCAGCTCATATGTAGACGTGACGGGAGATCAGATGTTGTGTTTAACATCTTTTTAAGATTTCTACAAATGGAACGACAGTGGTAAAGTCCAAAGCAAGAATTTAATTATCAAACTGAAAGAACTTCACATCTGAGGAGCAGGAAGCAGCAGATGGTTGTCAGAATAGTTGTTAATGTTTCATCACAGAAACACAATCTTCCCATTTTTCTCAGAGTCGGGTACATTTTGTTTTGTCTGGACAGACGGAACCGAGTGACACGAGGCTGAGAGCCGACCAATAAACCGAGAGCAGACAAAGAACAGGGCAGCACTTTCACACCTCGATATGTGTGTCACGTCCAACACACACATTCCTGCACCGCCGCTGCTGTTGTCAAACAACCATAGCGTGGGGGAGGGAGAGAGAGAGTGTGTGTGTGAATAAAAAATAAACACTTGAATTTTAGGCTTAATTATTACATCGTTTTATTGCTTTAGATCTTATTTCATGATTGTTTAAATCTAAATTTATTGTATTTATCTTTGTAACTCTGGGTCTATATAATAAACATTTATAGCCTTACTTTTTATGTCAGTAACACCCAGCAGGGCGCTGCAGAGGCAAACCCTGTCTAATAATGAGAATACGGTTACCACCGGTGCCTTTTTTTATTACCGTGAAGCCAAATCCTCATCAGAACAGTGGATGACCTTACTGTAAAAGTTAGTTTTCTAAAGATAAACACAGGTAAAACACATAAACACACATATTGTCTCTGCAGAAAAGTAAAAAAATTAACAAGTTGGTTTAATTGTAACTTGTACAACAGCATTTATGATGACGTAGCTCAGGAAGTGGAGATTCTGCTTGGATTCCAGTAGACGAGTCCAGGAAGTATGTTGATTCTTTTCCACGTGGAAGAAATCTTCCTCTTTGTCTCTGAGGAGGAACTCTGCGTCTCCTGCAGGTCCAGAACCCAGGCGGGGTGTTGTCACTAGGAGGGATTCTGTATTCTGCTCAGTCGACTCCATGGAGTCCACATCAGGGAGGATTTCTGGGATAAAAACCTGTTCCTGGACTGGTGCATGACGATGGGGGATCTTTCTTTTGGCAGGACCAAGATCCTGTTTATTTACCAACCGAGAGATTCTGACTCAGTTCAGCCTAGTTTTGGAGCTGAGTTTTTAGTTAAATCTCTGAATTTAAGATCTTCTTGTTCTCCAAGGATGCTCCTGATGGAAATCTGAAGCAGATTTTCATTCAGTTCTCAACTTCTGTCTTGCCTTTTGTTTGTTTGGAAGAGAGCTGCTACCTCATCCTCAGGTCTCTGTCTGCTGGTTCCTCCTCTCGGATGGCTCTGAGTTCCTGGTGAGATGTTTAGACATCCTTCAGTCCAGCCTCTAACTGCATCTTCTACTGCTTTTGCAGGTTTTTAATCTTCTGGACCAAAGTTTGATGCAGTGAATGTTGTTTAGCTCTCAGCTGGTTAAGAAGGTGCTGGTCTTGCTGGACGTTGTTTGTGAGAGCCTGAGTTTCTCTTTCAGCCTTACAGCTGAACTGTCTTGTTCATATTTAAGATTCAGCTGCTGAAAACAGGTCTTGAGCTTGTCCAGTTCCTCCTGGAGGGTGGTGCTCTTCACTTTCTCCTCCTGAAGGTCAACTGCCATTTGTTCCTGTTGACATGAGCAACCTTCAGTTCTTCATGCTCTTTCTGAAGGAGCTTCTTTTTGCTGTTTCATGCTGCTTTGCAGCAGAGGAACGATTTTAGCCGATCTGAGAGTTTCTGCCCCTCTGTGTGTCTGCAGGCTCTCCAGCTCTTTGTTTCTTTACTCTTGTTTCCTTCAGGGACTTCTGTTTGGCCAAAGCGTAGTTTTCTCCAGTTCCACGGTGGTCTTTTACCTGTGGGGGTGTATACAAAACCACTGAGCTGAAAAACTGACTCACACTTAAACGTCCTACTTTATTACAGACACAGTGAACTAACCACTCATGTCCTGTTGTTTATGGAGAACTAAGTACAGGGAGATCTTGTTTTTATTATTTTTGAGGATGAATCTTTGTGCTTTCAGACTTTCAGGAATGTTTCTGCCTTTGAGCCACAGTGTGTGTTTTTGTTCTTGTGGGCTCCAGTTTATGACAGAAAGGAACAAAACAAGAAACCAGCTCACTTCCTGGTTTGCACAATGAAGCAGCCATCAAACTGACTGTTTTGTGCCTCAGAGAAAGTGTCAAAAATTTAGTTTCAACAAAGCAAAATAATTGAAAGGATTTCCAGACTTTAGCAGCAGCATGGAGGCTTTGGCTTTTCTTGGTTTAACTGACTAACTTTAGTCTGAGTTATTGCTGCTGTTGAAACATGTGACTTCCTCCTGCTCCAAGCTCCTCTTCATCACTGATTCACCAGAAAACTTCCCATTAGAGGCCAAGTTTTTTTACTTGTTATTTTAGAAATATGATCCGGTCGCTCTGAGTTTCACCTGCAGGCTAAATGTGAAAATAGTCTTCTACCCCTAATGTCTGCATTAGCCACCAATAGATAGACGGGGAAACACTCGGATTAGAAAAGCCAGTCAGATCTAAATTAGCATTCATGGACTCACTCATCTCGACTCGTGACGAGGCAGGCTGTTGTTGATAGCGTTCACGCACAGAGCGCCGCTCGGCTAGTAGAAGCTAACCGTTAGCATTAGCAACTCGAGCACTTCTTCAGGCTTGTGTTATTAGTGGAGATTAAACATCAACGTTGCAGAGCAAATGAAGTCAGTGGGAGCGTCATGTTGCTGTTAGCCAATCAGAGGCGAGATGTCCAAATATCAGGAATCCTCTGGCTAGTTTCTACTTACTGAAACAGGAGCGCCAGAGCTTTTTTCCCCACTGAGATCAACTCACAACACAAATGTATATTAAAAAAAATTGTTAACTTGGTCTTTAAGGGAATGTATAGTGGTAGTAAAAATATTTTAGTCACAATAAATTAATGAGTGTAAGAATGAATTTTATTAAACTAAGCATTTTGACAGATAAACTGTAATTTGTCTCAGATGTCTGATGGGTTTTTCTGCTCACAGACGGATTCTTTATAATCAGTCAGAAACAGAAACTTTAGATGTCATAAAGCTTCCTCCTGTTTTACATCTCGGCGTGGAGTATAACCCTTATCCTGCCAACAGACCTGTGTCCTGGTGACGAAGAGGGGACAGCTCCTTCTCTCCTGGCTCAGTCATGTTTTAGTGAAATGGTAGATGAGGTAAAATATTAACACCCCCTCCCTGTTTCTGCCTGCAGACAGCTCTCAGCTCCTTCTTCCAGGAGGCCAACATCCCAAGCCACCATCAGATGGTGAGTATTGTTTCTCCTCCTTAGTGTTTGGTGGATTATTTTTGGGTGTTTCCAGAGTCTTATCGTCTTTATATTTTCCAAAATAAAAGCCTGAATTTGTAAAATTGAATCAAACATTTAACTACTCGGGTTGTGACGGTATGTTTGATTCTGAGTTTTTTAATTTTACATGTTTTGTAACTTAAACTAAATCAGATGGAAAAATGCCAGAAATCTTGTTCAGGAAACTGTTGAATCATTTAAAAGCACATCTGAGAGGGTGTCTGCTGTCATAGCGACAGCTGAATCTGGATTTTATTTTATATAATGTTTTTCATCATGAAGATTAAACAGAACAAACCTGCTGTCATCACACAGAAGCATCAGACTAAAGCCTGGGTGTCCATATGAGGAAGTGTGTTTGTTTATCATTTTGGGTGACATCATCTCGCCTTAAGCCTCCATGTGCCGAGCAGCTCTGAGAGGAAGAATGAAGGAGCCACTCCTTTGTTTATGTTCCTGCTCTGAGGAGCATTGTGAGGCCTGTTGGGACCAGAACCAGCTATGATCAGGATGTTTGGGTTTTGATAAGAACCAGGGGGAAACATACAGCTGTCAGGAATCTGAATAACAACAAGAGGGGGAAACAGGAAATACACTTTTAGCAGTGCGTGTTTTTATTAACTTAGTTGCTCCAAACAGTCGAGGTTTCAGACAGCCCACTTTCTCAGACTAACATGAATTATATTTGGGTTTTTTACACTAAAGGTCTGAGTTAAGGTTAACAGAACCAGGATGTAGCTGGCAGTCTGGCCTGGTTTTGTTGTGAAGCTGATCACACACAGCATCCTCTGTCTTTATGCATCAGCAGTTAAAATGCTGCAGAACCAGTTCTCCATGAGGGTCGTACGTGTAACAGGAAAAAGTACTGCCTGCTCATCACAGACTGAAACACGTCTGACTGCTCTGAACCGATCGTCACTGGAGTGGAACGGATACCAACAAACGCATCAATGACACATCACAGGAAATGTCAAAATAAAAGTCATAGAGGTCACTGCTGGGTTTGTTTTGGTTTGGTTGTCTTTGCTGCTGCGTGTAGGAAAATATGAGAGATTAACGTGTGTATGTGTGTGTGTTTCAGTAAGGAGCTTGTGAATATAATAAAATTCATAAATATGAAGTCACACAAAAAGAATCCAAATGTGAGAATCTGTGTTTATATAAAATTGTCACTTGCAGAACAGTTTTGGACAAATATTTTAAGGTCAGCTGTGTTAAATGAACGTGATCCCAGCTCCAAACTTAGAATTCACCATCATCATTTTGAATCGGTAAAAAAAATGATGATGAGAAAATCTTCAATCTGTTTTTTTCTTTGTTTGTTTTTTTGTGGGGGGGGGGTAGTCACGTTTCCTTCAGTTCAGCTTCTCTAGGATAAAATTCTGATGGTTTCTCTTCTTCTCCAGATGTGCACCCCTAGAAACACTCCGGCCACACCGCCAAACTTCCCAGATGCCATCACCATGTTTTCCAAGCTGCGGGCTTCAGACTGTGGCCCCGGGACTGGCAGCATCCCTTCCCAGGCGTCCATGGCCTGCTCTCCTCCACCTTCCTCCACGTCCAGCTTTAGCTCCTTCTGGGCCTCCTCGCCGCCCAGCCACCAGCCGGCCTGGCTACCCCCCTCATCTCCCACGGGTCACCACCTGCATCACCCCTACCACCACCACCTCCAACAGACTCCCATGTGGCCCCCCGTGTCCCAGCCCAGTGGCTCCCAGCAGCCCCCTGTCGTATCGGCGCTACACGGCCAAAGATGAAACTGTGCAGGTCGGGGGTGGGGTGGGGGGTGGAGTTCATTAATGGATTAATACGGAGGACAAAGACGCTGCTGCTTTCCTCTTGTTGTTTTTGAACTGAAAACAAACAAATTCTTGTTTTTATTAAGGAAGAACCCACCGGGTCTCTGATGGTCCTGACCCACCGCTGAACTTTGAGCCCCAAAATTTCTCTCTCTCTCTCTCTCTCTCTCTCTCTCTCTCTCTCTCTCTCTCTCTCTCTCTCTCTCTCTCTCTCTCTCTCTCTCTCTCTCTCTCTCTCTCTCTCTCTCTCTCTCTCTCTCTCTCTCTCACACACACACACACACAAATCGATGCAGCCAACAGAGCACATCCTGAGGATAGGAGCCATGTGATCTGTTGATGAGACCTCTGATCAGTCCTCAACTTTTGTTTTGAAACTTTGACGGATGTCAGAAATAAACAGGAAGTCAGCAATAACCAGCAGACGAAGACAGGAAGCAGAATGGTATAGAACTGTGTTTGGGAGGTGTCGGGGTGTGTGTGGAGGATTACAGATGTGCAGTAACAGAACAGCTGCGAGCTTCAGCTTCACTTCCAGCCATAGAAACATACGGTGGAGCTGATCTCCAGCTGTGCAGAAAGTTCATGTAAGAAATCCCTGAAGGAGAGCTTCTCTGAAAGGTCAAAACATCTGGAAGGAAAGTGAGATTTGTCTTGATGGGTTATTTTTTTAAAAATCTGACTTGTTTTGGTTGTTTTTTTCCTGTTTTTTTATTGTGCTCATTGATTCTAACATGAATCAAAATGGGACTAAAGGAAAGAGTCTGGTTAGGACTACAAAATCAAACAATATTTAAATAAATCTGGAAACATTTGCTGAATGACTCATTTTAGATTTAATTGGTTTTAATGAAAAGAAAAAATTAACCAGACTTTTGAAAGTAAATATTTTTTATACACATATAGTTGTAGGAAACAGGATTCTTAAATCTTCACCGTCTGGTCCTGATCAGAGTCCAGAGTAGTTGAAAACAGACGTGTGATTTATTAAACTAACTGCTGATCCATGCTGGTTGTTTTACATGTTTTGTGTCAGAAAACAAGTTACTCTTTTTATTGTTAAGCAGATGTGATCACTTTCCTTCCAGATGTTTCAGAGGGTCGTGGAGGACTTGGAGAAGCTTTTTTCCTGCTCTCTGGGGATCGGTGGGTTTAAGGTGTTGGCAGAAACCTGGACTAGGTTTGGGAAACGTGTCTAACACTGAAACGGGTGCAAAGTTTGCAATAATGTGATTAATGATGGCGCGCTGATTTGCTCATTAGTCTGTGACTTCTCTGTAAATAAAACCTAAAACTTTTCTGTTGGCGTACGTTAAACTCAGAAAAAACAGTTCAGAAGCTGACCTGGGGTCTGCTGAAAGCTCCGACGCTGAACCGCTCCTACCTCCGAGTGTCTGAATCCTTTGAATGTATCTGAGCTGCAGACACTTTCCACCTGTGTCCCACAGGTCTCAACATTTTAATCACCTGCAGCTTTGGGATTAAGGACAGAATCACTCGTTTTTTGACGTCAGGAAGCAAGATGCAGGTTTGGCTCTTTATTCAGACAATCAGCTGTTCTGTGGCTCAGCGGCAACATCAGAGATGGACAGATTTTATTTTAACACCAGAAACATTTTAAATTCTCTTAAGACTCGGCTCTGAAATGCTTCAACTCCGGTTTTGTTTCCCAGATTTTTTGTCGTGTTTATTGACCTTCTTTAAAGGACCATTACAGTGTTTTTTATAAGGAATACTTTTGGTGAAAAATATTTGATCTTTGCTCAGATTTCACATTTTTTGTCAACGTCATCCATCACCAACCTGTCTGTGGAGATCATTAAGACCAGGTCTCGTATCAGGATTCAGGCTGTGACATCATCACATCCAGTTTAGTGTCACTTCAGTGAAAATGATTCAATCCTGAACCCTATATGCTGTCTAAATTATTTTTAAAGCACTAATGGATCGCACGACTCTACACTCAGCCATCTCTACTGACTTTTACTAAAACTGTCTTTGTACCGTTTTCATTTGTGTGATGAATAAAGAGACTGACAGAGAAAACCGTCAGTCAGATGATTGTTATTTTGTGTTCCTTCAGCAGCTGAAACAGGTTTATGTTTTTAGTTTGAGCGAGCCGTCTGTGTTTGCTTAGCTCTGTGTGGTTTGTGTAAACGGTCCTAAACTCTTCAGATGGTGTAAACACTGAGGTGGTCCTTTAAATGTCTGAGACAAGAACATAACTAGAACATCAAACCTTTGTGGGTCTGGTCCTTTTTCCTCCTAAACAGCCGGGTTCTGATGTCGTTTTCTGACCTAAAGCTGTATTTTTTTTCTGCTTTGAACTCTCTCTAAACGAGTTGAGGCACATCGGAGCTCTGGAATTCCTGGTTTGTTGTTGGTGACGGGATGAGTGGAAACTGCTGCTGCTGCGTACCGGATCAGCTGCAGGGTTTTTGTCTGAGCCTCCTGCAGGCCGACGTGCTGCAGGAGGCTCAGGCTGAATGACTTTTGTCTCCACCTTCCTCTGGAATTCTATCAATATTTCAGTCCAATAAACTCGCTGATTGGTTCCTCCTCTCTGAGTTTACAAACTTTACCTCCAATTTGAGTCATTTTCATTTTTTCATTTTGTCTCTCAGATCTTCTGAAACTCACACAATCTCTAAATGGCTCTTTTCTAGAGATTTCTTTTTAGTACATTTGTGTTGATCTGGGTTTAAATTTGTATTTATATGTTTAATAAAAGGCGTTCTGATCTGCTCTGGGTTTCTGTTGCGTGGTTTACGTTAAGAACATTTGAGGGGAGTTTCTGTGAAGCTGCTGGTGGCTGAGGAGTGAGGAAGGATGTGGTCAGACAGTCAAACAGGCTGGTTTTTCATCAAGAAACTGATGAGTTCAACTTCTGAGTTGTGATGTGAAGATTCCATCATCACAGGACAAAACCAGCTCCATTTAAAACAGACTCGGTTTTACTGTTCTGTCTCAGAAAAATCAGCTCTAGGTGGAAAACAACTTAGTTTAGTTTTTGTGTCGAGTGTTTTAGTTTTATTGCCAAAGAGTCATTTTTATTGTGAATGATGGATGATCTGGAAGGTTGCTGGTTCAATCCCAGCTTCCACCATTGCATCTGACCCTAAAAGCCCCTTTAAAACAGAGTTTATCCAAATGGGACCTTCCTGATTAAATGACACAAGTGAACGTATTCCCGCTGGAAACACAGAGCTGGACATTGCTAAGACTTTAATAAACGCAGCGTTTGTTTTCAGAGAAACTTTCCAATGGTTTTATAACGTCTGAGTCACAGATTAGTCTGTCAGTTTCTGAGGCTGGCTGGTGTCCATTACATCTTTATTAGGCTAAAACCAGAGTTTTACTTTGGTTTGAAACACGTGGAACTTTAGATTTATAGAACATTTTCTGGTCCATTTCAGTCGTTTTTTTTTCTGCAAACAGTGGGTTTATGAAACGTTTCTGACCAGTCAGAGATAATTCAGATCCAGTCTTTCAGGGAAAAATGATTTAATTGTTCTCAAAGTTGTTTACCAAACTAAAGGGTTTAAGTTAAAGGCCAAGTTCACTGAGTAGTCACTCTGGGTGTCACATGCAGGCCAAACATGAAAATAGTCTTCTACCCCTACTTCCTGCATTAGCAGGCTGAAAGAAAATAGAGGAACGCTCAGCTCAGAAAAGCCTGTCAGATCTACGTCACACTGTAAATTAGCATTCACTCACCCATCTTGGCTCATGACAGGGAAGGCTGTTGTTGGCTTAGCGTCCAGGCGAGAGCAGACTTCTCAGCTAGTAGAGGCTAACCATTAGCATTAGCAACTCCTCAAAATGGCAGAACTCCTTCAGGCTTGTGTTATTTATTTATTTTTTTAAGATAAAACATCAACATTGCAGAGCAAACAGTCAGTGGTAGAGCCACGTTGCTGTTAGCCAATCAGAGGCAAGATGTCTGAATATCAGGAAATAAGACTCCAAGGCTGTGTCCAAATCCAGGGATTGCATGCTTCTGAGTACCCGTCCTCATTGGTCTCGGGAGAACGTGTTCTTCCGTGACCACTTAGACCGGATGTTAACAGCTGTGAATGTGGACGTTCTAGCCTTAAATAAAAGTCCCACCCCTACTCCTAGCTAGCTGTCACCTAGCAACTGTTTAAAGAAAATCTATTACAAAATATGGATCCACGATGCTGGATTATTCACGGTTAATTGTATAATTTATTTTATGATTTACCAATTTTATGAACTGTAATGACGAACAAGAATACAAACACACATTACAGGCCTAATGAGAATGGGAAACGCCTAAAAACACAACCACTTCAGGCTTTTACTTTTTCTACAGTCAGATTTGAATAAACTAGTCGTCCTGCTGCTCTACTGCTGTGTGTCCCGTTTCTACAGAAATCAATCCCGCAGTGCATCACGGGAATTATGGAGGTGAGGAGACCACGGAGACTACACCGCACCCGTTCTCAAAATCGGGGAAAAGAAGAACGCATTTCAAGACCGCATTCTGAGCATTCTTGGAATTTGGACGGTCTTCGACGCGGCGCTGTGACGTCACTGGTCTTAAAATCCGAACTCATGAGCACGCAATCCCTGGATTTGGACACAGCCCAAATCCTGTCATCTTCTGCTCTCCTCTACTCTGGCTCACTTCTACTTCCTGAAACAGGAGCCCCAGAGCTTTCTTCCCTACAGATCATGAGGCATTCATTCATACTAAAGACCATTGCAGATGTGTTAAAAAAAAAACAAGTAAACTTGGTCTTTAAATATTTCTCGTTATTTTCATGTTTATTTTTCAGCCCAAAAACTTATTTTTACTGAGTAAACAAGAAAGTTTGACCTTTGATCTAATTTGAACTTTGAATTTGAAAGTTTCCAGGATGTTTCCAGTTGACCGCGTGGCATATTTAAAGATGCAGAATCAGATTCCTGAAAGTTAGAAAGCATCAGGGTGAGTTGTAACCACACCTCGATGTTTCCTTCCTGCTCAAAGCCTCGTGTTTCTGTGAACAGGATGTTCTCTCGTTCTGTTGTATGATGTAACAACAGCTGACTCAGCCTCACAAACACCGACCTGCAGCCAAAAATACTCACTTTAAAATTTTTCGTTAAAAAGTTTCATTGGATTTGGTTGGAAAATCTTCTGCAGCAGCAAAACAAAACCAATTTATATTCAGTGATTAGTTTGTATCAATTTAATTATTAAAAAATATAATTTGATCACAGATATGAAAACAAACTGAGACGTTGTCACGATGCATCTGATAAGATTTATTTAGTTTCAGTCCTCTGAGGCGTGAAGGTTACCTAGGACATGAAGTCTTTCAGCAGAGCTCTGGCGCCACCTACAGGTTGAGTGGTTCATCGCTCTGAGGATCAGCAGCACTCTCTGCTGCAGCAGACGTCTGAGTGATGGAGCTCTGAGACGTGCAGCAGCCCAGAGCTGAGACGGGCCAGTCCCGACCAGAGCAGCTGGAGGCTGGACAGGAAGAGGACACTTGTGTGATGTCATTTGTCTTTGGTTTTAAATATGCATGTCAGCTCACCTGGATGTGTTCTAGTCAGACTCACCTGAGCGGCTGCACTGCATGCTTCTGGCGCTGGGCGGGGGCTGATGGACAGGTGTAGTCTGTCCCACTTCTAGGGACACAGCACGTCTGTGGGAGGCGGAGCTCTTGGCCTTGTTCTTTGTTTTGCACATGCCTGCGGTTACCAGAAAAACACGTTCATCGTCACTGGGACAAACAAACCTGCAGCTTCACAGATCAAACATTTAAACTCCATCAGAAGACAATTATTATTTAGTTTCAGCAACGTTTCACTTATTATCATCTACTTCAGGCAGCAACAGCTTCTTCTAAGAGCTGCAAAGATTATATCTCTGATTCAGCCCTAAATCAGAAAGTGTTTCAGGAGCAAAGATGTTCACAGGAACTTCAGTTGGACAAAAGCTCTGGAAAAATACTTGAACTGATTAAAAACAAAGGTCCTCAATGAAAGAATTTTCTCATAATCCTTGAAAGGATTTGCAGGACTAGAGGTGTAAAAGGATGATGAACAGAACATCAAGAAGAAGAAATTATTTTTTTATAAAATGCCTCTCAAAATAAAAATCACAAGGCGCTTCACAAAAAAATGATAATAAAAATCGAATTAAAAAAGGGGAACATTTAAACTGAAAAAATGAGAACATAAACCAATAAATAAACATGATACAGGATCCCAAGAAAGGAATAATTGGTAGAAACAGCAGCATGTAGAGAAGGTAGTGATGAAGAACCAACAGAAAGTCACACCAAAGCCTGAACAGATGAGTTTTCAGCTGCTCTTTAAAGGAGACCACTGAGTCCACTGATCTCAGGCTCAGGGGGAGAGAGTTCCAGAGTCTGGGGGCCACAGCAGCAAATGATCTGTCACCTTTGGTCTCTAGCCTGGTGCGCTGCACAACCAGTAGGCTTTGATCACTGAACATCAGGGACCTGCTAGGGGTGTAGGGACTGAGAAGATCACCAATGTATGATGGTGGTTGTCCATGTAAGGCCCTAAAAACCAGAACCAGGATCTTGAAACCTGAAGTTAACCAGCAGCCAGTGAAGCTGGTAGAGGAGTGGGGTGACGTTAGCCTAGTGAACTAGACCAATTCTTGCTTTGCAGAGTTTGGTCTAGGCACGCTTCATTGGAACCCTCGCAGCCCAAACCACTGCTGTGTCTATCCAATCACAACTCGCTATAGTTTTGGTTGGGCCAATCACAGCGCTCTATATCATGGGCCAATCACAGAGCGGGAGTAGCCGATGACGTCAGCGCTGCGGCCGCGAACGCCGCGAACCCAAGCAACATGGCGGCAACTCGGAAAACACGTTCGTTTGAAACGGCTTTGTCATCAACATTGGATTATTTAGACTCCAACGTGCGTAAGTCTGTCTGATATACTTAGCGGCTTCTTATTTTTATCAAACAAAGTAGTGCAATGTCCCAGTACACCTGATATTCGCGTGTTTTTCATACAAAAACGACAGAAATCATTGAAGCTAGACGCTATTAAAGCCTCCCGCTTTTCCGGCGCCGTGATTACGTCATGTTGTTCGTCACTCTGATTGGTCCTAGCGCTATCCAATTGCGTGCTGACATTTTGAAAGACAACCGTAGATCCCGCCTCACGACTGAGAGCCGTCAGTGGTTCGTGGCCAGACTATATATACACATATATAGGATGGCTTGCCAGGCTAGGGTGACGTGGGTGTGTTTGGAGGACTTGGTCAGCAGCCTAGCACAGCCATTCTGGACCACCTGTAGGCGGTTCAGGGAGGTTTTGCTCAGACAAGTGAAAAGCGAGTTGCAGTAGTCTAAGCGTGAGGAGATGAAGGTGTGGATAACAATCTCAAGTTCAGAGCGTGACAGAATGGGACTCAGTTTAGCAATGTTCCTGAGATGGAAGAAGGAAGAGCGAACAGGAGAACTGACATGAGAATCCAGGCTGAGAGCTGGGTCAAAGGTCACACCAAGATTCCTGACAGAGGGTTTGGTGAGAGAAGCAAGCTGACCAAGACTCTGACTTTGGGAACCAGCTTGTCTGGGGCACAGATGAGTATCTCAGTCTTGTCTTCATTCAGCTGTAGAAAGTTCCCAGCCATCCAGGTTTTGATAGTCTAAGCAGCTGTGCAGCAGCTGCAGCTAGACATATCATGTGGCTTGAAGGAGATGTACAGTTAGATGTCATCTGCATAAAGGTATGAAATTCCTTTAAAATAGCTCAGCATGTGCTGGAGAGGGAGCAGATACAGGAGGAACAGTAGAGGCCCCAGCACAGAACCTTGTAGGACACCATGGATGAGGGAGGTGGTGGAGGACTGAAACTTGCAGATGGTCACAGAGAAGGAATGCTCTGACAGATAAGAGGAGAACCACTCCAGAACAGTTCCTGAAAGGCCTTCCCAGTCTCTCAGCCTATCCAGTAGCAGGTGATGGTCAGCAGTGTCAAAGGCTGCAGTCAGGTCTAATAGAACCAGAACAGAACAATCCCCTGCATCATAGTGAGTCAGAAGGTCATTAGAGACCCTGAGAAGAGCTGTTTCAGTAGAATAAGCTCTACAGAAACCTGACTGGAAACTATCATAGATGTTATGTTAAGAACCGCATGGACCAGGAATGATTTTGGAAAATCTTTGTCAGGCTCCATAATACAGAGTTACGTTTTAAGGAAGTTCATTTCTACTTCTGCGATGGCAGCATGGAAACAGAGAAAAAGCGTTTCCCCTGATCCTCTTTAGCTGATGGGAGGGGGTCCTGCTGACAGCAGCTCTGATGATGAGCTGGTTTTACCATTAAGATCAGATTATGAGTGCACCCAAAAAGTGAAGTGTGTTTGTTGCGAAAAAGAAGGCTTGATGTTCTCTAACCGACCACCTCTCAGAATGTAAACACAAATGCTCACCATCTTTGGTAGCAATTGTAGGTAGTTTGGTTTCCGTGTTCTTCAGAGCCTGGATGCTCAGGCAGTCTTTGTAAATGTGACCATCTAGTCCGATGATACCGATCTCCTAAATGACCCAAGAAACATAAAAGTAAGATGTTCTGATGAGGTGAGCAGGATCTAAATTTGTTCTTTTGAGCTTCACCCGCTGCTTTCTTCCTACCTGAGTCACGCTGTCCGCCTCCGTCTGAGTAAGGAGCTTCGTGCTCTGCAGGCCACTGGTGTTGATGTGACTGCCCCCACAGCTCCGTGGCACTGCCTGGTTGTCCATCAGCTCAGAAGTCCACTCGCTAATCAGGAAAACAAACTATTTGAGAACAGAGAAACTTACAGCTGCAGCTAATGTTTTCCATCAAGCTGTTTCATCTCATCCTGTCATCTAAACAGAATCAACCACAGTGAGTCAAAGAAGACTTTTGGGTCACCATTTAATTAACTGCAAAACAGTTAATTTGGTGCCTCTCCTTCCAATTCTCCCGATTCATCTCTGTCTGTTTCAAGAGTTTCAGATTTTTACAGCACAGATCAAACCTGAATTCATCAAAACTAAGAAACGACATGTATGAAAATTCTGCAGTGACAAATAAAAGCCAACTTCAACATGTTTTAGCCTCCCACCAGCAACACAAGGTTTAGAAACTAAACCCAGTTCCACTGAGCTCAAACAAGCTGGGATATCCAGCAAATGTCCAGATCCTGTCCTCAAACAGACTTTTATGTGGGTCTGATCAACTAGTCTTTGTATTTTCTGCAGCTCAGTTTGATGTGTTTTAATGACAGTTGTGTGTTTTTCACTCACTGAACAAACGGTCCCCTATAGGACGATACATTATCCATTCATTCTTAAAAGAACATTGTACATTTTCCAGAGAGTTGAGATGCAGGAGAATAAAACTGTTCATGACAGTGTGTTCTAAAGTCTGTGAGCTTTCAGTTATTTGGAGACATTTGGACATGGGTGAAGCTCCTGTCCTCATCCCTGAGTGGACCTGACTCACTGCTGGACTCCTGCTGGGTTCTGGTTGGTGCTGTCCCAGTTGTCCTGCCGTCTCCATGCTGACTCCATGCTTTCTATCTGCTTATACATGTCGTTGTAGCTCCTCTGAAACGCCGCCCTCTTCCTGCCTGGGGTGCCTATCCAGCAGTTGTAGCGGCTGGTTCCTGGTTTCAGTCTGAGACAGAGAGAGCAGCTTACACAGCAGGTGTGTGTGTGTGTGCTGTGTTTCTAGGTGAGGACAGGTAAGGCTGCTGGTCTCACCTCTTGTTCTGCAGCTGGTCCGCGTTCAGCGGCCTGGTAGACTTGTGGGAGGGAAACGCAGGAGAAGATGGAAGTGTGTTCACAAGCCTTTTATCCCCCAGAGACAAAAACACAAGCACACAGAATGCTCCGTGATGTCAGAAATAATAAAAGCAGCCCGATCTGTTCGTTTTGACTCACGGTCCGGGGACTTGCATCAGAACGGGTCGATCACAGGACAGGCAGTGAAACAGCTCTCTGGAAATAAACACAAAGAAACAACTTTTTCATTCAGGGAACAAAAGATTTTCACAGTAAAAGTAAAGAAAGCAGAAAGAAAAAAGGGGGAAACGTTTCAGTCATTCATTCTGCAAACTGACAGACCTGGACTGTTTTAAATAAAACACCTGAGACATTTTAGGTGTTGATTTAAAGGATCATTTCACTCTTTCGTTCAGCCGGTGTGTGTGTGTGTGTGTGTGTGTGTGTGTGTGTGTGTGTGTGTGTGTGTGTGTGTGTGTGTGTGTGTGTGTGTGTGTGTTAGGACCTATACGCCTGACTTAGTGAGAGGTGTGATCAGATGGAACAGAACTGTTGGACTCACTTCTTGATCAGACAGGCGCTGTCGTGCTCAGGGTTCTCCAGCTTGTCTTCAATGGTCTTCCAACGTTTCTCCAGCTGCAGCATCAAATAGTCCACCTCGATCCTGTTCACCTGAGGATCCATCGGATCAGAACACATTCAACACCGGTTATAACAAAAATATCAGCTCTGGAGAGGGGTGTCTCATCAACCAGTTATTGTAATATTTTTCTCTCTTCTTTCCTTTTGTTTAGTTAAAAAATGAATTCATTTTGTTTTCTTGACCTTTAAATGAAATCTGAAACATTTTTACTGAAACTGGAAATTTTTAATTTCCAAAAATCACAAAGATAATTCAGAAAGCATCCAAATTCAAAGATTTTATAGTTTCCATGTTGTTTCATGTATCATAGAGTAAAAACATGATCGTCCAGCCTCAGATAAACCAAACATTTAAAATAAAAACTAAACCAACATTTACTCAGTTTGTGAAAAACAAAGTTAGGTCCTTCTTACTTTTGTCTCCATCTCAGATGAAAGTCTGTGGAAGAATTCGTGCCAGCCCTCTTCCGGAAGCACCACTTTTTTTGGAAGCTCTTGCACCTCGGACTCCTTCACCGCGTCGACCTGCTGATGACCATCTGTGACCTCCGGAGAGGGCTCTTCTGTTTTCTGCTGGAGATTAAAGAGGACGAAGTCAGGTGGAGAATCAAACTCTACTCAGATCAAACTGAGATCATCGTCTTTACAGTTTAAATCTGAATGGCTGAATGATCCACCGTTAACCTTTACTGTTTAGTTTTAGACACCATCAATCTAATCTAATCTTTATTGTTAGGAAACTATATATTTTCATTTCAGTGGCTCATATTATGTTGATAGTTGTTTTTTATGTTATAAAATCTCTGTTCTTTATAAAACCCTCCAGTGACTTCAAACCTACAGTTTCTTGCTCCTGCATGTTGGTCGTTTTCACCTCCAGCTCCTCCATCATCGCGTAAAGCTCCTGTGGAAGAAAAAAACTTGGTAGCACCATGAGAAGAAAGAAAACTAAAGTATTCTATAGACGTGTTTCTGTACATTTTGGAGTTGTGGAGCCATAACTGTATTTGGACACGTTAGAGCTCATCAGTCTGCAGACTGAATGAGGCGATCTAAAGATGATCAGATCGAGCTCATGGTTTGACGTTTACCTCAATCAGCCCTTGTTTCTGTCCGCTGTCCTCATGCAGGATCCTTGTTGTCTCCTGGAGTTTTTCACAGTCTTCTTGAAGCTGCAGAACGGCCCGCTGCACATCCTTCACTAGTCCAATATTCTGACCCACACAGAAACACAAATGCATCTTAGACTCATCACACTGACTTCCTTACACTCAGTCCTGATTAACCCAACGACTAGACTACAAGCTGCCAATCCCCCTAACAGAGTGGACCTGAAATGGACCAAGCATAAGAGTGTGACCTGTCTGCTGTACTGACTCTGGCTGCCTGTCTCTCCTCCAGCTGCAGCGCTTTGACTCGGTTCAGCTGCTGGATCAGACCGTTCACCATATCCTGCAGCTGCTCGTGCTGCTGCTGCAGAAGGCTGAGCTCACTGCCAGCGTTTACAGGGATGGAGGTTTGATGTGACCTCTCAGTGACCTCACTAACACCCTGCTCCTCACTCCTGTCCTGGAGGCTGCTGGACATTGGGGTGGTCTCGGACAGGATCGTGTCCTCTATCATGGCCCGCAGGTCGTCCAGCTGAAGTCAGAGAGCTCAGATTTAAACATGTTCACTGAGTCAGTGACTGAACAGAGTGAGTGGTTCTAACTGGTGAAAGGTTCGTTCACATGACTACAGTTCCTCTTCTGACTGACTTCCTGTCTGACCTGATCCTGCAGGTTCTGGTCTGAACATCTTTCCTCCAGCTGAACTTGCTGGTCCCTCAGCTGCTTCATGTTTTCCTCCAGTATCTGTAAAGACTTCCTGACATGAAGGTGTGAACACAACAAAACAGAGACCTCAGGTTTGCACGTTTCATAGCAAGTAGAGTAAAATAAAGTCCTTTTATCAGGTAGATCATGTTTATATGAACCACTTGACTGACTGAAGTGCTGCAGAAAGGCCTGTTCAAAAGTCCTGATCCAGTCCGGAGGCTTTTTAATCACCTTATTGGAGCTAAATCCTGTTTCCTGTTTATCATTTTTCATAGATTCATGTTAAGAAATGAGAAAATAAAAACATGTCTCTGTGACATCCTGCTGGCAACAAAAAGCCAACAGATGCTATATAAGTTTTCTGTTGTAGTTCTGTTGTAGTTCGGGTTCATCTCTTTAGTTTAGAAAACGTTTTCTGTGTGAAAGATTTATGGATCAAAGTAAAACAAAAAAGATAAACAACAACCCACTGAAACTGAGAATAAAAGCCAACTTCCAAAGACATTTTTCTTCAGGCCATCAGAAAACCTGCAGCACTGTTGATCCAGAACACTTTAAAATGCTCTAGGAAAATTCTGAATTAAAAACTGAATCAGGAGTTCTGAGCAGAACTGGATCGGGGGTTAGGTGGACTACTTTACGACTGATTCATCTCTCTGCCTCTCTGTCTTTACCTGAGATACAACACATGCTGTTTGAGCTCATCAAATGCTGGGCTCTCTACATCCAGACTCTCGGAGGCCGGCACCGAGCTGCTGCTTCTGTCCTTCATTGTTAGTGTCATTACCATCTCCTCCAGGTTGTCCAGCTTTGGACAGACACATCAGCCCATCAGAACCAGAACTGATAACACCTTTGTCTTTGTTTTTGTCTTCTTACCTTGTCTCGGTCACTCATCAAATCCTCTATCAACACTTTCTGCTGGTTCAGCTGAGCCATCATGTTGTTGGACCTAACAGAACCTGAGAGAACAACGAGAACATGATGTTTCTCAGGAGATGGATCATCTCCAGCCTGGTTCTGAGCAGTTAACAGATACATGGCATTTACCAAAAGGTTTTATCTAAAATCTTAAACTGAATAAAGGGAAAATTGTTTTAATCACTAATAAACCTCGTGTGTGTTCTGATGCATAAACACAGAGTCCACCTGAGCATGGACAGTGTGTGAACGTGTTGTTTGAACGTTCTATCAGAACATCTCAGATGTTTGGTGAAATTTGATCATTTAGTTCATCTCACCAGATGGAACCAGAACGATGAGCACAACAGCAGACATCTAGAGCTTGTAGCTGATAGCAGCTGAGGGCTGGTGTAATGGTACCTTTGTTGTTGATGAGCTCGTTCAGCTGAGCCAGCTGGACCTGGTCTATCTTCTGTTCCTCCAACTCAGACATGCGACCCTCCAGCTGGATGAATTTCTCCTGCAGCTTGTTGGTGGTATTCACAGCCACCATCATCTCCTGGTACCAGGTTGAGCTGCTGACCTTCTCAAACGGGTCCACATCATCATTCGTTGTGTCGGGGTCATCTTTAACCTGAACAGGTGGGTCGAAGGAGGCCTCGGAGGTGTCAGTGGTTTCCGGTGGGTTTAAAACCGATTCAGAAACAGAAGGAGCTGCTGGTGCCGTGCCTTGCTCATTGGGTGAGGAGGATGGGGGTGTGTGAGGAGGTCTGATGGTAGGACTGTGAGGTTCTACTGGAGAAGTTGAATCCATGACATCTGTGTTTGATGGTCTCTGTAAAAAGATTAGAGATCTGGATCTCTGGTATCACTTTACAATAAGGGTCCCTTTAGTGCATTATTAAGCATTAATAAACTATTAAATAAAGTATTAACAACTGCTTAATGTTAATGTTAATATTAATTAATGCATTACTAAGCAGAGCCCCCATCCCCGGCCCTTTGTTCTAACCTTAAGGACACTTAATAGTTAACCATATCGGTAATGTTAATAAAGGGATCCTGTTTATTAATGCTTAATAATGCACAAGCTAACGTTAATTAAGGGACCCTTATTGTAAAGTGTTATCGGATCTCTGAACCCACGGCTGATTTTATGGATTTTAGAGCAGATGTCAAAAAACCTGAACTTCAGAAATCAAATCTGTAAATTTTACTGATCTATAAACATGATGATTCACGCAAAGTTATTATTGATACAAACGACTGGAAGCTTTTCTTCAACCTGCATCTTCTGATGTCAGAAAACTAATTATTTCATTTATGAAAAAAAATCTCAAGTCTACACACACACACACACACACACACAAGAAGCTCCTAAAGCCACTGTTTTCTTCTGACCTTGCTGAAGTGTGCGTTGAACTGGGCCGACTGCACAAACTCAAGGCTCTGACTCAGCTTCTCTGGTTCTGGATATTTCTGAAGAGTTTCCCTCAGAGAGCTCTGTCACACAGGGAGGAGATGAAACATCAGAGTTATGCACAAACACACAGCTGTTCAGTCTGACACCTGATTGACTTCCACACACCACTGCACTTGATTACACAGCCTGTAATGAAGAGGCTGCAGATACAATAAAGCAAAATGTGTTTTTTTCCCAACTAATGACATTTTTTTAAAGTTATTTTTTTTGTCAAACAACCTAAAATAAAAAACTAATTATATTGAAATTACACATGTAAACATTAATATAATAATAAAGTTAGGTCATTTAAAAAAATAATATTAGAAAATAAAGTAGAAATGGACACATCAACCATAGAAATATGTCTATGACATCTACAAGCTGCTTCGTGATTCTGCCAGCGCGCCCCCTGCTGGGCAGAGTGAAGACTACACAGACTCACCACGGCGTTCTCTAGAGTGTCCACACGGTGGCAGCACTTCTCCACCTCTGTTAGTGTTTGCGTCTGAGAGTCAGCAGCCTGGAAACAATAAAAACACACAGTCTGTCATTGAATTCTGTCCCACATACAAAACTCAGCTAAACACCTCAGAACTAACCAGAACTTTACTGGCTTCTCACTTTTTCTTGACTTTTAAACACAAGTTCTGTGATTTTTAAAAGGTTTGAGTAAATAAATAAATCATTTACTTGAGTTGTCTACTCTCCTGAAAATTTTCAAATTTTAAATGAGTTGTAAAAAAATTTTAATGATTATTTTTAATAGCTGCAAAAAATGAAAAAAAAAGTTTAAATATGAAGTGTCATCACAAACAATCCACTAAAACAGTTTTACAACAGCAAAGAGAATTTTCAGTTTCTAAAGTGATCTCAAGCTTCTGCAGCTCTTCTAGTGCCCTAATCTAAAGTGTTAAAGGCTTCACACCACGGTACATTTAACCAACACCTGCAGAAACTCAGGCAACAGCCTGTTAAGTGGAAAATTAATTATGTAAAAGAACTAAATAATTTATTATTTCTTCACAACAAACATGAATGACTTTCCAAGACCTGGACGCTGTATTCTAGAACACATACTCATATAGATACACAAGCATTACATGTTATTTTGGAAACGAAATAAAAATAATAGAATATATTATCATACAGTTAATTTTATTTATTTTATAGTTTTTAAAGGTGCTAAGTAAGTTTTAGATGAGACACAAAATCAGATAATCAGTTGGTAAGATTGTGTTGGAGCAAAATGTAACTTTCATTAGGTTTTTATTCATTGGAGGATTAGATCAGGTAAAAGCCTGATGCATAATAAATGTTGTTTTCAGGGTCGATAACAACTTGTAAATAACAGGAAGCAGCGATTGGATTCTTTGACCTCAGATCCAAAACCTCTAAACATTCTTTAAAAGTCCTTAAGTTTTTTCTGTTTCTCTTCTAATTCCATAGTTTTTTTGTTCTTATCTTGTCCACAGAGTAGCAAAGTTTCGTTGTTTTACTTTTTAAACCTTGCTACTCTGTGGACAAGATAAGAACAAAAGACTCTGGGTTTCTGCTCAGGACTGAGCTGCTCTCAGAAGACTGCTGAATGTGTTTCTATTTAACAAACAACTCAAATGATAAAATCAGAGCAGAAACAGAGGCTCGTGTTTCATACTTCAGACACTGAAAAATCAGATGATAAAAACCAAATGTGACTATTTCTCCACTCGGTGGAAGTGCCTTTGAGCAGTTAGACCTTGGATTGTTGGTGAAGCTCCTCCATCTTCTCCTCCAGATCATCTTTCTGTTTCTGCAGCTCCTTAATGAGCTCCAACGCCTGCAGAAAAACAAGAGGATCAGACCCAGATTTCATCAGGTTTCTCTGGTGGTTCTAATGACAGAAGTGTGTTAAGATCAAATGAAACACTTTACTGTAAATTGAAAACACCCTCATTAGTCTGTCCTCTGACCTTTGACCTCAGACAGAACATGCTGATGACAGATCAAGCTGTTGCACCGTTTTCACATCATGTTTCTGGCTGATTCTGTGCAGGGTTTTTTCATTTCCCATGAGGCCATGGGGGATTGTTTGCTGAGCAAACATTCATGTTTAATCTGTTCTGTTGTGGCTGAAAATAAATTCCATAGCTGCATGTGGAGGAATTTAACGGTTGCTGGATGTGTCGAGACATGAAATGATGCACAGCGACCCCCCCGAAGCGCTGGCTGCAGCCTGAATGACTAACAGCAGGTTAATGAGTTCAGGCCCGCTTCCAGTCAGGCTCGGTCTTTTTATACATCAGTGAGTTTCTCAATTAGTTCAAACTAAAACTTCAGGAATTCCTGCATCTGGCATTAAACATAGGGCTGGACGATATAGAAAAAAGGTTTATCAATAAAAAAAAATTAATATTGATCGATATCAATAATTATTGAAAACTATATAAAAAATGTAGAAAAATATTTCAAGTGCAGCCCTGGTGATTTTATGTCATTATTTTATAATAAAACATGTTGGTTGTGCTACCAGACTTGGGTTTTTATCCATTCTATGCAAATTTTGCAAACCACCATTGTTTGTTTTTTGTCAGACTTATAAAAATGAAAATATTGCCACACTTTTTACCTATCCATCCATCCATCCATCCATCCATCCATCCATCCATCCATCCATCCATCCATCCATCCATCCATCCATCCATCCATCCATCCATCCATCCATCCATCCATCCATCCATCCATCCATCCATCCATCCATCCATCCATCTATCCATTCTCTTCCGTTTATCCGGAGTAAGGTCGTGGGGGCAGCAGCCTAAGGAGAGAGGCCCAGACTTCCCTCTCCCCAGCCATTTGGGCCAGCTCTTCCGGGGGAATTCCAGGGTCTTCCTTTGGGTCTCCTCCCAGTTGGACGTGCCCAGAAAACCTCACCAGGGAGGCGTCCAGGAGGCATCCTAACCAGATGACTGAGCCACCTCAACTGGCTCCTCTCGATGTGGAGGAGCAGCTGATCTACTCTGAGCCCCTCCCAGATGACCGATCTTCTCACCCTATCTCTAAGGGAGAGCCCAGACACCCTTGGAGAAAACTCATTTTGGCCGCTTGTATCCGCGATCTCGTTCTTTCAGTCACTACCCAAAGCTCGCGACCATAGGTGAGGGTAGGAACGTAGATCGACTGGTAAATCAAGAGCTTCGCCTTCCAGCTCAGCTCTCTCTTCACCACGACAGACCAGTACAACGCCCGCATCACTGCAGAAGCAGCACTACTGTAACCTTTTTTGGGACGATTTCCTCCGCCTCTCCTTGCTGCAACATCTTGTTTAAGTCACATTGCTGTCTGTTTAGGTTTGAGAGGGGAGGGCTTGGTGATGGAGCGTGCTTGAGTCTGTGTTTTTGATTGGTTGAGTATAAGTAATGACTCTAGTATGATGCTACCAATTAGACTAAAATATTAAAAGAATGGAAACTTTTATTGAAGCTTTTATTGATCTATTTTTTTCTATTGCACCACAAGTTTATCGATCGATATATATCATTATGGAATTATTGTCCACCCCTATAAACATTAAAGGTTTATATTCAGAAATTTTATATTTGTATAAAATCCTGTAAATAAATGTTAGCTGACCTTTTCTTTTTTTAGAAAAATCATCCAAACCAAAATATTTGCAGAAAAAAACTGTGAAGAAATCTAACAGAAATGTCACTGGTTCCAATCTCAGTGATTCTTCCTGTGTGCTGGAGGGACTGGATGGATGGATGGATGGATGGATGGATGGATGGATGGATGGATGGATGGATGGATGGATGGATGGATGGATGGATGGATGGATGGATGGATGGATGGATGGATGGATGGATGGATGGTTTACTTTAGATTGCTCTCATATTTGTCATATTTTGTTCCATCCAAACTCCAGACATGAGTCAAAACCACCAGACCTTCAGAACATCCATGAAAAAGACAACCTGTTGAAAATCCAAGAGTTAGAGTTGTTACCCACTCCAGTGATCTAAAATGTAAAACCCAGTTTTTGTTAGAAGCAACACTCAAACAGAACTTATTAAGAGTTCACTTTATTCTCTGTTTAGTTTTATTCGTTTAAAATGTTGCTGTTTTTGTTTTCCAAATTTAAAATGTTTTTTCTTCAGCTCTAAAACATCTCACGCTGCTGTCAGCTCAGAGGAAATCTTGTTTTTTTTTATTGCCTAAGAAACAAACAAACAAACAAACACACAGAGCGTAGGGTGGAGCAGACCTCCTGCGCAGAGCTAGCTCATTGATCAGCGTCCTCTTCATTACTCTTTAAGCTCTTGGTTCAGTAAAAACAGTCACACATTAACTGAACACACAATCGTTACACTCTGAACAAACGGCGTCACTACCGGTTTGCACAGACACACGGGCTTTCACCAGAGTGCTGCTGGTGACATGTGGTGCACGCCACCATAGGAGGGCAAGCCAGGTCAGCTTGTCATGGTTAAACCAGCAGAAAGAGCGGCCGACCCGGTCTGAGCCCAAACAGGACATGAATGATTCAGTCGGGCTTCAGAAAGCTGCAGCATCACCTGCTTTTCACCTGAGAGCTATTCACTGACTGACAGCTGGACTCATCTCTGTGGGGGACTAATTACCCCCTATCACATGGAGGCAGGACAAGAGGAGGATGAGATCAGAACCGAGGGCAGGTCTGGACCATGACAACGCTAATCTAACTCCTTCAGCTCCACCACTAAAACACAAGCTGTCTACTGAAAGAAAAGCTGAAGATGCTGAGCTCTTTTGGCCGCAGCCTGACAGAAACCTGGAGGGAGACACGCAGAGGTCATTTGAGACGTCACGATGACACCCGTCTTCTTTGTGCTTTCTGTCATCAGCAGCTTAGTGCTGCTGAAAGTCCACAGATGGGAGAGAAGGAGGATGAGGAGGACGAGGAGGAGGAGAAAGGCATGCTGCTGGCTAAAATTCTCCACATTCAGATACGTCACATGAACAAAAATACTCTCACAGAAACATCAAATAATTCAAAAACACAAGTGAAAAAAACATTAAATAAATCAAACACCACTGTGACTGCATTTGGGTTTAAATTTTGATCTGCTAGAAACTCTAATTTTACATTAAACGTTTCATAATTATTGGATGCAAAACCTCTAAACATTTCTCTGATTTGTGCCTTTTTTATCTCCTCTCTTCTGTCTGTGACGTCTGACTCAATCTCAGCTAAAGGTGCTGAAGGAGGCCTCAGCCTCCAAAAGGAGAGAGGATCACAGCATACATTATTGTTTAAAACATCCCATCTCTCTAGTCTCATTCAAAACAGGCAAACCTGGTCTTGATCATTAGTTTATCAAACTTTGTAGTTTTTTTTTTCTCTTTGGACTTCAGCTGCTTAAGTCTGACCTGCATTCAAAAAATCTTCTAAATTCAAGAGATGAAAACCAGATAAGTAAAGCAGACTGAAAATATGATTTTTGATCTATCAAGGTGATGACAGCTGAAGAGTGTTATTCTGACTGACTTTTCATTTTGATCTCCACTTTTTCAGTTTCCTGAAAACTTTTATAAAAACTGGACATCAGGCTGAGAAACGTTTTCCGCTTCAGACTAGAACAGGTAACAACAACAAAATATTTCACGTCTGTCGGATTATTATTGTTATTATCACATTAACAATTCCAAAAATAAACTTTTAATCTATCAGACCGGATGGGTTGTCACCCTCACCTCTAACACGCCGCCTTCGCAGGTCTGGATGCGGCTCAAGATCGCAGCTGAGTCAGGGTCCGAGATCGGAGAACCACCGGAGCCAAGCCCCTTCTGATGCTCGGTACCGGGCAGAATCTGTTGGTCCGACTCAGGTACGTCCCTCTGCGCTTCCACATCCACCTTCTCATCCTCCCCCTCCAGCTGTCGGTCTGAGGTGACCAGGGATGTTTCGCCGGGAAGAGAGCCCCTCCACTGGATCTTCAGCCCCCGGATGTCCAGCTGTTTCAGCACCGCCAGGAGCAGCGCGTGAAGGGCGCTGAAGTTGACGGAGCTTTCGTGTGGTGTTCCGATGGATACGTTTAACAAATCGAATAAGCTGATGCTCTCCGACATGTTGGTTTGTGTCGGAGGAAAAAACTGTTAAAACGGTTAAACAAAGCTGCTTCCGACTGTCAGCGATTTAGCTATACTGCCCGTTACAATAAATACCAAAAGACACATCGGGTAATGTCAAATATAGGTTAAGAAGTCTGTTTGGTGGTTGGTCTGTTACCGGTTAGGCTACCAGGTCCCTCATTCCACCAGCGGAGGGAATCACGGAGCTTGATACATCATATCTTGGAGCGGTCAACAGAAAACAACGGCCTCCGGATGTAGAAAGAGACAAATTAACCGGAAATAGCCAGGAGTTTTTTTCAGAACAAGTTTAAAAATAACTGATAAATATTTCTAATGGCAATACTGAACAACTGAGACTCACACAATACTGAAACGGACTTATTAAAGGTTTTTGACCCTTACGGAAAACGAACTCAATCAGTCTGAGAAATACAGTGAAATAGTTTACACTAAATTGCTTTTATTTTGAAATGCTTTTCGGAAAAAGAATTAGCAATGTATATTGATGAGCGCGCTTCACGCAGCGCGGTACCACGTTGAACAACTCACAGCGTTGCTCGTTGCTAAGGCAACAAGAACTGGTCAAGTTGCGTTTGAGGAACGAGGAAATCTCGTATTTTTCTAATTCACTTTTAATGTCAAATTAATTGTTTATTGACATTAATGTTTCGGTTTCCATTTTAAAATAAACAGGCAGGTATTTAATGAAATTGTATATAGCCGATACATTATGTTAAACGCAATTGTTAAAAATGTATATATATATATATATATATATATATATATATATATATATATATATATATATATATATATATATATATATATATATATATATATACAGTATATACAGGTCCTCAAAAAATTCGCATATTGTGATAAAGTTCATTATTTTCTGTAATGTAGGCTACTGATAAACATTAGACTTTCATATATTTTAGATTCATTACACACAACTGAAGTAGTTCAAGCCGTTTATTGGTTTTAAATATTGATGATTGTGGCATACAGCTCATGAAAACCCAAAATTCCTATCTCAAAGAATTAGCATATCATGAAAAGGTTCTCTAAACAAGCTATTAACCTAATCATCTGAATCAACTAATAAACTCTAAACACCTGCAAACGATTCCTGAGGCTTTTAAAAACTCCCAGCCTGGTTCATTACTCAAAACCGCAATCATGGGTAAGACTGCCGACCTGACTGCTGTCCAGAAGGCCATCATTGACACCCTCAAGCAAGAGGGTAAGACACAGAAAGAAATTTCTGAACGAATAGGCTGTTCCCAGAGTGCTGTATCAAGGCACCTCAGTGGGAAGTCTGTGGGAAGGAAAAAGTGTGGCAGAAAACGCTGCACAACGAGAAGAGGTGACTGGACCCTGAGGAAGATTGTGGAGAAGGACCGATTCCAGACCTTGGGGGACTTGCGGAAGTAGTGGACTGAGTGAAAACATCCAGAATGTACAGGCGTGTGCAGAAAATGGGCTACAGGTGCCGCATTCCCCAGGTCAAGCCACTTTTGAACCAGAAACAGCGGCAGAAGCGCCTGACCTGGGCTACAGTGAAGCAGCACTGGCCTGTTGCTCAGTGGTCCAAAGTACTTTTTTCAGATGAAAGCAAATTTTGCATGTCATTCGGAAATCAAGGTGCCAGAGTCTGGAGGAAGACTGGGCAGAGGGAAATGCCAAAATGCCTGAAGTCCAGTGTCAAGTACCCACAGTCAGTGATGGTCTGGGGTGCCATGTCAGCTGCTGGTGTTGGTCCACTGTGTTTTATCAAGGGCAGGGTCAATGCAGCTAGCTATCAGGAGATTTTGGAGCACTTCATGCTTCCATCTGCTGAAAAGCTTTATGGAGATGAAGATTTCATTTTTCAGCACGACCTGGCACCTGCTCACAGTGCCAAAACCACTGGTAAATGGTTTACTGACCATGGTATTACTGTGCTCAATTGGCCTGCCAACTCTCCTGACCTGAACCCCATAGAGAATCTGTGGGATATTGTGAAGAGAAAGTTGAGAGACGATCAATATTAAAACCAATAAACGGCTTGAACTACTTCAGTTGTGTGTAATGAATCTAAAATATATGAAAGTCTAATGTTTATCAGTACATTACAGAAAATAATGAACTTTATCACAATATGCTAATTTTTTGAGAAGGACCTGTATATAGTACTGTTATTGCTTTGCTTGTTGTAGAACTGTGAACAAGTCATCTGTAAGCTGTTGGGTTCCTTTCTTGTCATTTAAAGTTTTGCTTTAATCAGGAAACGCAGTATTGACAGTTAATATAAATTGATTTGAATTTAATTGTCAGTCTGTTAAAATAATTTATTCACTCATCAGATAGTCACTTCATCATTTATAAGTCACTTTGCACCAAAGTGTGAAGCAAATACATGAAGAGATAAAACACACAGCTAAGGTTCAAAATGTTTTATTGATAATAAAAACAAGCAAGTGGAACGCAGATTTTCATTCTTAACCACCACATTCAAGTATAAAATAAAATCACCTTTGTGGATTATTTCCCTAGACATCCTTGATTGCAGCCATTCCCGTCATAACATTAAACAAAATCAACAATAACAGCAAAAGAGCACCCGTCCCCCGAAGAGTAATAAACTTAAGAGTAAACCACTGTGCTGCTGTGATTCAGATCAGTTTAGTTTTACTTAATCTGATTGTAAAAACAAGAAAAGTCTGCAGCCCCAAATTTTAAGTTTGTTCCAAGTGTGCAACATATTTAAAGACAGGCAAGGAAAAAAATTCTGTTTCATTACTTGTGTTTGACTACAATAAAGTACCAGAACTCAGTTTTATTTTAAAGAGTTGACCTTATTTTGACCAAACACAAATAGATTCTATCAGCAGATTCTAGCTTTAATTCAAGAAAAATGTACCTAACATGCTCTGAGTGACACATACGACTTTAATGTGTTTTCTAAGAAAGCAAATGGTATTTGCAGGAGACTTTTCCAAGTAATCTGTGGCTCATATCTCACAGCTTTCTTTAAACCAATCCTAAAAGCTGCTTCAGTTTTAAACATCTTTTCTGAGTCAAAAACAGCTCATTTACTCTCAGATACCTGAGATTTCACCCTGCTATCTCAGTGTTGCCAGAAATTCAGCAAAACAAGTCTCCTGATACCCCTGAAACATCCACTGCTGGATTGTTTGAGGTGAGAAACAGCAGCAGAAAAAAGAAAGATGTTCATTTATTTCCTTCATTCACAAACTAAGCCTCCTGCTACCTTTGTCAGAGCTAAATGCAGTCAGACAGAAGTAACAATGAGACAATCACTGGAATGCAGAGACAGTTTATAGGTAATAAGATCTTGTTCTAGTTGCATCTAAACCAATCAGGTGAATGTGTGAATGAGGATTTCTCTCAGAACAAAGTCTTCATGTCTGAAACCAGGTTTCCCTTTAAACTGGATTTCTCTAAAATCCTGTCTAAGAAAAACTCCCATCTGCATCACGAAGAGGTCACTTGACCCTGGAGGGGCTGAGTGTCAGCGTTTGGTTTCGTTTGTGCTCCTTACTTTAGAAGTCTGGATAAGTCTGGCTTGTTTCTAAAGTCCAATTCCAATGGTCTTCTTAAAAATGTGTTTGTTTACTCAGAACCAATCCTTGTACCCGACCACTTTCTGATGATACAGAACAAATAAGATGAGGGCTGAATCAGGACCCCTGCACATTTCTGTGTATTTTAGTGTATTTATAGCTACTGCTCAAAGGAAATACTCTAATATTGAGCATATGGATGTGTTTTCATGATGAAATTTATAGAATTTATCTCCAGAATCAAACTAAAGTCCTCAAATGCAGCCAGAGCAGCTGGACATAAACAGACCCAGTTATTCTTCCCTTTACCTGCAACAGATCCATTTCATTGGCTTCTAATCAAAAGTGCTAGATATTTTATCCTTCACCCATCAAGCAAATGTATTTCAAGGAATTATTAAGTGATAATAAAACTTTAAAGTAAAAAAAAGGAAGAATTTGGGCATGAAACAGGACAAGGTATATCTGCTGAGGACACACATCCTGCAGCTCTCTGGTTTAATCAGGATAAATAAACCACTAATAAACTGGGTAGCTCAGTAAAAACTAAACGTACCACAGCATCAGCCTCCCACATGAAAAACTTGATCACACTGTTTTATCCAGCTGTGAGAGACAAGCACTTCCAGATGTGCCTTCTTCGTTCTGGTTCAGATGCTGCCATAGTCCGAGTCCCGCCTGATGGACTCTGCCTTCCACTCAGCCGCAAAAAAGGAGATGGTGCCCAGAAACCCGGCGATGATGAGGATGAGCAGCTGCCAGTGGAGCAGCAGGTAGTTACTGTAGAAGAAGGCCAGAGCGGCCATGATGGACTGCAGAGAGAACAGCATGTTAATCAAACTCAAAGTGAAGACAAGAGCGGTTTCTGCTGTAATCCTCACCTGGATGAACTTGAAGACAGCGAAGGCGGGGGCGCTGTTATCATGGAACACGAACCCAATGATGCTCAGGAGCTGCGTATTGTAGCAGCTGTCACCCAGGCCAAGGAGGAAGCTGCAGAGCAACGCCACCCCAACACTGACACGGAAAGAGAAAGAAAACATCCCAATCTCTTTTTATTATAAATAACAAAAAAGTCTAGTGACTAGTCTCTTTTTCACTAACCAGCTTCAGCAGCAGCACAGTAGAATAAAGAGTGTTGCGGTAACTTGAGTAATAACCGCTGTGTCAGTCTGAACAGACCGTTTTGGGGGTGTTTTCTTTACCTGGGGGTGATAAAAGCCTCTAGATCTGTTCCCTGCTCTGGAGCAATTGGAGCATCACTGGCAATGTTGAGGAAAATTAGGAAAAATGCAACAAAGTGAGTGATGAGTCCCAGCAGAACCACGGGGTTCCTGCCAAAACGGTGGTTTTTGTTCAGCATCCCAAAGACGCCCCCTCCTGGTCAGAGAACAGACAGGATGAATCCTAGTCCCTCTGCACAACTTTGACAGAACCAACAGCATCACAAATGAAAGACAACTCACCTAAGATCTCACCAATGCCAATGCAAATCCCAGATATCCCAATCAGACTCTTTGCATCGGTACCAAAGCCCGTCATGGCTCCAATACACGTCCCGTATACCCCGCTGTAGAAGGTGAGCTCCAGGCCTGTCAGAGTTCACAGAGCAGGGGATTACTTAAACAAGCAGAACCTGTTAGATACTAAAGATCATAATCATCACAGACCAAAACACTCCTCCTGAATCCACCCAGAAGCTGGAGAACAAATTGTAAATGGCCTGTATCTAATATAGTCCCTTCTAGGGTTCTACAATCCCCCCAACACAACTAGTCATTCACCCACAGCTGCCCTGGGGCACACGGGCAGAAGCGAGGCTGCTGAGCACCAGTCCCTCCAACCACCACCAGCAGACAAGGTGGGTGAAGTGTCTTGCCCAAGGACACAATGACTGCGATAGACGGGGTTTAAACCTGCAACCCTCCGGCTACAGGGCATGCACTTAACTCCTCTGCCACCATCGCCCCTGAACCACAAGAAGCAGGGTTCCAGAACCAGAACCTAACCGCACAAACCAAAACTGAAACAGGGCTGGAAAAGGTGTTTGATAAGAAAAAGAAACCAGTTAAATCAAGTTTTAATAGGCTAGAAACCAGTCTAAAAAGGCCGAAAGCAAGATTAAGTTTAGCAAAACAACAGGGTTGAATCTAGTCTAAAAGAAAACAAAAATAATGGTGAACCTGAAAACAAGTTCAGAATACTTTAAAAAAAACATTTTATAAAAATGTAATTAATGACCTCAATTAGTTTGAAAACAGGAAACCAACTAGTCAAAATCAGGTCTAAAAGACACGTAACCGGTTTACTACAAGTCCACATCAGGCATAACTGTGGGTTTCCCACTCTATCACTATTAAAAACAACAAAGGCTGATCAAAGTGCTGTAGATAAAAACAGATCAAACAAGCACAGGGACTGAGAACACAGATGTAAAAGAAGTAAAAAGGGTAAAAATGTTAAAGGCAATTTTGGATGAGGTCATTGTCAGGATCTCACATTGGGTCAAAGGTCAGGGAGTAAAAATGACTTTTTAAATGAGATTTAAAAACGGGAAGTGAGGGAGCCTGCCTAAAGGTCACCACAGTTAAAACCAGTCAGACACAAATATGGAACCAGTCTGACACTGGTTACAAATTAAGTTTAAAACAGAAACCAAACCTAAAACCATCACGGAAGCTGAAGATCAGGTTGCAAAAGTAGATGTAAAATGGTTAACATCAGACTCTAATCCATGTTTACAGACCAGTCCGACACCAGTCAGAAACCAGTCCAGAACCTTTTAAATCTAAAGTCTGTGAATGGAAATCCACATATTTCGGCAACATCTTTTTTCTCTTTTAGAATGTTTTTTTGTTTAATTCACATATTTCAAAAACGTTTTTCATTTAGTTTAGAAAGTATAAACTAATTTTCTATTTCTAAAACACCCAGACACCGATGAGTCTTATATTTCACCCACCGGTGTATCCTATGGAGATGCTCAGCAGCAGCATTTCTTTGGTGACAAACATTTTACAGGCTTTGACTGGAAACAGAAGAGCACAAATGAACAAACTAAAAATCACAGTTAATGTCATCAAGTTGTTTTAAAAAAATGTTTTTAATGAGCTTACTAAACGCATCCAGAGCCTGAGAACAGAGGCTTGAGTGAGACGAGCTGCAGGGAGGAAAGAAAAAAAACAAAGATGAGACGACTATATCAACATTTCTGCAATAAAACTCCCCCTCCAGTAGCCTGGCAAGCCATCCTATATATGTGTATATATCTGCAATAAAACTCCCCCTCCAGCAGTATTTTAGACAATTCATATGTTCTCTTGTCACTTTCACCTTATCCCTAAGCCAATCTCAGTCACCGTGGCAACTGTATTACAGTGGTTTTGAAGACAAATGTAGAAAAGGCAACAAAGGCTAGTATTTACAATGAAAGGTCGCCTGTCTGGTTGTGTTCTGTCCCACCAAAAACACGATTGTTCCTGCTCTGTATGACTCCAATCCGTCTTCTAGGAAAGGATCTCCTCGTCTACTCATCACACTAAATGGAGGTCTTATTTAAAACACGTCAGAGGCTCAAAGGTTTCAGGTCGCCTGAGAACAAATTTCTGCTAAAAATTAGCAGCGAGTCTGAACTCAACACGTCTTAAAGAGACAAAACGCAGCAGCTTCAAGGCAGAAATTCAATAAAATTATGACATTTAACAAAATGCATCTATACTTATTAAATATTGTTTTATTAATTTATAAATGAAACTGGAGTATTAGATCTATTTCATATCAGATCACAGTTTAGTTCCACTGGGTGTTAAACACATCTGGAATAAAATTTAACTTGAATTTTCTTTTAGTTTCATTTCAGTCACACTGGATTAAACCTTTTAAGATGATACATTTGGAACATTTATGCTTCGTTTCCTCACTTCCTTGACCCTCTACAGCAGGGGCATTCAATTCCGGTCCTGGAGGGCCAGTATCCAGCACGTTTTAGTGGTTTTTCTGCTCCAACACACTTGATTTAGTGGTTGAATCATCTGTGCAGCAGCTCATCAGGTTCTGCAGAAGCCTGTTAATTACCTGTTGACTGAAATCAGGTGTGTTGAAACAGAGTTAAAACTAAAAACGTGCTGGATACCGACCCTCCAGGGGCCTCATTTATCAACCGTACTTACGTACAGATCTGTGCGTATTTCGTGCATGGGAACGATTTTGCGCATTGTGTGGTATTTACCAATTTGTACTTGTGAAAACGTTCCTAAATATAAGAACAGCTCTGACCATGCGTAGGAACAGCATCTAGTGGTAGAATGAGGGAACAGCAATTCTGAAGGTCTCAGTGATCCACGCGTGTTTCTCATCCACTAATTATTCTACACAATGAATAAATATTTTGGTGGAAAAACAGCTGTGTCACATTATTGGTGCTAAAACACCCGTGATTGACGGGAATCTGACATTGTAGAACAGCTGATTTTGTGTTATTTTGTAATCACAATGTTTACTCTTCCCATGTTTATGATGTTTTAAATCATTTTGAATTTATTTATTTATTATGTTTTAATTTAATTTAATTTTTTGTCCTTGTGAAGCGCATCATGATTTTTCTTGAGATGCGCTATATAAAAGATCGTTTCTTATTCTTCCGATTCCAGTCCAGATTCTATTTTACAAATAAAACAATCCTCCAGAACCTCCTCTGCTCCCCGATCATACACGCGTTGTCAAGTGTCCGGTGCTTCGATCTCGCTGTCAATAAAGTTTTTCTTTTTTTTTTTCCAGGAAGGACCCAGGGAATCCCCTCCCGATCTGAGGACGTAGTGTGACCAAATATGGTTAATTGAGGGCGTTTCTGTATGTAAATGACGGCACACGGACACGCGCGCCTGCATGCGCACAGGTGGGATTTATCATCAGACGATTGCGGAAGAACACACGTATGAGAGGCCACCGCATGTTTCATATATCAGGACATTGACTGTTCGTACACACATTCTAAATTTCATCCGTAGGAGGGAATATAGGAACGTTTCTACGAACGTTTGATAAATGAGGCCCCAGGACCGGAATTGAATACCACTGCTCTACAGGAATAAAGATGTCATCAGAACTCACAGGCACAAGTATTACATTTAAGTGAGATGGACTCTGGTAATCTTGCAGAAGCTGAATGACAAACTCTGCAAACTGAGCTAAATTAGAGGATTTTGTGCCACTAACAACAAAAACAGCATTAAAAGCAGAGGTGAAATATCAAAGATGGTTGGTTGTGGGTTAAGTTGTGCTGTTACCAATACAGAAACCACATCTCTGGTGAATAAAGCACAGATCTGATTAAATTAACTTTATCTTGGAAGTACAACAAACTTCTGATGAGATAGTTTTTAAAAAAATCTAAATATTGTGAAAAGTAAAAAAGAAAAGTTTTATCTGCATCTGATTTAAATAGACAAGTACTCTAAATATGTTTTATTTAATTTCTGCTGTGACCGATTAGAGATGAGTGTCCTTAGTCTGCCACCACATACAGTGGGGCAAAAAAGTATTTAGTCAGCCACCAATTGTGCAACTTCTCCCACTTAATAAGATGAGAGAGGACAGGTGTTTTTTATACTGATGACGAGTTCCAGCAGGTGCCATTAATACAGGTAACGAGTCGAGGACAGATGAGCCTCTTATAGAAGAAGTCACAGGTCTGTGAGAGCCAGAAATGTTTAGCCTGGCCTGCCAGAGTCTCCCTCTGTCTATTCTACACAGCGGAAGAGTCTGGATACTCAGAGGCAGCGAGCACCATGAGGGGCGGGACTAGCTAGCTCAAAAATAACCAATCCGGGAAAAAGGCGAAAATGACGACTTATCACACGACGCTATAGTTTTTTAGCTGTAGTCAAAGACGGCGTCAAAAGAGCGCTGCTAACACTGTTCATGCTGAGCTGCACTGCAGTTAACCCCAGCTTTCCGGCATTTTTTACTCGTTACTCCATTAGCGCAAGTAAAGGTGACACAACGATATGTGTTTTTTAGCGGGATAAGCACCTTCCTCAGTAGAAATGAATGCACTGGGGGGCGAATGGAGACCCATCTAAGATTGTGGCCAGCCAATACAGCAGCTTCAATAGGCAGCGCCAGTCCACGAGGCGTCTACGTATTTATGTCTGTGGGTAGCACAGCGCAAACATCTTTCTATAGAAGAAAGGCTTTTAGCGCTAATTCTTGTTGTGGTTTTAAAGACACGTCCAAGTAATTTAGAACAGAGGAAAGAGCCGCAGCGAACTCCGCTTCAGACGCCATCTTCGTTGTTTATGAGAAACTGAGCGTTGCGGTGTGTGACGTACGCTGCTCACCGCTGATTGGCTCGGTGAGAACTCTCAGGGGGTGGGGTTATTTGAATAGGAGCGTTACCACTAGTTCTGTGTAGAATAGACAGAGTGCAAGTCTGGCAGGCAAGGCTAAGAAATGTTGCTTGTTTGTAGGAGACCAAATACTTATTTTCCACCATAATTTGCTAATAAATTCTTTAAAAATCATAAAATATGATTTTCTGGATTTTTTTCTCATTTTGTCTCTCATAGTTGAGCTATACCTATGATGAAAATTACAGGCCTCTCTCATCTTACTGAGCGAGAGAACTTGCACAATTGGTGGCTGACTAAATACTTTTTTGCCCCACTGTAGTCTGAGTGAGTCCTGTGTGTTGGCTCAGCTTCTTAAAAGGCAAAAAACCTCAAGAACTTCTCCTAATATGTTCCCAGTTCAGGAAGAAGATTGTAATCTGAAAGTTTTAGGGTTTTTTTTATTTTGTTGCTGTGAAGAAACTTTCAAAAATCTGACCCAGAGTAAATGAGGTTTTTCAGAAGCGACATTCTGTGCCTAACCTGGGTAAGGAGGCATCATTGGAGTCCGTCTGCAGCAGCGACTCCGTCACCTCAGAACGAGATGAAGATTCCGGCTCAGGTTTCCGGATCAGGAAGAAGAGGAAACAGCCTACTAAACTGATCACCGTTAGAGAGATGAACACCGTCCGGCGGTCCTTGTCTGAGACAGACAACATGAGTCAGATGCCTAAATAAGCTTTCAAGTGAATCAGCACAAGCAGATGATTCTAAAAACAGCATGAAGCACAAACACAAGGCAAGGATTAGTTTAGGAGCAGCTGGATTCATACCAGTGATGTGCACGTGTCCGTGCCAGGCACAGTAAATGTACAGGTTTCCAAAGAATAAACTGCAAACAAAAGAAGCAAAATTGAGAACAGCAAAAAAAAATCAAACATATTCTTTACATCTGAACGAGAAAAAAATTACAACCAGTTTACCAGGAGTGATAATGAAGCTGATTTAGATGTCTGAAGCTTCTGTACCTTAAATATTTCTACCTTGTTTCAGTATATATTTACTAGAAAAGTGTCAGCAATTGGAATTTAGATTCTATGCAATGATTTTAAAAACCCACAGGCCAAATGGGAACTAATTCATGCGCCTTTTATCCTGATGAGCACATTTTCATAAAGTTAATGAGCAACATAATATCATAATATAGTAAAAAGGATGAAGAATGAGGCCACAGCTTTGGTGAATTTACCTGAACTGCATCAGAGACCAAAATATGCCACTGTTTCTGCCAATGGTGCTGTCGGTGGAGTTGATGGTTAGCACGTTTCCCTGAGCCGTCCAGAGAACTAAGAACCAGGGATCAAAGGATCAATACCAAAAAGCAAAGTGGTAGAAATGTTTTATTGGATGTCACCTCTCTACCTGCTGCTGCTATCCCAACCAACACCGACGCTGTGTAGAAGCTCCATGTAAATGGGTTGATGAACACAGCGATGTAACCGCTGGAAAAAAATGTGAAAATATTTCAAGAGTCTGAAATAACATAACATGCTTCAGATGCATCAGTGAGAAGAGATGTACCTGTACAAAAGGCCACTAACGAACATCGAGACCTGAGGCCCGATGACTGTCACCACGGAGGGAGCGATCAGGTTGGATGCAGAGAAAACTCCATAAATGATAGCCATGCTGCAAAATTGATTTAAAAACTATGTTTAGCTAACACTCGGGGACTGGTGTGCTCTTGTTTTTTGTTGTTGTTTTTTTTTTTTTTTGATGAAGGCTGTGTTGAAAGTATATTAAAACTGATAATAAAATCTTTGCCCACTGATTTTACCTCAGAGATGTCATTAACACAATTCATCAATTAGGGTAAAATCTACAAAGTCAGACAAGGAAAGTAGAACGATGACAGGAACATATTTAAATAAGCGTCCACCTCATTATTTTACCTGGTATATCCACTCCCATGAAATTCTGTGCTGTTGAAGCTTTTTATAACTGTTTGCTGCAAAAAAAAAAAAAACATGCTTAAATACCGCGGTGAAGTTAGTTTGACGTTGGAAGTTGGATATTCGACAGACATTGGTTCACTGCAGTCAGCGATGAGTCTTAATGCCGTGCGCTGAGCCACAGACGGCGGTTAGCTAGGCTTCCGAGGACACGCTCGGGAGCGGTGGTTCGCTTTACGGACCATCAACAAATTTCTAGTCATTTGTAAACGACTACAAAAAAAAAATCAAAAGCTGCCGGATTTATTGACTAAATCACTAAAAATTACTTCTGAGTTGTGTTACTAAACTACATCTACAAGACACAACGGTTTTTAACCTA
>SSNS01000487.1:353159-397013 GCA_006937985.1 Aphyosemion australe
CCATTTTGGAGAATTTCTTGAATTCCTTTGAGATAAATACACAAAAACAAACAATAAAACATGGGTAGTAGGAAGGAAGTGCAGACCAAGAGTTCGTTTAGAGGAAATCTGTATGACTAAGCTAAAATCAAAACCTAACACTGACAAAAATGCTGTTTTATGACAAACTCAAAAGGGGAACATTTCAGATTCCTTAGACAGATTTACACCATCGACATACAACACAATACAATAAATTATTTAATTATTTGGAACGTTAGAAAATGCCAACATCATTTATGATTTTCAAAAATGGCTAATGAGCTCTTCTTTGAGCAGTTTTTAAAATCAGGTGTTCTTATTGCTTCAGACAAAAACAGGAGAGTCACTGATCGTGTAAAATAAATAAGAAAGTGGCTAAATTAGCAAGAGTAAATAACTCACCAACAACACTGAGGACGTTTAGCTAACACCGTAGCTGCTCTTCACTGTGTTTTCAGCTGCCTGGTTTGTTTCTTATCGAATTTCCAATATCCTTGGCCATTTATCATCTCCAAAACAATTCCTAAAGCAACTTAATGGGAGCGTCTCCGTGATGTGAAAGAAAGATTTTGCTGTAACGCCGGACAGACAAGTAGTCATGTGAATGAATCAGCTGATCAGCAGCCGTAGATCTATAAACGCTCTGCGCACCAGGAACAAGCTAGCCATCTCAACCCGATTCAGCTGTTTATGTTACTTAAAGTAGTTTGAGCTTTAAGTACGTTACCTCTTTAAAATATAACATACAGGTGAACCATTTTAATATAAATCTGATAAAAACTTTAGGGCTTCGAGACTTAACTAGCCATCTAAGCCATAGATATCTATGATCTAAACTATCTAGCTTACTATCCCCGAAAAGAAAACGCAACCATTTCCGGTCAAAACGCCTCACGAAAAACCTGTCCGAAATGGGTTCCAATCTATGCATAACTTCTGTCAAAATATATTTATCTAACCATTATTTGTTAGTAAAAAACTTTAACACATTCGTCAAAATTATTTTATTGTCTTTATATGGTATTGTCATTTTGCGTTCAAATCAAAGACTGTATATATATGGACATATTATTGTTTTTACAGACACTGACTGCATTTTAATGTACTTAAGACATGAAACGTTTTGAAAGTGTGTTTATTGTTTCTGAAACTAATCTACTTAGTTTTATGCTTTAGTAGATTCAGAATACTACTATGCTCTAGAAAGCTTCTCTCAGATTGAAACAACATTTTGTTGTTTCCAACAGCCCTTGAACGGAACACGAGATATACGTAATAATTCTACGTAACTACGCAGAGCACGTACTGGAACGCTGCCTGGATTGAATCTCTCAATGCCACTGACTTTGTTTGACTGTATTTGTTATGATTGAATAAAGAAAAAAGAGAGATTGAAAAATATTCTAACGGCGGGGGGCCATTTTATCAAGTATGAGGCTAAACTATGGATTAAAGGGAGCGCGCTAACGGGGCTAAAGGATGCTCTTGGGGCAGGCCACCAGGGGGCTCCACTCACACCCAGAAGACAGGATGTGATATGTGTGGAGGAGGCGTGATCTGTTTTCTTTTTTCTTGGTGGTGTGCTGTAATGGATCGTTTTCAGGAACTATGAGAGTTTTGTCATGAATAAAAACATTTCCGTTTGCCTTTATTAACACCAGCGCTGTTGGCCAGCAGTGGTACCGAACACGGGTTCTCAGGGGAGAGGTAATATTGACTTGTAGAGATTTGAATGTTTGAGTGAAAAATACGATAGAGTGAAGGTTGTTTAGCAGGTGCTTGAAATCCTTGAAAAGTATTTATGTTCATTGTGGTCATTTTCAAGGATGTGGATTTACTAGATTTTTAAAATAATGATTAAAGAACAGCAACAGAGGAAAAGGAAGTGAAGCCTTAATATTGGCGTCCTTTGTTTTTAATTTAGGTTTATTTATTGCATGTTCTCTGTTTCTTTCAGTCTTTCTGTCCTGATGCATTTACATTTTGCTTCGTCTACCTGGATGTTTCCTTTTCGGACCTGAACCTGATAGGATTTTTAGGTTCATCTGACCAACCGACATTTTCTGAGTTAAATTGTATTTTTGAAAATCTCAAGCAGCTGAAGCATCACTCCCTTCTTGTCTTCTGATTTAGAGATTTGTTTTACTTTTATGTTATTATTTTGAGCAAAGTAAAAAAAGTCAGATTTTAAATGATTCCATATTTCTGAGTTGTATGGCTGGTGGTGAACGTGTGTTTTATACCTCCAGATAAAAGTTTCATATCATTGATATTGATTTGGCCTCCTGCCTCTCTCTGCAGACTAGCCGACCAGACAGGTGTGGAGTGCAGTCATGGGCTCATCTATTGAACTGAGCCATGACCTAAAAATGAAGCTCGTTGATGCCTATAAAGGAGGAAAAGGCTATAAGAAGATATCAAAGCGTTTTGGATTTTCAGTTTCCACCATTCGGAATGTCATCAGGAAGTGGAAATCAACAGGATCTGTGGAGGTCAAGGCGAGATCTGGAAGACCAAAGAAAATTTCAGAGCAGACAGCTCATCTTCTAGGTAGAAAGGCAACAGAGAACCCCCACATGACAGTAAAGAACCTGCAGGAAGGACTGGCTGATGTGGGAGTTCTAGTGCATAAGTCCACTGTGCAGCGGTGTTTAAACAAGCAAGGTGTACGTGGAAGAGTTTGGAGGAAGGCTCAGAAGGAGCGTGCTCTGGAAAAAACTGCATGTGAATCTGGAAAAGAAAAGTTTGAAGAAATTATTTGCTGTGAAAGTAATAATGGACACTGAGCAGATTTATCATAATAAAAAATGTTTTGCTACTTTTTACTGAATATTTGCCCAAATGTCAGCAAGGCATGAAACCATAATGGAAGATCCAGAGCTGCTTGACATCTGACGTCTAGCTGTGCAATTTGGCAGCATCAAAGAATATCTGTAATGACTTTTTTGCTGCATGTGTAAATTTATGTCTTTAGCGACTCACTGAGTTTATCTGCAAACCAGGAGTGATGGAATGCCTCAAAAACGGATCCCCCAAGGCTCCACACACCCCTAAAACCACTAGTCAAGAAGAAAAATGTAAGATTAAAAACTACAACAGAATGTCACTTTACAGTTACAATTGGTCATGATAACATTTTTGGAATATTGTAATTTGCTGGTTTCACAGCTGTTGTCTTCCATCTAGAAAGACAAGGGAGTTTTCAAGATGAGAGAAGTCAGGATGGGACTAAAACCAAGTCAAAGTAAACTTTGTCATCTTTCTTATGTACAAGTATGATGTGGCTCCAGCTTCAGCAGAAAACAAAAATACAGAATGAACAAAAACATAAACTAGCTATAGTGCAAAAATATATAAATATATACATTATTTAAACTGAGTAAACTACAAACTGTCATGAAACAATTTTCACACGTGTGATATCATCTTCCATTTATGTTTTGAGACTGTCTTTGCACATTTGATGTGCAGTGAGGTCCATAACAAAACAGTATGAAATCGATGACGTGCATTGACTGAATCTTAATTTATATTCCCTTCCGCTGCTCAAACTAACATGGAAATATTTTTTGTGCAGATCTTTCAGCTGATTTATAGATCTTTAAAGGCCTGTTAAAATAAATGAAAATTTATTTTTCATTGTCACAATGTATAATAAAATTTCAAGACTAAGATGGTTTTTAAATTTCTTAAATGCTGTCTTAGATATTTATGAATCAACTTATTTCTTGTTTACTCTGTTTTCAGCTGTTAGGAGATACTAAATGTAAACTTGTGATTGCATGTGATGCAAAACCTTTTCTTTCTCCTGATTGTGTAGCATCCATATGAATGGAATGCTTTATGAAGGGTTGAATTTAAGCATTTCTTTTCACACTCAAGTCCAATATATTGGGCATTAATACCAGCATATTGACCAATTTATGCCAATTTAAGGAACATTTTAAACAATTTTATGTCTCTGCACGACAGCTGTCTACAGTAGATCAAAAATTGGTAATTCATTTTTTCAAATAATTCATGAAATCTATATGTTAATGCACAAACGATGTCCACTCCTATTCACTTAAAATAAGTAAATAAGATTCCATATCTGTGGAAGTTAATTGATCAGAATTTATAATAAATTACAGATTTTTATAAACCTCTTTTTGCAGTCTTTTGAATGTCCGTCCTTGTATAATATTTATTGTGTTTTTGTATTTTTCCTGTTGCGTGGATAGTTTAGTTTTTATTATGGAGATGATGTCACCTTTCCAGTAAAATTGCTAAACATTTCAGGGCGTGACTCACCGGCTTAACGTCAGTTACGTCTCTACGTCAGTTTTGGGGCGGGACTATAAAGCCTTGTTTTCGAACTTGAAGATCTCCATTTGGTGAGAGCTGCTGAGCTGAGTCGACCGGTGTCCCAGGAACAAGGCCAGACCCACAAGAAAACAAAAAATCAAGTCGAAGTCAACCGACCAACTGCTTGCCAACCAAGTTATTATCCGAAAGGAAAGCTAATCTTATCGTATGTCCGCTATCCAGAACCTCCAAACCTTTGGTAAGTGGTTTTGTTCGACGTAAAAGCGCGACGCGGGGTGGGGGAAGGGCAAGAGCCAGACAAGCTTAGCGTCGAGGTTTTGGTGCTTTTACCGCACGATTGAATGTTTTGTTACAACTTTGTCTTTTCTAATTTTATCTGTTTCACGTCAATACCTAGCTTGTAATAGACGTGTCGGGCGTGACTGATGGATTTACTCGATTTGGAGGCCTCCACTTCACATCCGCCATTAGGCCTCAGTGCCGCTAACAGCGGTTAGCTTTGCTAAACGAATCTGTCTGTGAAACAACTCAACAAATATATTTATATTTTGTTAGGACGAAATGTTGATGATTTCAGTTTGTCATCTATCTGCTGCTGTTTGTTGTTTGAGGAAAAGAGTTCAGAGACAGATTTGTATTTTTGGCCTTTACGTCTGCGCACTTGGTTTGAAATATGACCCCCTCTATCTTCCAAATACAACAAGGCACCCGAAGAGCTGATTCGACCGTTTCTTATCGAATAGTGTGGAATGAGCTCAATGCTGTTCTCCACTACTTTCGTTTTATAACTCTGCCCTGTCCTCCAGACCCCTTTGCTGATGCAACTAAGGGTGATGACCGCCTCCCAGCCGGGACAGAGGACTACATCCACATAAGAATCCAACAGCGGAACGGCAGGAAGACCCTCACCACAGTCCAGGGCATCTCGGCCGACTATGACAAGAAGAAGCTAGTCAAGGCCTTTAAAAAGGTAACAAGCTGCAAGCAGTGATCTTAAAGCTGATCAGCAATAGCATAATCACTTCACCAGTTTTTAGCAAGCTGACAGCTTGCAACATGTGACATGGTTGAATGTTTCTTTTTGACAATCTTTTCCTTTTTTAAAACAGAAATTTGCCTGCAATGGGACTGTGATTGAGCACCCAGAGTATGGTGAAGTGATCCAACTTCAGGGAGACCAGCGAAAGAATATCTGCCAGTTTTTGATTGAGGTAGGTTGTAGTTACTCAGGTGTGAAATTTACACTGTTGAGCACAGATTCAGTAGAATTAGTTTTTAATTTTTTGCAGATTGACCTGGCCAAGGAGGAGCAGCTCAAAGTGCACGGCTTTTAGAAGCTGCCAGCAGCCCTTTCCCCCTTCTCTCCTGGAAGGCCGTCAAGAACCCCACCCCTTCTCTATGTGCTGCTGTTTTCTTCCTCCTTCCTCTCTCCCCCTTGCAGCCCCACCAGCTGTTAGCTAACACGTGAATTACCTCTAAATAACATGGGACTCTGTGACACCACCATCCCCCTACATCACCAGGGGGCAGGCTCGCTCTCACAAAGACACACCACTGCAGTTCTACATGACAGGGATGAGTGGTGATGACCCTCCAACACACACTTCCTCCTTTCATGTCCCATTTGTTTTGCTTTTTTTTAGGCCTTGTGTCACAGTAAGGAGGCACCTTTTCATGTAACATTTTTGTTTTGTACTCTAAGGTGTTTCAATAAAACGATGAGTCTCCATAGAACGAAGTGGAGTGTTGTCATGGGGAATGGGGTGGTAGCTGGATGTGTGCTGGAGGGTCAAGTGTGATTTAATGGATGGGTGAATTATTTTAAGAACTGCAGATCGAAGAGATGCAAAATGTGACAGTCATCAAGTACAGAAAGGGTTTTCAGCTGGTAGGAAGCATTTGAAATCATTAACTCATGCATTTTTTGGTGATACTATATTTAAAGCAGCCTGTAATAAAAGCTGAGCCATTTCACTGTGTGAGATGAAGTTACACCAGGGGTTGGAAAGGGTTGTGAGTGAAGTTGAGATCTATTCAACATAAGCTGACTTCTCTGGTGCTTGACCAGCTTTCTGGTTTGATCCCATTACAAATCTGGTATTCTACATGTGCTTATGGACACTATTCATAAATGTCCTGAGATGCAATAATTTATAAACATAGTTATGCAGAAGTATTATAACAAATCAAAGCCATGCTAACAAAAATGGACAGTTTTGCAATTTCATCATTTGGTTCAATAAAACTTGTGCAGTTGATAAACCTGTCCTGTGTGGGTGGTTTTACTTAGTTTGTAGATGTGTTTAATTTTTTGACTTATGCTTTGTACTCAAACTTAAAATCGATGGAAAGCATCTGAAGGAATTCCACCTGACATGCTTTCCTCAAAGTATATTTACTTCTGGGATTAAAAAGGAAGAAAATGTAATGGCCAAAATAAAGTTCTGTTCTGCTCAGTTTTAACCATTCTGCTTGCTAAATAGAAAGTGGCAAAAAAAAAAAAAAACGAACACTCCCAACATGAGTATTGCACAGTTAAAAATCACCTAAAGTCATAAAATGACTAATAAAAGTTTTTGTCAGTTTCTTTCAAATTTAAAATTTTATCAATCAAAATGTATGTTACATTTCAGACAGTATAATAAACGCATTCGGTAGTCGGTACTACAAGAAAGTAGTATGACTGTAGTAGTATTTACAATGACTGTAAAAATGAGTATTTCACACAAAACCACGTGCTCATGTAGACTTCCCGTCCATGCATGTCCCGCGTTATCAAAAAAAGAGTCAATGGCTAATAAAAGTTCTTTTCTGATCTCGTTTGATATGTTCAACGGATTTCACATATGATGTCCGTATTTCTCGTAAGTTGTCTCTATCGTGTGTCAAAGATCAAACAAAATCTCAGGGCATCTTTTTATGTTTTAATATTAAGTTGAAATTGAAATTAATTTTTAAGTATAAAAACTTACATATTACCTTTTACTTTAAGTTATATCAATATAAGCGGTTAATTATACATTAAGAAGACTTATATTTTTAAATTATCTCGTTTAATTTCTCATTAAAGCAACCTTCGCCTTTTTTGGGCCTGCCAGGCACTCGTCTGTCTCCAAGACAACGCAGCTCCTCCCTCCTCCCGCCACTTTGTGATCCTCGCTCAGAAACTGCTTATCCTCGACGTTTAACGATGGCAGGAGGAAGATGTGACTTCACATCAGACCTTCCAGACTTTACATGATTTTATTTACATTCCAATGAAGCTCAGTGAGCGGTAAGTTGTTAGCTGTGTTAACGTGGGTCATAGTTGCTGTGTTCAAAACACAAACACTATCAATGAGTTTTTTAGTTGTAATAACGGTAAACTCTCTTACGGTACTGTTAAAGCTGTCGTTCTATTATGATTATTTTTTGATGAGAATATTGTCTATCACTAGTCATCAAACAAAGGTGAATACCTCATTACAAAACTCAAACGTTGAAAACTACTATTGCTAGTTTTTTATTTGATGGTTTTAACAAAACCATCATAAATATCAAGTAATATGTAGATTTTAGGACCACTCACCCATTTTGTTTTGTTGAAAAGTTTGTGAGCCAAACATCCTTGTGCCTAAAATTCAGCAGAAGCAAAGCAGCTGGAGTCAGTGTTTCAGAGAAAATGGGATTTTCAGCCAAACAAGCTAAATGTGAACCATCAGTAAGAGAAAAAGAGGAGAAAATAAAGTGTAAGGGGCTGAAGAGAAGCAGTCATGGACTGTTGAGGATCAGATGCAAGCCAGATTCAACAATAGAGCACCAGTGTGATGAAAATATTGAATTTTTTAAAACGTTCCATCTGCTCCCTCAGAAATTGAGGGTATCGACCAGGTGTCGCTGATCTAAATGTTTAATTAACTGAACTGTGTACTTTTAACACAACACACATTTGTATCCGGTGCTGTTAACTTTTTTAATTAATATTGTAAACAATTATTAAAAAAAGTATAATTATTATACAACGTAACTTGAAAAACAAAAGAAAGGCCTCAAGAATTTAAAAAAGGTTTTATTCTAATTCCACACTGTTGTTTAAGAGTAACAAATAGTAAACAGCTAAATAATTGTGACTAGAAAGACAACACATACAGCAAAGAGACAAAAGAGCTCAATGACAAAAGGAACAAGACCAAGAGAAATGTTTGATTTAGATGATTGACAGTAAAAATGTTTTATAACAAAACTGTAACAGCTACGTTTTGCCTCTAGTTTTGGATCAGATTTCATGGAGTGTTAAAGATTTCTCTCCAGTGACACAACATGCAGGTGAGAAGCTACATAGTTATTATCATATAGTTCTACTGCAGCTCTGAGGTCAGAAATATGATGTGTCCTCCGTCCCACTGTTCAGGTTTTGCCGATTTGGGGCCTTGCCATCCCTCTTCCAGCAGTGCTCATGATTACTGTGGGGCTTTACATGATGGTCCTTGGGCTCGGGCTTTGGATCCGACACTGCCTGAAGGTTGGTTCTAGCGGCCTATTTACTGGATAGAGAGCTGAGACTTTTATACTGCAGTTTGCAAAATTCAAAGGAAGCTTATAATTAACTCAGATGAAGAGAATCTGATGATAAAGTTACCATAAAAATAGGGATGCACCGATACCGATACCAGAAAAAAGTTAACCGATACCAGGTACCGATACCAGTTGCCTGAAAGTGGCTTCACTGTGACTTGTCATTTCTGTTGTAGTTTTCTATATTGACCAATAGGGGGAGCTGTTTCAAACCGTGTGAATGAAAGCAGAAACAGGCTAACACCTGAAAATGCAGAGATGACTATTTTCATCAAAAAGAACCTGCTGCTCATGTTTCCCAAAAAAGCTTAGTTCAGAATCCACACCATTGCATGCTGACTATAGTTTTTTTATTTAAATGTGGACACTGCAATAGGTTCATAAATGTTATGTTCATGAAAGCTGGAGATAGTGCAAATTAGTTCATTTTGTTTGTAGAAAACTGTGCAATGATTTCACAGAAAATATTTATTTTTCACATAATATGTTAGTTTTGTGATCTCTATTAATATATTTTATTTTTTTATCTAACTCAACGTCTTTTCCTGTTGAAAGCAGAGAAGAAAATAAAACCTGTATTCCAATTCATTGCATTGTTGTGTGTGGTAGAAGTATCGGTAATCGGTATCGGCGAGTACTCAGATCCAAGTATCGGTATACTATCGGTTTGGAAAAAAGTGGTATCGCTGCATCCCTAAAAATGTACGCTTCAACTTCATATGAACTGTTTTGCCACATACCGGTATGTCACACAAACATCTGACACAGTGGCACAAAATAGTTTTGTTGTGTTTGTGTTTTAACATTTTTCAAATTGCAAACATTTGAAATGCATTGCAGTTAACTTTTTACTTATGTAGTTTATCAGGTATTTTCCAGAATTAAAACCAAAACGAATCTCAGTGTCATAATGACCATCATCAATACTAATCGTGATAAAATCTACATAGATAGTATCACTCTGCCCAACAGGACTACTGTTCATTTGAGTGTGCCAACTGCTGTCCAGACATCTCCATCTCTGACCAGTGCTTCAGAGTAGCTGAAATGTGTGACTGCCGCCTGCCAACCGTCCGCTCCTTCCTGCCGAATTCATGCTCCTCACCTTCAGTAAGTAGACATCAAATGTTGTTCCTCTGTCAGCAGAGGCTTGAACATGGAGTCAGCCACTGGTGAATCCAAAATACCTCATTTATTCTTTGTAAATGATTTCAGATGCCATTCATGTAAACTGTGCTATGGATGAGACAGAAATGATTCTGTTCTTAACACTTAGCACCTTTCTTTGTTGATCCACTTAGGGAACCACACAGTTCTGATCAGTGGATCACCACTCTTCTGTCTTGTGCCAATGCTGCCCTACTTTAATAAACTTAAAAGCTGGATGGTTTCAATAACTAAAACTCATTGTTTGACATTTTTCATAATTAATTTGTCGCTTTAAATGCTGCTGTATCCACCAGACAGGATAGAGCATTAAAGCAAGTGTTTATATATGAGAATAAAATATAAGCATCCAAATTTTTGCAAATAAATCTACTCTAGAGACCTGAACCTGTTCAACAATGTTTATGCTGTTTTTTCATTTATCTAGAAAAGTTTTGCTGTGCAGCTAAAAGTTGGTGGTAAAGAGTTTAAACCAGTATTTTAAGTGAGCGTGTGTTTCCTCACAGTGCATCAACATGGACTGTGCCTGTACCTGCCAGCCTCCAGAGTGCGACTCCTGCAACTGTCTTTGCTTCGAGATCCGGATCAAGTAGAAGAACTGGAGGTGCTCGTCCACTTCACACATTCACTTTCATGCTTTACATTCAGTCCAACACTGATGTGAAAAGACTGAACATTCTCAGGGTAGCGTCTTACTTAAATGTGGCTTATTTTCTTTGATTCTTTAACAAAAGACAGAACTAGAACTTTTACTGCTGTAGATTCAGTTGTTTCTTATAACATAATGGAATATTATTTTCTTCATGTTACTTGACATTACTAATTGTAGTTATTTTGTTATTGGACAGTGTAAGTAATCTTTTATGACACTAATATTTTATATAAATGTGCAATGTTAATGTATATGTCCTGTTCTCTGAACAATCTGTCAGATTAAAGTATCTGGTAATGTGCTAAACACTTAAAGTGAACAAGTCTTCTGTTAAACACGGCGCTCCGATGACGACATAAACACAAGACACATTAGCATTATTGAAATTACTTTTTAGAGTAAAGAGGAAAAATATAAAGTCTATAGTTGATAGAAATTTGTATTCTAACGTCAAACATGTAGCATGAGATAAGATGACGAGGATCTGTTGTGAAATATCACTAGAAGGTGTGTTTGATCTGATCTAGTATTAAACTGGGGCATGTTGCCCAGGATGTCTCCAGTATTTACCTGAATCAGGAAACATCACACCGTGCACCACCTGGGACCCACGTCTGAATAAACTTTGAGTCCCACGTTGTGTGTTTTCTCTTAGGTCTCAGTTTGACAAAGTAAGTTAGTTTAATAGAAATAGAATGTTCTTTTTTCTTTTCCTTTTCCTTTTTTCTTTTAATTTGATTAGTTTCTTCTCCAGTCTACTGAGATTACTCTCAGAGGCAAAAAATGTGACATAGCACAGTTTGTGCACTGCCTTTAGTCAACTAAAACACTTCTTTTGATCACTAGATGGCGTAGCTGCTCCGTTATCTCTTGGTTATTTCAAGAGACCATGTTTGCAGTCATTAAGGTCATGATGAGTCATTAAGGAGGTCCTGATTGTTGACACATTTGTTTTGTGAACTTGTGTATTTGTCTTGCAGGCAAAAGTTATGTGCATCAAACCCTCCTGAAAACATTTAAATTGTGAATATGAGATTTAAAAAACAAATTCTGGAGCTCAGTAATTCAGTGTTTCATTCTTCCTGAAATGAAGATGGTTTGTTTTACACTTCGGAGTTTAAGAAAGAAACAGATAATAGACCGAAAAATAATTCATTTATGGTTGTAGATCAGCAGGAAGTTACAGGCACCTTGGTTTTCTTGTTCCAAATAAAACATGTTTAAATGTTGTTTCTATAGATAATGATGGGTGGGAACAACCCTCTGGAGGCAGTTGTTTGTAGTTCAAACACCACAGAGGAATCTGCTCAGATTTCAACCTGTATAGCAACAGGATAACAATAAAAATGTCATCTGCACAAGTGTAGAGGTGGTGTCAGATAGACATGCAACAGAGTTTTAGTGTTCTACTTTACTTTTATTGGCACATTATAGCATAAATGTGCAACAAAATAAAACAGAAAAAATGAATGAATTAGCCATACAGCATTTTTTTAAAATAAAAATGCGAGTAATTATTACAAAAATATATATATATGTTCATTGGTTTAACATACAAACATATTTAGCTTTTCCCTGCTGAGCCCCAAAACAAAAATGTATTAGTAAATAATTGCAGTGCATCTTAATCAATATCATTTTCTGTGCAAACATTGATTTTGAACATACAGGTGCATTGCTGTTTCAGTATTGCGGGTCTCTAGCCTAGAATCTAGACCATCAGTTTCCAAAGCAAAATAATTTTGCTCCGCTTCTATATGTTCCATACTATAGTCACATATATAGAATGGCTTGCCAGGCTAGTAGGTCTCTGCTAACACGAGGAAGGTAGATGATTAACCATCTTTGGTACCAACCTCCAAATCCCTCAAAAATGTGTCTTATAGCATTAACAGAAAATTAGTTTTATTTAATCAGCTAAATAATTGCCAGTGATGTTCTTTTTATCAAGTTGCTTTTCTGAAAATAAATAAAGCCACTTTTATTCAACAAATGTGCAAGGTTTTCAAGTTTTAAAAACAGTTTGACGTCTATCACTGAAATCTAGAGATGCACATTTTTGCCTTTTTAATTATAAATTCATCAAATAATTTGGACTGATTGCTAATACCAGTCATTAAGAAAAAAAAAATAAATCATTTACTTTCAAAACATTATTAGCTAAGATTTGTAGAACACATGATCAGTAGTGGACCCTGGAATCATCGGATGTTTCTGCCACTGTCACTAGACACCCTCATCCAAGGAAGGTCCTGGCAGGATTGATCAGGACCCGTTGTGTGTTATATTTAATCAGTTATAATTAGCATCATTTGAGGTAGAATTATTTTATTCTTAATTGTGAATAAAAGTAAAGTAAAGTGGTTTACTATTATACTGAACTCGGCCAGTATTGCCATAATATTGCCACAATGACAAATGATTCGACCTTACCTACCAGACTCGGTCAGTGCCTTTTTGAGATAATTTCTTGGCTAATGCTGGTGACATGCCAATAATTTTGTGTGCAAACCCAAAAAGTTCAAACTAAAACAAGCTTTCCTCAGCACAGAAAAAGAATGTTCATAATGTCATCCTCATTCAAAACTCAGACCTCATAGGGGCCCAAAATATAATATAATAAAAACCTTTACTGGTTTTCTTTTTTTTAATGTCTGGTTCATCACCCCCTCCAATATCACAACTCAGCTCCTAATGATCAACAGAAAGAGGCAGAGTCAAGCCCACAAACTCTGAGTTTCAAGTTTATAAAGTGTCAAATTCCTGTGCTGCTTACTTTCATTTGTCTGCTACATCATGTAAGAAATGGAAAATTAAACTGTTCTATAAAAAAGTTGAAGGCACAAAGTGAAGACCAGGAGACTAAGACAGGAGAAGAAGGGGCAGGAATTGTGAGTTCCTCCACCTGTTGTCATGTTGGTGGAGTTAACTGTGGTATTTGTGTTGGTAGTGGTGGCGGCAGTGCTGTTGTTGTTGGTGGAGGTGCTGTTGGTGGCGGTGCTGTTGGTGGTGGCAATGTTACTGTTGACGGTTGGAGTTAAGAGCCTCCCCAGTGTCTGAACCAGGAAGCTTTCAAATTGGCTCAGTTTTTCAAACTTCATGACAGCTGTCTGTCGTTTTCGCCTGTTAGAGCTGCTTACAAATGATAGCACGACCGCCTGGAACCAGGAGTTGTCCTGCTTACACATTAGCGGGCCACCAGTATCACCCTGAGGAAAAACCAGAAGAAGTTTTTATCATTCTGTCTAATTTACTGCAAAACCTGCATTATAGAATTTATAATTCTTGTAGTGTATGGAATTTAAATCTATGAATCACACAACTAGAAATCCTGTCCATAAAAGTTATGAACAGAATCAGTGACAAAGGGCAGCTTTGGCGGAGTCCAACTCTCACCAGGAACAAGCACGACTTACTGCTGGCAATGTGGATCAAGCCCTGACACCGGTCAGGACCTAACAGTCCATACTCCCGAAGTATTCCCCACAGGGCCCCCGAGGGACGTGGTCGAATGCCTTCTCCAAATCCACAAAACACATGTAGATTGGTTGGGCGAACTCCCACGCGCCCTCCAAAACCCCCCTAAGGGTATAGAGCTGGTCCAGTGTTCCACGGCCAGGACAAAAACCACCAACCAGTTTAATTTCCAAAATTTCAGAAAGAGTGTGGCATGCTGGCTGGGAAATATGTTCCATCCATCAGCGGACGGAATAGTAAACACTAGTCTTCTAGCTAACCTACTGTTAACTTTAGGTTAACATCAAACATCATAAAACAGGGTAATTTGTAGTAAGTTTTATTGTAAGGCTGAACTATCATCACAGTTTTGTCAGGTATCAGTTCCATTTTTTTCTCTAGGACATGGTGCAGAATGGTTAGCACTGATTATGATGTCTCACACCTCCTGAGACACCATGTTGGAAAAATCCCTCAAAAGATCATGCCTAAACACAAACTTGATTAAATTCTGCATCAAATTTTGCTTGTACCCAGACCCAAGGGGTTCCTTGCCCTACGGACATACGGTAGAACCATCACCATGCCAATTCCCTGACATGCAGTTCCTTTCCATTTCCACCACTCCATCTGGTTTGTTGCAATATTTTTACAGTAATCTTCTTACTTTATATAGTATGAGCCTAACCACATCCCTGCTGAAACCAACTTTTATCTGTACTCTTATGGTAACGTCTCATATCTCATGACCATAGGTGAGGGTAGGAATGTTGTTTAACCAGGCAATCAACAGTTTTGTCTTTCGGAAAGTCTGTCTCCCCGACACGCTGGCACGAAATCTGCATCACTGCCAATCAAGCAACAATCCACCCACCAGCTCTGCGTTTCATTTCTTTTAAACTTGTAAACAAAACTTTGAGATGCTTAAATTAGTTTGCTGAGGTAATATTTGGTTCATAACTTAGTGAGAGATCCTGTAAAGATGATAAATGTGGCTTGATACTAAGTGCTGATCTCATACCATCTACACAGACATTGTGTCAACCCCCCCTCTCCACCACTTGGTTCCATCAAGAATATGTGTCAGTATAAGTTATGAACAGCATCCATGACCAATTTTTTTCCTGAAGGAGTTCATTGAAAGTAAAGCTGGCTTTATGCCAAGCAGACTAATCTAAAAATTGCTTTGGTTGCACATGAACAGAATAGCCTGTTCAGTATTATAGTATACAACTCAAATTCTTTAACTATTCCCACAAAGTACATGTTGATTAGTTGAGAATTTTTCATTATGCTCAAGCATCTTTTTGTATTTCCTGCAAACACTAGTCATACATACAATTTTGACCAGGAAACACCAGCTGGTGAGATTAAAAGAGCCAAACTGTTTGATTAATTAAGCAGACAACCTTCTTCTACGACTTTCTAAACTTGGTATAGTTTGGTGTTACTGTAACACAGAAGTTTTATGGATAGAGTAGAGTATGTAACTTGATGATAAAAACAGGATGATGTTTTGTTAATTAAACATTAGGTTCAAAGTTTGAACCCGGTTAGTTTGAACTCAAACTAACCGGTCTGATGGAAAAACAAGTTATTCTTAAATGTTTGTCAGATTATAACAGGCCTGTCATAACACAAGCCCTTCCTCCAAGCCTGGCTCCATGACAGAAGGTAATTTCCCTGACATGGGCAAAATATCTTCCTTTATTAGCTACTGAAAAAAAAGCCCTTGGAACTACACTTTGTTTACCCACTCAATAAAGACCATTTTGCCTGGGGTACCCTGGAGATGGGAGAGCAGTTCTTGTTAGGGTCTGAAAAAATATCAATTAAACAAGGAAGATCAATTATAATCAGTATAGAAATGTAAAAAGTTACCTGCTCCAATGCAAACACTCCTGTACAAAAGCTGTCACTTATTGTCACATTCCCACAATCAAGCACAGGAGTCTCAAATTCCAGCAGATCTTGTTCTTCTAGAGAGAAGATTAGTAAATTATTTTAATTTGCATTGGCCTTCCCAGACGTTAAGAATTTATGTCTTTGTGTTTTGTACTGACGTCCTCCTTGTCCAGAGCTCCATCCAGCAGCCCAGCATGTTGATCCCACTGGGAAGGTTCTTGTGTTGTCCAGACAAATGGGCTGAATGTAGTTGTTTAAAGTGGGTTGGGCTGACAGCTGCAGCAGTGCAATGTTGGAGCCTGTTTGGTTGCTCAAGGTGATATTTGTCACATTCATTGAAACCTCAAATGGGTTAGTCCCATTCTGCTTCAGACGACCCAAAATAACCGTCCATTCAGATGCATTAAGGGAGCTGAAGGAGAGAAGATGAATTAAACTACAGTTGACGTTAACACAATTTGCTGATTTATAACAAAGGCTGAAACTTTTCAGGTTAGAGTTGGGACATAGCTTTGCGTAATTCAAAACTTTTCTAAAAACCTCTGTCCTCTAAAATTGCAGAAAAACCAGTACTACAATCTACTTTAGAAAAATATTATTTTATAATTTTAGGTTAAATAATCTAACAACTATGAAATAATTCTAAAATATACTGAAATTCTTTGTGTCAAGTTGATAACTGTAAAAATTGTGATGTGATGATTTTTTTAAATGTCAGATACACTATCTATTATATGACATAAGACAGAGGGCTCCACAGTCAAACAGCTGGCTTGCTGCAAGAATGTCTTGGGTTTGATTTCCAGCTGTTACATTTCTTAAGCCTAGTTTATATTTCTTCGTCTGTGGAGGTGCTGAGCCGCACAGCGCCATTATCCGCTGTCGCAAAGGCTCACCAACAGGTACGCAAGGATGGACGGAGTAGAGCCCAATTTTCTAACTATCCATCTAAAGCAATGGACGACAACGAAGTTATACAGAGCTACTTAGCTATGTGTTGCCAGAAATGTTGATAGGGTGTTCGCTAGGTGCTTTTGGGAAAAAAGTCAAGAAGGGGGTCTGAAAAGTTGTTAGAAATAGCGACAAAGTTGCTAAATTGGTAACAATGTGTGGGAGGTGCGCTCGATTTGCAACTCATAGCGGCGTGAGAGTAAATCACGAGGGGGGGAGGGGGGCAAATAATTGGCTCATTTTGTTTTTATAATCATTCAAAACCCAGATCATAATTGTGATTAAAATTCGATTAATCAAGCCAAACTTGCTGATGGAGAAGTCTAAACTACGCGTTATAGTTTGAATGCTCTCCTCATGCATGTATAGGTTTCCTGCTACATGTGGGGACTTTGAATTGGCCTTAGGTGTGAGTGTATGCTGTTAGTCTCTTTTTGGCCATGTGATGGAATGGTCACCTGTTCAGGGTATACCCCACCTTTTGCCCAATAATAGCTGGAGACAGGCATCAGTTGCCTTGAGACCATGCAAAGGAATGAGTGGGTGTAGAAAATAGATGGAAGTATGTCAAATTGAAAGAACATCTAGCAGTATTTACCCATCAGCCACTGTTTAACTCACCTTGAGAAACAGTTGGCATTGCTCAGTACAGAGTTCTCAGACACCAGCGTCCCGCCGCACACATGCTGTCCGTTCTTCTGCAGGCTTGCCATCCATGGCCACTCACCGGCCGTTGTGGAAGAACTTCCACCCGGATTTTGAGAATTTAGAGGGGCACTTCCACAGACCACAGCTGAACAGCCAAACACAATAAATGTCATCGTTGGTACCCGTTTATGTCATTTACCCAGACTTTTTTCAAACTCATAAAGACAAGTTGAAAATGTTGTAAATTAACTCGATTTTTAAAAGGTTTTGAATTAGACAAATGAGAAGCTTGTGATGTGTGCAAATATCACCAACATCATTACCAAGTTCAAAATATATACATAAAGTTATTACAATGAAGACACACTTTTGTCATCAAAGATTTAAAAGATTATTTTTTATCATTTAAACATGATCAGTACTCACGTCCAGGTGTGGTTCTTTGTCGAAGGGTAGTTGTAGATGTGGTAGTTGTGGTTGGTGATGTAGTTGTTGTAGGAGTAGTAGTTGTGGTTGTTGTAGGAGTGGTAGTTGTGGTTGTTGTAGAAGTGGTAGTTGTGGTTGTTGTAGGAGTAGTAGTTGTAGGAATTGAATTTGTAATTGTGTTTATTGCATGACCAGGGGCTGTTGTAGAAGTGGTAGTTGTAAGAGTAGTGGTTGTTGTAGACGTGATTGTTGTATTTGTAGGAGTGGTAGTTGTAGTGGTGGTTGTTGTAGTAGCTGCGGTTGTAATTGGTGGCACTCCTGAACATGAGACATTAAGGTCACTGTTGGTTCCATTAGACGTGTAAGTGACAAAGCCCGGCTGGTTGCTGGTTATCTGGTTGCTGATCCAGGTCTGGTACTGGGACACTCTGGTGTAGACTCCTGGGAAATTTGGCTCAGCACAACCCTGTCCAAAACTTACTAGTCCTGCCAGAACCCAGACACTTCCATTCTTGGTCACCATTGGACCGCCCGAATCTCCCTTTAAGAAGAGAAATATTTTGTTTAGGATGGTAAAAAAAAAAATACTGCAACTCTGCAATAGGATAAAGGTGATCACCTGACAGGCGTCCTTCCCTCCTGCAGCAAACCCGGCACATATCATGTTGTTGGTGATTACACTTGCTCCATAGTCGCACTTACATTGCCTATTTCCCACAACTGGCACCTCCACCTCCATTAGGTTTCCAGGAGAAGGAAGGGACACTGAGGAGACACACATCTAGTTTTATTAACACAGTGAGACTAATTTAAAAATAAATCTCTATACAAATTATGATTCATGTTTTTATTTGTTAAAAGGAGAACTACACTGGTTTTCTATCAAGCTAAAATAGCTTCATGTGTTGCAGAACACAATGAGCTCAATCTTTACGAGGGTGAACTTTGGGAGTTTTGATTATTCTAAAAGTTAGGGGGGAATGCTGGCCGATCAAGCATGGTTATTGAACCAGCTTTTTGGTACCTTTGGCATTGTGGGTACCAAGTCCAGCTGGAAAATGAAATCAGCATCTGCATAAAGCTTGTCTGCAAAAGGAAGCATGAAGTTCTCCAAAATGTCTTGGTAGGTGTTAATGTTGACTGTGGACTTTAGAAAACACAGTGGACCAACACCAGCAGAGGACATGGAACCCCAAAATCACCACTGACTGTGGAAGCTTCACACTTAACTTAAAGCAACATGGATTCTGAGCCTCTCCTCACTTCCTCCTTGACTCTGGGCCCATGATATACAAAAGACATGAAAGCTTTACTTTTATCTGAAAAGTGGACTTTGGACCACAGATTTGCAGTATGGTGTCTGTCTTCTTAGCCCAGGTAAAGTGATTCTGATGTCTCTAGTTCAGGAATAGATTGACAGGATTCATCTTTGTGTAGAGGCTTGTGATGCTCTAACTTCAACTTCAGTTCACTCCTGGTGAAGCTCCTCCAGATTACTGAATGGTTTTTTTTATGATCCTCTCAAAGCTGCAGTTCCTACCACATTTTTTCCTTCCACTCAACTTTTCATGAACATTCTTGGATTCAGCACACTGTGAACAAGCAACTTCTTAGCCTTTTGTGGCTTCCCCTTGTGAATGTTGTCACTAGCTACATTTACATGGGGACAAGTAATCGGAATGAATGCCCTATCAGATCAAAAATTCTTCATGTAAACATGTCAATCAGAATATTCTGATCTGATACAACTCGATCGGAATGAAATTTCATTCCAATTGAGAGAGGTGGTTTTGTCCGAGCATCATTCTGATTGACATCCATGTGCACACCCATTCGGATTGTTGGAGTAAAATAATGCCCACTGTGCACATGTGCAACTTCAGCGTGATGTCTGTCCGTCTTTGCAGACGCTCAGGACAAGTGGAAAACATGGCGGGAGGTAAACAGAAGTGGTCTGTTGCAGACACTATTTTTTTACTGGAAACACTACAGGAGCTCAATATTATTGAATGTCTTGATGGCCGAAAGGCTAGAAATGCTGAGTTATACACTCAAGTGCATCTAAAGTGCATCTAAAGATGCAGGAAGTGGGAATTCACCGAAGTATCGACCAAATCAAAAACCGCTGGAAAAGTTTGAAAGCGGCGTATTACCAACTCTGCGCATGCTCAACCTATTTAATCTAATTGAATGCTTGGTGCATGTTTACTCACGGCATGATCGGATCATTTCAGTTAGTGTCCATGTAAACAGAAATTTGGGATTTCCGATCAACCATGACTTGATTCAAATAGGGGAAATTTGGCTGGATATCTATCCAGTTAGAAGTCTTCGCCATGATTACTCAACCTACTGACCAAGACAGAGATCATTTAGAGACTCAGGAAACTTTTGCATGTGTTTTGATTTAATTAACCAATTAGGGTGTGAAACGATGAGTCACAATATTTAATTTTTTCACAATATTGAAATTTTCAGAGACACAGAACTTAGGGTTCTCCTTATCTGTTGGCCATAATCATCAGAATTACAAGAAACAACGGCTTGAAATATTTCACTCTATTTGTGATGGATCTATATAAAATATGAATTTCAATGTATGAAATGAGTCACAAAAAATATATTAAGCCGTAACCAGTGGGTTGCCAGGTCAAACACCCACTCTGTTCTTGTCAGTTGTTGTGTCCTTGAGCAAGACACTTCCCCCTGCTTCTCTGCTGGTGGTTGTTGGAGGGACTGGTGGGACTGATTGAGTGGTGGCCTCACTTCTGTCAGTGTTCCCCAGGGCAGCTGTGGCTACGATGTGGCTTATCACCACAAGCGTGTGACTGATTGTACTGTAAAGCACTGTTAGCCATTTACCATGTTCTTATTTTTTTAGCTATACCTGTACAATGATGCAAATGTCTATAAAAAGCAAATTTGTATGCATTGTTTTTTAATCCATGCTTTTTTTGTTCATTATTGCTTCAAAAATTTAGGGATTTCTTTGTCATCACTAAATTCAATATTTAAAAGTAAATAAGAATTGTGTGGTTAGGACTTAGTCAAACTTTCTTTATAAATCAGACTCTTATTGTTTTGATATATTTTAAATGTAATTTCCATTAGAAAATAATGACTGTAATGAATATAATATTTAATTCTTTATTTTGATTATTGTATTTTTATCCCACCTCCATTTGCAGTGTTGCCCCAGCCGGTGACCCAGGAGCTAACTCCGCTATAGAAGGTGCTGCCTAAGGCTGCCAGGCAGACAGGTGTAATGTAGGGGGTGAAAGTCACAGCTGAGGAGAGCTGCAGGAGGGCGATGTCGTTGTCGTTGGTTACACCGTTGTAGCTTGGGTGAACAATCATCTGTGCTCCTGTCCGCGACACCGCATTTGGGTTGGATCCCTGTAGAGTCTGAAGACCCAGATACACGGTCACACTAGATGCGCTGCTGAGCCTAAGTGCAGGGACAATAAACAGATCATTTTAAAAACTTCTCCACTTTAGATTTTTTTAGCTGCAAGTTTGTATATATTTTTTAAATAATTTAACCTAAAGTGAGAAAGTTTTACAACAACTTAGATTTTACCAGTCTGCAAATGCAGTGTGTGTTCTTCGCCCCTTATTCTAAAGAGTTGTAAACGCCCCAATGCCTGATCAATTACCTCAGATCAAGTGTAAGACTCACCATGTGAGGCAGTGAGCAGCAGTCACCACCCATTGATCATTTATCAGAGATCCTCCACAGAAATGAGACGTGGTTTGCAGACTGGCCTGCCAGGGCCAATTGCCAATTGGAGCCACCTGACCTCCAACAATCCTGGTGTTGAGTGTTGATACACCACAGACTGTGGAGAGGCAGACAATGAAGCATGAATTTTCTGTCTCCTCTTACAGGATATAAAACATCTATCTGATAATAAGAACGTAGGTAAAACTAATCTCATTCCACAATGTGTCTTGATATTACTTTTCTTGTATTGGCTGTGTAGAGTCATAAATGATTATATAAAAGCGTGAGTCAGTGGGAGGGGTAGTATTTCTTTTCAGAGGTGCTGACTTACCATTTAGCTGTGACTTAGACTCTGAAAAACAGAAACAAAAAAAGTTCAAAGAAAAAACTTTTTTTTTAAATTTCAAAGGAGAAATGTAGACAATAACGTTTCCACATTTGATTAGGACCAAAATTGCAGTAAAGGTGAATAGCACTCATGTTTTATTGAATTTTCAGAGTGAATTATTTGTATTGTTTGCAGAAAAATAATAATAATAATAAAGCTCCTTATTGGGAGCCAACCAACAAATTATTTATAGTCTCATATGGTACAGGTCCTTCTCAAAAAATTTGCATATTGTGATAAAGTTCATTATTTTCTGTAATGTACTGATAAACATTAGACTTTCATATATTTTAGATTCATTACACACAACTGAAGTAGTTCAAGCCGTTTATTGGTTAAATATTGATGATTGTGGCATACAGCTCATGAAAACCCCAAATTCCTATCTCAAAAAATTAGCATATTCCAACCGACCAATAAAAGAAAAGTGTTTTTAATACAAAAAAGGTCACCCTTCAAATAATTATGTTCAGTTATGCACTCAATACTTGGTCGGGAATCCTTTTGCAGAAATGACTGCTTCAATGCGGCGTGGCATGGAGGCAATCAGCCTGTGGCACTGCTGAGGTGTTATGGAGGCCCAGGATGCTTCGATAGCGGCCTTAAGCTCATCCAGAGTGTTGGGTCTTGCGTCTCTCAACTTTCTCTTCACAATATCCCACAGATTCTCTATGGGGTTCAGGTCAGGAGAGTTGGCAGGCCAATTGAGCACAGTAATACCATGGTCAGTAAACCATTGACCAGTGGTTCTGGCACTGTGAGCAGGTGCCAGGCCGTGCTGGAAAATGAAATCTTCATCTCCATAAAGCTTTTCAGCAGATGGAAGCATGAAGTGCTCCAAAATCTCCTGATAGCTAGCTGCATTGACCCTGCCCTTGATAAAACACAGTGGACCAACACCAGCAGCTGACATGGCACCCCAGACCATCACTGACTGTGGGTAATTGACACTGGACTTCAGGCATTTTGGCGTTTCCCTCTGCCCAGTCTTCCTCCAGACTCTGGCACCTTGATTTCCGAATGACATGCAAAATTTGCTTTCATCCGAAAAAAGTACTTTGGACCACTGAGCAACAGGCCAGTGCTGCTTCACTGTAGCCCAGGTCAGGCGCTTCTGCCGCTGTTTCTGGTTCAAAAGTGGCTTGACCTGGGGAATGCGGCACCTGTAGCCCATTTCCTGCACACGCCTGTACACGGTGGCTCTGGATGTTTTCACTCCAGACTCAGTCCACTACTTCCGCAGGTCCCCCAAGGTCTGGAATCGTTCCTTCTCCACAATCTTCCTCAGGGTCCGGTCACCTCTTCTCGTTGTGCAGCGTTTTCTGCCACACTTTTTCCTTCCCACAGACTTCCCACTGAGGTGCCCTGATACAGCACTCTGGGAACAGCCTATTCGTTCTGAAATTTCTTTCTGTGTCTTACCCTCTTGCTTGAGGGTGTCAATGATGGCCTTCTGGACAGCAGTCAGGTCGCCAGTCTTACCCATGATTGCGGTTTTGAGTAATGAACCAGGCTGGGAGTTTTTAAAAGCCTCAGGAATCTTTTGCAGGTGTTTAGAGTTAATCAGTTGATTCAGATGATTAGGCTAATAGCTCGTTTAGAGAACCTTTTCATGAAATGCAAATTTTTTGAGATAAGAATTTTGGGTTTTCATGAGCTGTATGCCAAAATCATCAATATTAAAACAAAAAAAACGGCTTGAACTACTTCAGTTGTGTGTAATGAATCTAAAATATATGAAAGTCTAATGTTTATCAGTACATTACATAAAATAATGAACTTTATCACAATATGCTAATTTTTTGAGAAGGACCTGTATATATTGCAAATATTAAAACATTAGAAATATTACTTAGAGCTAAGAATAACAGTCCCCCCCCCCCTCTTGTATTCAGAATTTGTGTTAAGAGAAAAAATAGACAACTTTGGAGGAACAAGTATCTTTCATAAAGGTAAAGTAAGAACTAATGTTAAATACAGATGTGTTTTGTGTTTGGGAGTTAAATATGGAACAGTCTCATCATTAATGAGTTTAAAGTTTGTGAATCTTTGTTTTACTTCAAAAAATTACTGAAGGATAAAATAATGAAGGATTTAGAGTAACATAATGAATTCGGGAATGAATGAACATGAATAATTTTAGACTAAACTATGTTATTTTATTCTTGCTTTTTTGTCTTTCATCTAACTTTGTATTATGATGAATCTGTGATGTATCGAATAGGTAATTAATAAGCCTCGGCTTCAGCCTATACCTTTTTTTTCCCGGTTACATGGATTATAGATTCATATTCTTTAGGTGAGATGAACATCTCGTTTTTTTATTTTATTTGGTAAATTGTAACTTGAATAAACTTCAACTTAATTTTTGTCTACATTCGACCATTCAGGTAGTCTTTCACATAGCCAACCTTTTGAACACTTTCCATTTGAACAGACCTGCAGCTGTTAAGCTTCACGTCAGACAGGTTTTACTGCTTTGTCTCAGAGAACTCCAACACAGTTTTAACCTTTGTTATTTATGCCAATAAGAAACATTGTGATCATGCTGTACTGGTCTTTGTACTTGTCTGATTTGTTATGACTGCTGAGACACCTTGAAGGAGCTTGCATTCAGTGAAAGTCTGACATTCTGTCACCAGATGAAGTAGAAGAAAACATTGCTGCTCATTTGTCTTAAATTTGATGTTTGTGATTGAAACATTTATTCCAGTTGACAAAAGACTAACAGCAGTATTCTGTTTCCACGAACCTGAACAGTTTGTTGGTACTAAAGGTTCTGTTCAGGTTCAAGTGAAACTGCACAAGGAGAATTTTATCTGTTCAACGTACAAGGTTTGTTTTGCCCAAATAGGTCCAGAGCTAGTATTAGAGCTGGTTTATGTCCGGTTTTATTCTAAACATCATTAATAAAAAAAAGCTCTGTTAGGAACCAGTTTGATTTTTCACAGGCGGCAGATGCAGAGACTCACCCTTATACCACTATACACTAAAGGTTTGACCCTCCCTATAGCGTCTCCATAGTAAACCAAAGTTCAGGTAACAGATCATTTCAGATTACTGGATTTTACCTGAAAATTGATGTTCTAATAACATCAGTTTATCTTATTGTTACTGTTCTGTTAATGTTTTTCACGGTAAAGAACACTGCATTTAAAAACAGCTTTGTAAACAGAATTTACATGAGATGTTTTAGGCTGATGACATTAAAATACCATAAAATGTTGAAAAAAGGTTTTTGTAAAGAGTTTGTGTAAATTCAGTAGAGAAGGGTGATTATGAAAGTTGACTGATGCATGTTTACACCACATCATGTCAGTAACACAATTAGCTCTTGTTCTGCTTTGATTTGACATCAGTGTGAAGCTCTGGCTATAATGGAGCATTCTGCACTAATTACGATTTATTTAAATGTTGCGCTCACAGTTAACTATTGGTTCTCCATTACACCTCCTCCAGTTTATGAGTTTCTTTGTTCTGATCTAGTTGGTAAAAACCTGATAGTAAACCAGAACTGGAAATGTTTAATCATGAAGGTGATGCAGCTTTATCAAGCGCTGCTTCAAAAATTTCCCATGGCAATAAATTAAGTAATAAAAAAATGAAGCGATCTGTGTAGGTTGGCAACATTCATGTCCCTTTAAGAAGCGGTACCACCTCCAGTTACATGACAACCTGACTCAACGTAATACACGTGACAGCTCCATCTAGTGGACAACTTTTGGTTTTGGGCATACATGTAGTTATCGTCCATTTATCGTTATCAAGGTGAACTCCTCAATATACCACGGTATTGATTTTAGGCCATATCGCCTGGCCCTAGTTTGACATTAAACTTAAAAAGAATGAAAGAACTGTAATTCAATGAAGGAATGCACCGCCTTCTGCCTGTAATGCTTGAAATGTAAACTAAGCTCATCTCATGTTGACAATTGACAGATTTATAGCCCTTTGGTCAAACTTTAAAGTATTTTGATGGATAATTTAACTGCAAAGAAATTTGGTTTGCTTCATTTTTGTGTGACACAAGGAAAAAACAAGACTAGTTGATAACCTTTGACTTCACGAGTCAATCTTTCTTCTCCAATAGCATCAGGAACAGGATTTTCTGGGTTTTGAGAACATTCTGATCTTATGAAGGCATCTTATGTTCTGAATACTCAAGCTTCAGCTATCAGAAATGATAAATGTGTGGTTTTGGGGTATTAAAGGTCTTGTAATATGGTCAATATATTTTTATAATTGAGAATAACAATGCAGACTAAATATTGGTTTTAAGGTCTTAAAATAAATAATGAAGATAAATAATAGTCTGCTGATGTTTTGGTTCAGTTTTAGTTTTCCACCCTCATATCCCCAGACACTCACTCAGCACTCCCTCTGCTTCATCAGCCTCATTCAGCCCACATGAGCCACACCTGTTGTCTCCCTGTTGTTAACCTCCTGTTTTCCCTCTAGTTATGCTTTTGTTCACTGTTGTTTATTTAACCTCTGAGTTCACCTGCTCGCCTTCAGCTCCTTCACCTGCATCCTGGGTCCAACACCAACTAAAACATGACAGCAGTACTGCTCAGGAACACATACATCTACAGTTTATTTTAATTATAGACCAGTGGATTCTTATTTCTGTTTGTAACAGCAATACATGTTTTAAAGTATTAACTCATCATACATCTATTTTCCACTCTTACAGCTCTGGTGTTGTTTTGAAGCCACTCAGAGAATCAGACAGGAAGTTGAAGAGCTTTTCTTACACAAAAAATATATTTTTAAAAGTTAATATCAACTTGAAAGAATACCATGTAGTATTAGAGTTTAACCACACTGCTCAAAAATTTAAATGGATGCTTTGTATTGAGAGTTTTAGTTTTGAATCAGTTAAACCTCTAGGACGTTAATCTGTTCAGGTAAATAGCACAGTTGTTTATCAGTGACATCTGTGATTATGAAATTAACAGCAGGTGCACTAAAAGAGCAACAATGAGACAATCCCTAAACAGGAATGGTTTTGCAGATAGACGCCACAGACATTTTCTCCCTCCTCTTTTTTGACTATCAGTAGTTTTGCATCTGACTATAGAGTCTCTATTGGTACCGTGAGGCGATAACTGAACCCCACATAGGTTGCATTGGCAGGCCTACTCCAGCTGGATGGTACATCAAAACATGCCATTGGTAGAAGATCTGCTGTGTCTCACAGCATAGTCTCAAAAGCACAGAGAAGATTCCGGGAGACAGACAGTTACTCTAGGAGAGTTGGCCAGGGCCACTGAATGTTGATAAACAGTATCTGCTCCTTTGTGTAAAGAGAAACAGGATGAGTACTGCTAGAGCCCTACAAACCTCTTCAGCCATGCCCTGAGGACCCATAGCCCTCTAGTGGGCCCTGTGCTCACAGCCTGGCACTGTGAAGCTGGACTGGCAGGTCTAACATTGGTGCCTTGAGCTTTTCACAGATTAGAGCAGGTTCACTCTGAGCTCATGTGACAGATGTGAAAGGGTCTGGAGAAGCTGTGGTGAATGTAATGCTGCCTGTTCAGCATGATCAGTTTGGTTGTGTGTCAGTGTTAGTCTGAGGAGGTGTATCCATGGAGAGACATTCAGATCTGTAGGATAGATGATGGTGCCTGACTGCAATTAGCTATCAGGATGAAATCCTTAGAATCAGTGTTAGACTTTTTGCTGCTGCGGTGGGTCCTGGGTTTCTCCTGGTGGATGATAATGCCAGCTTAATGTGGCAAGAGGATGTAGGCAGCTCTGTCTGCTGGGGTTCTCAGGGGGGCTTCTGGATGGGGCTCAGATTTCCATGTCTGCCATGGGCGGTAATGCTTTCTGCCATGAAAGCATTAACGCTCCACTTGTTAAAGTATTTGTAAGACTTGTTATTGACCCTCAGACAACAATTCTGATTGCTTTAATTCCAGATAGGGCACAGAGAAAAAAAACTAGGTCTCCAAAGGTGGTTCATTTTCATTTTTCTTAAATCATCCTTTTTGCTAAGGTATTACCCATTCCACGTTGGTATGGACATCCAGTGGGATTTTACTTCAAATTGAGGTCTGATGTTTTCATAGCGTTAATAAATGCTCGTTAAGCAACAATAGACAGCTACATCTTATAAGCTTGACCCTCCTATATTCCAACCAGAATTGACAAAGCTTCTCGGATGAGAAGCGAAACGTCTTCAAGAAACCAGAGAAGTCCAGTTGCCTTCATTCAAACCCCTTGGGATTACCATGACCTGGATGACTGAGAAACCTTCACCAGCATAAGCCCTAAAATATCACAAATAAGTAGATATCCTCAACATGTCCTACTTTTCATACTTATATTACGTAGTTTCTTTTATTTGGCAATGATTTTTTTTGGTAGGAAAGGTGGATTATTCTTTACCTGTTTCAACAGTTTTGGCTTGTCACTTGAAGCCTTCTTCATGATTGTCATCTGTATGGATGCTGACGTGGCTTATTCCCAGTGATCGTCATGTGAGAGGGGTGAGCAGATCTGTCAAGTCCGTGGGCGTCAGCATCCATAAAGATGATAACTCATGAAGAAGGCTTCAAGTGAGAAGCCGAAACTGTCAAGACAGGTAGAGAATAATCCACCTTTCCTACAAAAAAAAAATCATTGCAGAAGAGAAGAAACTACGTAATACAAGTATAGAAAAAACAGGCATCATGAACTTCATATCTGATGCCCTAATTCTCAGAATCACACTGATATATGTGTATTTATTATGGATATTGTTTTAAAACACCTCTAACACAGAATCTGTTCAACACAAAGCTGAAAGCTTTCATGCAGAAAGACCAAGTTCTTTATAAACGCCGACTGAAAAATGTATGTGATCACAAGAAAGATCAATTATAATTTCCATACAGGTGTTTCGCAGAAGTCACATTTTGTTTAGTTTTTTTCTCTGAATGAAACTACATGTGGTGCTAAAAGGATCAAAGGTGGAAATCAAATTAGTTTAGCCGGAGGTTTTTCCTCATCTTTTAAGATGTCAAAATTTTAAAAAATTGTTTTTTTTGTTTCCTTTTAACAAACCGGCTGATCCAGGTGTCTGCAGTGATTCTTACCTTTAGTAAGAAGAGTCAGCAGCGTTGCCACACAGATCACTTTGTAGAAAGCCATAACTGAGTAAGCTCATCCTGAGCTGCAACTTAAATAAGCTTCTTTAGCCCTCCCTTTTAAAAAAACACACCTCCCTCTGTGACACCTGTTCAGTGACACACCCAACTCTTCACCTGTAATAGGATCAGTTCAGCTCTTTGTGTTCAACATATCTGTTCTCTATTTTTATTTTACTTATCTTTAGGGTTTCACGTATGACATAAAACTACAGTATTTTGATTGCTGTCTGGGTTAGAATGTCTTCTCATAAAATATTGTGATTTTAGATATATAGAAAATCTAACCTAAAGCTTTCTCAAAGTCAAAGTTTTGCTTTTGTCTCCCATGGGAGAAACTTGGTTTAGACAGCGGGGGTTACACTGCACCACCATACTTCACTCATCCAGACCATTACTAAAATAAAACAATAAATGCACAGATTAATAATAAAAATAAACAATAAAATATAAAATATTTTACAAAAAAATACATTCATTAAAAAATACACAAGTTCAGTTATAACCACATAGTAGCCCAAGTTTCTTCTCTTAAAAACTTTAGTCTATTCCTGTTGCTTTTACCCTTTCTTCTTGTCCTTTGAGTCCTTTATTAGCAGTCAGTAAGGTCAGTCAATATAACATCAAAACCTACTGAATATTGGTTACCTGTTGCGAACTGTAAATTATGAATCATGCTTTTAATTTTATGCTTTTATAATTGTATAAAATAATAAATGAAGGGGTGACTGTGAACAGCTGAATCATTCTGTAAAATCAACAGTAAGAAGATTCATACAGACGGGAAGTAAAGCTGATCCAACCACATTCCTGACGTTTGATCTTGCTGTCATGAGACAGCGACTGTTTGACAGGAAAGGACCTTTAATACTTTTACATTATGCCTAAGAGTTTTCTTCACATACTAGACCCAAGTTACAACCAGTGGTAACACTTTACAATAAGGGTTTCTTTATTAACGTTACTTAGTGCGTTATTAAGCATTAATAAACTATTAAATAAAGTATTAACAACTGCTTAATATTAATGCTAATGTTAAGTAATGCATTACTAAGCAGACACTGCCCCCTTGGCCCTTTATCATAACCTTAAGGACACTTAATTTAACAATATTTCAAAAGTTAATAAAGTGTTCCTTTGTTTATTAATGCTTAATAATGCACTAAGTAACGTTAATAAAGGGACCCTTATTATAAAATGTTACTCATCCAGTTCATTAAGACTCAGCAAACATGCCCACTATGGGCTTTAGTGCAATGAGTCTGGGGTGAGGGTGGGCAGGGAGAACTCACCCCAGAGTTCCTGCTCAATGGATGTTTGCACATGACCATTAACTGTGTTTATTTCTGTGGGCACCCCACAGTTGTGTCCACCCAACAACTATGCACAGTGGCCCCATTGGTGTCATGTGGGCACCCCACAGTGATATCGCCCAAAACTACCCATAGTGGTTCTGTGGGTTTCAGCCCATATGGGGAATCCAGCAGTTTAGTGATCTTTTATCAGTCAAACAATACTTGCCGATGGCTGTCTTTGAACAGGTTATTCGTTTGTCTCTTGTCGGCTGGACTACTGCAATTCCCTTTATTATGGCCTTGACCACTCATCTCTAAATCGTCTGCAATTGGTGCAAAATGCAGCAGCTCGTCTTTTAACAGGTACTAGGAAGCGTGATCACATCACCCCAGTGCTTGCTTCCCTCCACTGGTTACCGGTCCAGTATAGGATTCAATTCAAACTATTTGTTTTTAAATCTCTTCATGGTCTGGCCCCACCTTACATTGATGACTTATTGTCAACTTACTCTCCTGCCAGGAATCTGAGGTCAGGTTCCCAGTCCTTGTTGTCGATTCCAAATGCTCGCCTTAAGACGCGAGGTGATAGAGCATTTTCTGTGGCCGGTCCAAAGCTTTGGAATAACCTTCCTCTGCAGCTCAGGTCATCTCAGAGTTTGGATGCTTTTAAGGCACTACTCAAAACACATTTCTTTGACCTGGCTTTTAATGTTGGTTAATTTTTATTCTCTTATGGATCTTTTATTAAACTGTTTTATGTGTTGTTTTCTTTTCTTGTTTTATCTTGCTGTTTTATGTTTTTAGTCTATTGTGTTGGCATGTTCATCATGAATGTGTATGTACAGCACTTTGGGTTGCGTGAGCAACAATAAGCGTGCTTTATAAATAAATTTGACCTTGACTCAGGATAGAAATAGACTTGTCTAAAATAATTGCTGCACATTGGGACTAAAAAGTCTTAACATTTCCACAGTAATTTAATCATTTTCAAAATGTCCTTAGTTGAAAATCAGCTCAATTTTAAAAGAAAAACTAGCATGTAAAAAATAAGGACAAAAAAAAACCCCAATATTGTGAATAGATTTTTAAATATTTGTGCATTGAACAAAATAAAACAAAAATTTAACATACATGACACAAGTTCTCTAAATAAGGTATTAGAGCTATTGTAATATGTAGTGAATATATAGAGCAGCAGTAGCTCAAGAAGTAGAACGGGTTGTCCAGAAATTGGAGGGTGTATCGATCCCAGCTCCCTGCAGGGTGCTGTTGTGTCCTTGGGCAAGACACTTCACCTAACTTCCCTATGTTGGTGATGGTCAGAGGGATGATGGCCCAAAATGGTATTGCCTCTGTCAGACTGCCCCAATGCAGCTATGACTAGTAGTTAACCATCATAAATGTGTGAGTGCATGATCAATGGAAAGCACATTGAGTGCCTTGAAAAGCGCTATATAAATCTAATCCATTATTGTTTTTATTTTTTTATTATTAAATGGTAAATGGCGGGAAGCCCACATGTGCGGGCTAGGGTACCACCATGAAATGTAGGGCACACGACAGCCCAACAGTAATGGGCCAAAGTGGAGCCACAGGGGGCAGCCCACATAAATATACATATATTGTTCATATAAATTATTTTGGTGAATAAACTAAAATGACATCATAGTCACATTATTTCCATTGAAAGAATGAAGTAATGAGAACTTAGTGGTTGAGGTTACATAAGACTGGGATTATTTTCTCAAATGAAAAATTTTTGTCACATGATACAATTGATTGGGTTTCTCTAAGGTCCTTTTTGTGCCAACAGCTTACCATAAGGAAATAAATACCTGAAAACTGGTTTGATTGCTGTCAACAGAAGCGGGAAACAACAAAGTTGTTACTGATAAACTAAAGTAGGGCTGAAACGAATAACTTTTGTTTCTTGTGATTTATCAATAAATCAAAATGAATAGATCTGTTTTAGGCTGTTTTTAAAGCTGTTCTCAGATCTGCCCTTGGGTCTGTTCTTAGTGCTGACACAGCATTGCTTCTTAGTTCATTCTCGAATGACACGCACTAAAATAGAACTGGTCAAACTGCATCATTCTCTTTAAAGCTCCATTAACTAAACAATAAACCTGTTGTTTCACAACTGGGATCATCTTGCTGTACATAAGTCACCCGTATTGTAGTTTACCGGAAAGTTTTTAAACTTTGCAAAACAAAAATTCCCATAAATGGAACACATTCTATTGGGATGACTCAAAAAGTTGTGCGCTGTATTTACAATCAAAGTAAATGTCTTTGTAAGAACGTGTGCTCTCTGCTCTCTATGGAGACCTCATACCTGCATTGAAATACAGTATTCCTCTTGCAAGATTACTTCCAACCTATTCAGCGTTAATCATGTCTTTATTTCTCACTTTCTTCACTTTGATAACTGAAATTCCCTCTGATGGGAAGCTGTAGAAAACTCTGGAAGTTAGTTTTCTTCCAGAAACATCAAAATTCAACTAACAAACACAATGTGTTGTCTGGAAACTGAATGGTTGTGGACGGAGCACCACTTCCAACTCTTGAAAGTAACTTCTCTTTGTCTGCAAAAAAGGTGTTGCTTTCTGTTCCATTCACACTCGCTGAACTTGGCAAAAGAGCTTTTGTCCACTCAGCACCCTCAGCTTAAAGCGAACTGCGGGCCGACTGGAAAATGACAAAGTTAATTTTTGAGGGTTTTAAAATCTAAACTAAGAAATCTTGAGGTCAAATCCATGACATGTAACAGTTTAATTTAGATTGCTTCCAACCTTTAAGTTGATTTTTAACCATTTTACTTTGTGTTGTTTAGACATGTGTTTTAACTGTGTAACTTTTTTTCTGTAACTTTATGTGATGCTTGCTGCTAACTATCTTGACCAGGTCTCCCTTGAAAAAGAGGATTTTAATCTCAATGGGATTTTCTTCCCGGTTAAATAAAAATAAACTAAATGTTCTGATAGAACACCAGCAGGGGGCGTCATACATTCAAAAACCTGTGATTAAAATGCTATTTAAGAATGATATGTTAGTTGCATTTTTTTGATACTTGATAGCATCACTAACAATGAAATGAACAAAACCAACACTTTAAATTAACTAAACCAACAAAAATACATTTCTATTTTAAAAAGGTTCACTAAGGGTCAGAGTTAACAAAAATCGGCATTCATCTAAATTTTTATATTATATTTCATTTTGTTCAAGTCTGCAGTTTTGGATTGTTTTTGCTTTTATAAAGTGAAAAACTTTCTTTAGTAAAGAATAAGCTACATCTACGAGATAGGACTATAAGTTTTTACTTCTGCCTACTCCTTTTTAAAACAAATAATTGTATAATGTAACTTTAATTGAATTATCATAAGTGAATATTTCTGAAAATAAATTACTACTACTACAGTCAAGTACTGAATATTTTAATCATCCTTAAGACTTTTGGTCAAAGTTCTAACATTTTTTTATCAATATTTTCATTCATTAAAACAAATTTTAAAATCTTTTGGCCCTGACAATGTTACCATACTTCCTGATTGTCCAGTACTGAAATGTTTCATTTTTTAAAATATTGTAATTATGTCCTATTTGCTGTTATTCCCAACAAGGTTTCTTAATATAAAAGACCATTGAAAGAAAGAATATTTGTTTTCATGAGAGTTTTTGATCAAGGAATTTAGATGAAAGAAAAAACCACCTGCTAACACGTTTACACTGGATGGTTGAGGACAATGAGTCATGCTGTCACAACTACCATAAAACACATATTATTGTCACTCATTGTGACCAAATGAAATGTGTTTTTAGTAGCTGAAATACTGTCACAGCCCTCACAATATTCTGAGCATTAATAGCTAGAGTCCACATTTCCCTTTTCAAGATTGTACCCAAACAAGACGCCATCAATTCTCATCCAGTGGCGTAGGCAGAAACTAATTTTCGGGCAAGCCTAATAAAAAATGGGTGGGCCCGACACCCCCCCCCCCGCACACACACACATTCTCGTCTTTCTATCTTGGTGAGGCCAATCCATTGACTTCCATTCATTTTTTGTGACTGTCATATGCCTAACCCCTTAGCTAAAACTTAATTCACACCATACCTCTAAAACTAACGAGTAGAGCTCTGTAAGATTGCACCAAAGTGAGGACCGGCAAATGTCCTCACTTTGATGTATAAAGTACACACACATACACACACGTCACACACACACACAGTCCAACTGCGTGCTCTTGAGGGTCCGTGTACATGACGGCCAACCGATTTTCCTTTTGAAATAAAAAAAACAAATACGGAAAACGAGCCGTTTGCCGATCACCAGTAATAAAACAAAAGAGTGTAAACGGAAATCAACTCGTTTTTTTGTTTTTCTATTTTCAACATAAAAAAGGAAAACGGGAAACGAACTATTATTTGTTTTCCGATATCATATTTCAAGATGAAACACTGAAATCAGAAAACAACGGGAAATTGTTCATTTTCGGCCTTGAATTCACTTTTTGCTGTGACCCGGAAGTTGTCCCCACACAATACGTTCCGTTCCGAAACTGCACATCAATAGAAAGGTTCTGACTGCATTTATTTTGGATCATACGTACCGTATGTGCGTGAAAGAATGGATGTAGAAACGTTTGTTCTCTTTCGAGGAGGAAAACGAGTCACTGTGAATGGCAGTGACATGTCAGTGGACAAGATATGCAGGATTTTCCAGGTATTCCAAGTTTTAAACTATTTAAGTTTTGAGTTGAATACTATTTGCTGTTGCGCTATCATGCACAATATCCTAACTACGTTCGGCTAGCTAAACAAAATGCTCTTTATCTAATGTGTTTAAGCTTCTTCGGTATGCATTGCATTTTTACTCTATTAAATAGTAAAAAAAATAATATATGTACACACATATTCCATTGTATTACTTTATCACATTTACTTAAAATGTATAAATTAGTTCTAAAGTTATTTGTTGTATGTGGATACGTTTTTTAAACGTCTCTGTTTATTCTGTTAAATTTGGCAGGTCAATGGAGGTAGCCTGTATATTACAGATGACATGAACACAGCAATATTTCCAGATCCTTCAGGAATTTTCTCCACCCTTAGTCTCCAACATCGGGGTCATTATGAGGTTCATGGAGATTCAGAACAAGTTCAGAGCCCTCCAAGCAGAGCCCTTGTTTCCTCTGCTGTTCCCTTTGCCTTTATGCGCAGAGCCTCGACTTCTTCTGCACCCACTGGAACACATGCGTCTGCAACTCCTCGATCCAGTTTTCCAGCAAGACAGTTCCAAAGGTATTTTGTTCAAAAATTAACGTTTGTTTTGAAACACACACATGTGTGTGTGTATGATTTTAACTGTAGTTTGTTATATACTCTTTTTCTTAGGTCAGTGCATATTGCGGAAATTGTCAACGACAAACTAACAGCTGCGAGGACGGTGGTCATTCGCTTCATGGAATCTGATGCAACAGTTGAAGGAATGACTGCTAAGGTGAAGGAGGCTTTGGGCTGTGTTGAGGAGATTACGCTGACAGACAGCCAAGGAAATGAAATTGTGGACTCGGAGGGTACAAGAAGTGAGTTATCATTAATTGTCATTTAGTATTGGTTAGATGTGAATACTTATTTTGCAGACATTAAATTAGTCTTTTCATTCCCAAAGGCTCCAGTTACTGGAAGCAAAACTCCAGAAAAATCTATGCCATCTTTGAAGATGATTTTGTGGAGTTTCAAAATGGTCGAAGACTGAAAACCAGGTATGTGAAGGCCCACATCTAAATTATTATTTATTATTACTATTATTCAGGGGCAGCAGTAGCTCAGGAGGTAGAGTGGGTTGCCTCATGATCGGAGGATTGTGTAATTGATTCCAGCTCCTGCCAGGGCATTCTGCTGTTGTGTCCTTGGACAAGAGACTTCCCCCAACTTGCCTGTGTTGGTGGTGGTCAGAGGGGCCGATGGCACAAAATGGCAGCCTCGCTTCTGTCAGACTGCCCCAGGGTGGCTGTGGCTACATAGTAGCTTGCCAAAACCAGCAGTGTGTGAATGTGTGAGTGCATGAATAATGGAAAGCGCTTTGAGTGCCTGGAAAAGCGCTGTGTAATTATTATTTACAAATCCTATTGTTTTGCACTCTTGTAATTATTAGTTGTACTTTACCTAAATAATATTCTAAATGAAATTGTATTCTGAATTGTTTCATTAGTTATTCTTTAAAAAAATATCTGAACTCAAATTTAACACGAGCCGAACAAATAACAAATGCATCAGTGGTTTACAGCACAACACGACTCAATATTAACTCAATCTTTACAGGCGAAGGTCTGAGGAAACTGGGATCCTTCAAGAGGTTATTGGAAAAATTGATCAGCTCAAGCAAGCTACTGAGACCCTCCACAGTGTCACTGAAACAATAAACCTGCTGTCTGACCTCGCAAAAGTTAAAAGCACAACAGCACGACAAGTTGAGCAACTGCACCATGTTGTGGATGCCTTCAACTGTCTTGTTTGTAAAGGTGTGTATAACACAATTTGTAACTATTGTATATAAACATTCAGTACATTTTAATGTTTTCACCTCATCAAAGAATGTTTTTGTTTATTCAACCCTGTTTAGGTCTGATGTCCGAGCCAATGTTTTCCACATGCTGTCAGTCCCTACTGGGATGCCAAACGTGTGTGGAGCAGTGGCTGTTGAACACAAACTACTGTCTGAAATGCAGAGCAGAAGACCTTCAGTTCAAGGTGTATGAGGTCAAAGGTCTTAATGCTGTTTTAGCATTTTTCAAAGAAGTGCACACAGAATAGTCACTGATGGAACAGTCATTCATTCTCTTAAAAAAATGTTGCCAAAAAGCTTAAAACATTGTTTTTCCTCTCTTAAGCTAAAGTTTATGGCTCCTTGTTCTTCTATATCACACCAGCTTATTTTGTGGTTTTAAAATGTAATGTTCTGGTGTAAGGTCTAACCACAGGTTGTAGGTTAAATTTCTCTACTGGAGACGTCAAAAGCACTTTGAAAGTTACTTGAACATTTTTATTGCACTTAAACAGTTAAGTGAAACATTTTGCACTGTAACAGCTTTTACAGTTAATAAACATTATTTTGTAAACAGAACTGTTTAGTTTTTGACCTGATTCAAAGCATGTGTAACACAGACTCCACAAGTCACACACATCTTCTGGTGGTATCAATAAGAGATCTTAATGCATCCTGGAAAGGTCCATAATTATGGTTTACCACGTTTTGATATAGTGATGCTAAGTCAAAGTGGGAACCAAACTCTGTTTCAGCATGTTGCCTGCAGGCTTCTGAGAAGAAAGGATCACACCCAAAAATGGATTCCCTTTTCAAAGCTGATCCAGTTTCCTGTTGATACAGATCAGCTGCAGCAGCTCCAACAGGCAGAAGGTCCTCAGGGACTCTTGCAGGACACCCTTCCTTCGCCAGCTCATTTGGTATTCCTTTCCCTGCACATATAAGAAAGTGTGGCTTATTGGTGAAAACAGCTAATATTTACTTGCTGAATGTTATTAAGTAACTCCAAAATGTTGAAAATTAGCCTAACAGTTATACTGAGGGCTGAGACAAGGCTGAAATTATTTCAATATTAGACAGACTGCAGCAGTTCTACCTATCAGATATTAAATGATTAATTATTTTTGAGGTTCACATAAATAACCTGTCATTTCTTGCATAATGTGTTTGAAGTGACATTTGCCATATGCTTTACTAATTTATTTAGACTTACAACCAGATTTGTTTTGACATTGGATTAGCCATTTAAAAAAGTTTCAAGCCTATTTGTACTAGGAAAAATCAGATATTATTTATGGAGAAAAGAAACACCTGGGATCCTGTGTGCATTCCATGCCTCTATGACATTTGTGATGCCAAGTCCTGCCATTTGACATGTTAGGTTTGACACACAATATTTGGATGTGTTGTCCTCCATGTCTAGTTCCTCCATGTCCACCAGCTGGACCAAAGCTGTCTTTAATGGGTAGTTGACTCTGGCGTTTACTTCCGACCACATTCTCTCTATCACATGGTTCTGAGAAAGATATAAAGAGAGTTTACTCTGTATATATATACTGTCACGGAGACATCTGAATTAGGAGGAATTGATGTTACTTGAGTAGAAGATGTCTGAACAAACGGCCGCCTTTCGCGATTGTGTCTGTGTTCTGCCAGCTTTTCCTGGATAAATAAGGAAAGATAAAACTCTGTGCCACAGTCAACTCTCATCTGGTCCCATAGTCCATAAGAGAGCACAGCAGATCTAATGAAAAAAAAGCACAGCACAATTTCTTAAAAATAAACAGGAGACTAGAAAATTTAAAAGTAATATTCAAAGAACAGTTTCCTTGTTCAAACGTAAGAGACAATAAAACTAAAAATGACTGATGAATGTTTGTTGTGATTTAAGAAATGCATTTTGACTAATACGACCCCATTATCATATGTAATAGTTTTATTAATGTGGATTGTCAGTTCTGGGTCCTGTGAGTCAACATTAAACGTTTTTTTTGGGACCCATAACTATTTCATATTTTACCTGTAAACTTCCTCATAAATGATCAGGTTGTTCTTTATTGGCATAGTGGAATGACCAACAACTTTCTTGCTGAAACCATCAATAGCCATTACATGGGTCACTCCAAACATAACCAGCTTCTCATTTTGATCAACATGCAGCTTGTGACCCATGTATTCTGCATTGTAGGGCACAGGATTCAGATTTCGGGCTCCCTAAATAACATAAAAGATTAAAATAATTTAAAGACAAACATTTCTAATTTACACCAATGATGCTTACCACTTGTTTATCATCTGATTATTCTGTACCTGCTGCCTCATGGTGTGGTAGGGTTGATGAATGCTTCTCAGGATTCTTCCCACTCTGCCCTCAGCAGCTTTCAGCCCCTTAGCAGAAAGGTATCCGGTCATCATTTTTCGACCAAAGGAGGAACCAGTCTGAAAAGGTTTTATTCACTTTAAACATGAAATTAAACATTTAGTGTCGTTTAAATATAAGTTAGGGTAGGCTAAGCAATTGTGTATATCACACATGTGCTTAGTTTGATAATGAAGCAGCAATGCATTTTTATAATGAATAAATCTATATAAGCTAAATAAATAAATTAAATACTTACCTCAGAAATACTTTCCGCTATTTCAATTTCCAGTCGGTCGTCAGGGCAGTAGTCTTTAACAAGTCCTTGATCAGCGCACCACCTCCTCACATTTCTCTCTGAAAAGCCCCGCCGTGCTGTTCCAAACTCATTACATAAAGCAGCAGCGATGTCACCACATGACATTCCAGTTGTCCTTTTTGCTCTGATAAAGTCAGCAAACTCGTGCAACGCCATTATTTTAACGTTGTGGATTCACCCATATTTCATACATCCACCACACGNTAGTGGTGGAATTTGTAGTGTTATGGGTGGGGTTGGAGGTGGTGGTGGTGAGAGTGGTAGTGCTGTTAGTGGTGACAATAATGGTGACCCTGGTGGTGGTACTAGTAGTGGTGAGAGTGATGATGCTGGTAATAGTGGTAATGGTGGAGGTGGCAGTGATAATGGAGGAGGAGGTGGTTGTGGTAATGGTGGGGGTGGTGATAATGGTGGAAGAGGTGCTTTTGGTATTGTTGGGAGTGGTGATAAAAGTGGAGGAGTTCATTTTGGTTATGATGGAGGTGGTGGTGGTGGTGATGATGGTGGAGGAGGTGGCAGTGATAATGGTTGGGGTGGTGATGGAGGTGTTGATTCTGACAGTGCTGGGTGTGGTGATGGAGGTGTTGTTTCTGGCAGTGGTGGGGGTGGTGATGGAGGAGTTGCTTCTGGCAGTGGTGGAGGTGGTGATGGAGGACTTGATTCTGGTAGTTGTNGGTATATGCGCTTTATAAATAAAACTGCCTTGCCTTGCCATGAGTCTGTCTGAGGCAAAAGTCCAGAACCTCGTTAGCCTCTTCAGCAAGATCCATAAAGACACTTGATTACGCACAAGCAGGTGACCATCAGGTTTACGCCGGAGCAGAAAAAATGTGCGTTCGGGCGCAGCAGGTGTAATGTTGATAATTTAAGTGAAATTGTTTAATTGCATTGTTTCTATGTTACTGGGGCACTCTGGTCAGTTTGTGTGGATTAAATATTAATTAAAATGAATGGATATTTAACGGTTTTATAAAATTTTTATTATTATTATTTTTAAAATGAAAGTGAAGGGAAAATGGATCATGCGGCCTTGGCTGCGAGCAAATGCACCCACCTTAGCGTGTCCAAATGCAGCAGCAATTCTTTCAATTTCTCATATATGAAAGAAAGAAAGTTACGTTAAATAAAAACATTTAAAATACCACTAGGGCACCGCAGGGAAACAAGATGAGACTTCTTTTTAACATAACTGTGTTTAATACGGGCCGTTTACACGTCACTACCAAACAACAAATATAAAATGAAACAAAAAGTAAGAAAAATCTAAATTTCTTGTCCATCTAACACATGCACTGCCTTTCCATTAAATAAAATTCATGTTTGGACTTTTTCTGTGTTCACAAATCAGTCTGTGATCCTCATTTATTGGACTGACAGTGGAGGTTAAATACCCTTGTATTCTCCGTCGGGGAAGCTCCGAGCAGGGTGGGTGGAAGGGGGGGGGGGGTCGGTTGCGTCCGCTGCGCCCCCCCAGCTCTTCTCCCGCGACCCCCAAGGGGGGTGCGCCCCACTAATTGAGAACCACTGGTTTAAACTATGACACTCTTCCAGCAGCAAGAATAAGACAATATATGTGTGTTTATCATATGCAGTAATAACAAAAGCAAATAAATAAATTACTTAAAAGTAAGTAGTAATTTTTTTTATATTGCAGAAAGAAAAATCACAAAGTGCTTCACAAAGATCAACAAAACAAATCATAGTCCTAAAATCAACCTAAAATAAAAAAATATATATCATAAAAAACAAAAAGATAATTAAAAACACAAAATGTCATTATACAGATGCAGAAAACAAAAGATTTGTGTAAAAGCAAATTTAAATAAAAGGGCAAAGCCATAAAAAATGCACATAAATCAAAACAACAAAAGACATAAAACAAATGAAAGATGTTTAAAATCAGAAAGGGTCATAATATGAAGGAAACACAAAGATTTAAGTAAAAGCAGATTTTGAAAAAGGGTCTTTAGCTGCTTTTTAAAGGTGACCAGACTGTCAATATTACGTAAAAAAAAAAAAAAAGAAGTTTATTCCAAAGTCAGGATGCAACAGCTTGGAAAGAGCGATCACCTCAGCTTTTATTTCTGGTCTTGGGACCTTTTGGAAGTTCTAGAAGTAGATAAATACAACAGATAGAATTTGTCTGTGCTATTTTCATTTGAATAGCATTCATATTTCTCATAAAATGTTGTAACCAACACTGAAATGTCACATATTTTGGTTCAGCTTCAGTATTGTCAAGTAATGTAAAATTCTGTTAAACGCTTGCTTAAACATGAAAATGTCTTGCTTCATTTTAAGAGACAAATAGAACAACTGTTTCATTTATTTTATTTTTGTGTTCTTTTCTTTATTTATTTTCAGCAAAAGCATTCCACAACATAGCTTTATAACCTTAAACCAAAACAGAAATAACATGGAAGGAGGAACATGAAAGGTCCGGTGCATTGTGCACCAAATAGCAGCTCAGACTACCCACCCTTTTTGGACACCGTGGAATAAGTGCTAGATGGTGCTCTCACCTAGGACTCAGTATTTCTGCTGGGAGACTTCAATTCCCATGTGGGCAAATTAATGACACTGGGACTTAGAAGGGCTTGATTGGCAGGAACATTCCACCCGACCTGAACCCGAGTAGTGTTCTGTTATTAGACTTCTGTGCAAGTCACAGTTTGGCTCTAACAAACATCATGTTCAAACATCAGTACATGTGGTACCTGGGCATCCTAGGTTGCACGTCAATAATTGACTTTTTAGTTGTGTCATCTGACCTGCGGCCATATGTTTTGGACATTCGAACAACGAGAGGAGCGGAGCTGTCAACTGATCACCACTTGGTGGTGAGTTGGATCAGATGGCAGGGAAGGACCCCACATAGATTTGATAGACCCAAACATAGTGACAGTCTGCTTTAAATGCCTGGCGGAAGAACCTGTCAAAATGGTCTTCAATTCCCACCTCCGGTAGAACTTTGACCACATCCAGAGAGCATTGGAGGACACTGAGTTTGAATAGGCCTTGTTTCACTCTGCAATTTTTAAGGCAGCTGCTGCTAGCTGTGGCTGTAAGGTTGCTGATGCCAGTCATGGCAGTAACCCCCAGACTCGCTGGTGGACACCAAAGGTTAGAGAAGCTGTCAGGCAGAAGAAGGAGGCCTACAGGGCATGGTTGGTCTGTAGGTCTCCAAAAGCAGCTGAAAAAATGGGGGACCAGAGGATGTGTTCCAACTATAGGGGGATCACACTCCTTAGCCTCCCTGGAAGGGTCTACTACAAGGTACTAGCTAGAAAGGTCCGGTTGATGTCATCCACAGCTAATTCATGTGATTAAATCTGTATTGTAACCAAATGTATTGTTTCATTTTACTCATCACTTTCTGAAAACTGAAATTTGTCAGTTACTAAGAATTACTCAAATAAAAATGTCCAAGCATTCTATCAGATTGGTACTTACCTCAGAGGTTAAAGTTCAACCAAACATATTCTTATCTCATCTAGCTTGTCATGGTGTTGATCACATTACAATAAAGTGAAGGAGTTAACTTTACTATTCACAACTAAAAAATTTAAACAGACACTTCCTCATCAAACAAACTGATCATTATTCATCCTCTTGTTTTATATTATATATCAAGGAGGCAAACTTTTAAAACCAGTTGTAAAAAGGTGGACTCAATGAGAGAAGCTGGAGAAAAAAGATGAGAATGTGAAGAGAAAAGGAGGAGTGAGAGTGAAAATGAGCATGTCCGCTTCTGTTAATGGTAACGTTGGTTGTGGGATGGGTAGAAGTAGAATTGGGTATGGGTGTGGTGGTAATGGTAGTGAAAGGAGTGGGGTTGTGGTTGTTGGTAGTGGTGGAATGTGTAGTGTTATCGGTGGGGTTGTGGTTGTTGTTGGTAGTGGTAGTGGTGGAATTTGTAGTGTTATCGGTGGAGTTGTGGTTGTTGTTGGTAGTGGTGGAATTTGTAGTGTTATCGGTGGGGTTGTGGTTGTTGTTGG
>SSNS01000488.1:0-60126 GCA_006937985.1 Aphyosemion australe
AGACAGCAGCACAGCTCAGCTGCTGGAAGGAGAAATATTTTAAAACCTTTCCAAACTAGTTAACGCTACGACCACAATTTTTGGAGTACGTCCATAAATTATAGCTCAAAACGGAGGAAAATCCGTCAGCTTTCATCCAGCGCAAGTCTCATTTCCCTCGGTTCTACGGTTCTCTCAGGACACGGCCTGAAGTCGAGCAAAGTCTGTTTTTGGCCCTATTCTTTTGAATGGGGGGAGGAGGAGACGTTCCTGAACTTTCCAAAATCGTACCTCAAGTTTAACCTGTGATTATAGAAAAACCGTAAAAGATATCAAGAAGCTGAAGGAAACTAAAATAGTTGAACTTCTTTTGAGTTTGTTAAAAGTTGAATGAAGTCTCTAGGTTGAAGTTAACCCTGGCAAGTAAGAGGTCAAAAAGATGAACGATTTTGTGAAAAAAATGAGGATTTGAAGCATTTTCCATTCATTTCAATGGGCTGAAAAATCGCAGAAAAAGCTGAATATCTCGGAAACGGTTCAAGATATCAATACCAAAAGTCATAGCCGGAATGACCTGAACGAGCTGAACGGTTTGATACCAAACTTGTTGAAATAGCTGAAAAATTGTTGAAGAAGAAGCGGTCCAAAAAAGTGTACGGAATACGGAAGAAGAAGAATAATAAAGAGAAACAGGAAAACAATAGTTTGAATGCATACTGCATTCAAACTAATAATAAAGAGAAACAGGAAAACAATAGTTTGAATGCATACTGCATTCAAACTAATAATAAAGAGAAACAGGAAAACAATAGTTTGAATGCATACTGCATTCAAACTAATGAACATGAACTATGGTCTAAATAGAATAGATGTTCCGACACGCTGTAGCTGCATCATCTGACGCTGGAGGAGTTTAATGTCTAATTTTAATTTTTCTGCAAGTTCCAGCTTTTCTTGTTGAGTCTTTAGCTTTGATGTTTCCATTGTGTAGATCTGCTTTTCCAGAAGTTTTTTAACTTAGCTCACCCTCCCTTCTTCGTTTCTGAGAGGAATGCTGCCTTTTTGGGAAATCCTCGTGCGTCATTAATGTGGGGCTTCCCTCCTCCGGTCTCTCATTTGAATCTAAAATGTTTAATATTGTTAATAAAACATAGGTGTGGATAATTTAGGACTTCTTCATGAATGACCTAGCTGTCAGATTGGTCCCTTCCTCAGCGCAGCGCTCATCCTCCCAGATCTATTTATCAGGTGACACGTCGGGAGCTGAACAATGGCATAAAGGCCCACAAAACCAGGAGAATCTGCTCCAAAAATATGCATAATCATAGAGCTGTATGGCAAAGCTTTGGAAGAGGACTCCCGCCAGTCTGGGGATTTTTAAGAGCAGACTGGTCTTTTTTGTTCGCCACAGATCTTTCCATTTTGTATTTGTGTTTTTAAATTTTGTAGAATGATGCCTCCCTCTTCCATCCTCGTCAGCGCGCGCGAGGTGGTGTGTATGACATAAATCAAATGTAAAACATAGACGTTTACATTTTTGGGGAAATAATACTATGTATGTGTAGTAGTGTTCAATTAAATTCAAAATTAAATCAAGTAAAATACTTTGGTTTAATTTTGCCTGCAGAAATTCAGCATGCATATCATTTGACATCCACCAGGGGGTGCTGAGGGTGCTTCAGCACTCCTACTTCCCACGGCCTTGTTTAGATCCAAAATATTTAAACACAACTAGATATTTAGGTAACATTTTAATTATTTGAATTTATCTTTAAGATTTCATTATAAATATTTAAATATAATTCGATATTCATATTTAATTTTAGTTAGTTGAATTTGTCTTTCTATAGTTAGATTTGGTTAAAACAATTTAGACATACCTACTTTTTTTATATTTGATTCTAAACATTTCTTTAAAGAGCAAGTCACCCCCCAATCTACTCTTTTTTGTTGATAAACTGTATAGATGAGTTTCTAATGGTGCTGTAGACACGTGTAGTCATTATTTTGGCATTTAGTGCATCTTATTTAAAATAAAGAAATTCAGCCTAAAACCACCATTATTGCACCCTCTTAAGGTTAAAACTCTGCTCTAAAGTGATTTTGAATCAGCCATCGCTAAAGGCCAAGAGTTACCCAGGGACCAAGTTCATTCATGAGCAAATGCTAACGTTAACACACATTTGCAGTGGTCTCTAGTATAAATTAATGCCTTGTGAGTCAATTTCTGTGGGGAAAAAGCTCTGGCACTGGAAGAAGTTATGGTGCGTTCCAGTTGTCCTCAGAACTCGTTTTTCTGAGATAAGTTAACCGGAAATGATGCAATGAAATCGGAATTCCAAGCTGCAAGCTCGGACGTTTCAGAGAATCCCGAGATCACCGATTTAAAGATGGCCGCACCCAGTGCTACCATAGTTGTTGTCTTTATTTTTTTCATCATTTATATGTTCTGCTTTCTTTCTTTTTGCTATTTAACAGCACCGAGTTGTTGTGTATTCGTGTTATCTATAGTTACGTTGCTGAAAACGGCAGCATTGCTGCTGAAATTGACCGGTGTTTATGGTTTTTTAACTGTTCCTGATGTTTACATTCTGACTTTGATTTTTTAAAATGTTTTTTCTGGTTTTATGTGGTTTTTCCGAGTTGGAATCTGGAATGCAAAACGAGCTTGTTACGTCATTTCCTGGTCAGGAATTCCGAGTTCCGAGGACAAGTGGAACGCACCATTAGCCAGAGGAGTGGGGGGAGCAGGAGACGGCAAGGTTTGAACTCTTATTTCCTGGTAATTGGACATCTGTCCTCTGATTGGCTAACAGCAACACAACGCTGCCACTGACTCCATTTGCTCTGCAATGTTGATGTTTTATCTCCACAAATAACACAAGCCTGGAGGAGTTCAGCTGTGTGGTGGAGTTGCTAATGCTAACGGTTAGCTTCTACTAGCCGAGACGTTCTCTGCTGTTGGACGCTAAACCAACAACAGCCTTCCCCGTCATGAGTCAAGATGGGTGAGTCCATGAATGTTAATTTTCAGTGTGACGTAGATCTGACTGTATTTTCTAATCTCTGTCAGTTTTCTATTGATGGCTAATGCAGGGAATAGGGGCTGAAGACGTTTTCACGTTCAGCATGCATATGGAACTCAAAAATAACAAAATGGTTTCTCAGTGAACTTGGTCTTAAATTCAAAACAATATTTTTCAACATTTAAAAACCACATTTTCTAAGTAACTGTGGTGAAAAAGTGACTTTACATTTTAATAAACTGTTTAATATACTGAGGAGCAAAATGTGACAAAATGTTGGTATTTACTTTTGAATGTGTAGCTCTACGTTCAGCAGCTCGTGGACTCTGTAGCTCTCTGGGGGATGAAGGAAGGTGAAATTAATCCGCCCTGCCGAGGAGAGTTGTGTTTATGTTTGAGGTGTGATGAATCAGCTGAGGAAACTTCACCAAACAATGAGCTCATCGTCAGGGATGCCCCCATAATTTTAGTTTCTTATCTCTCCTTCATTATGTTACAGTGAGCTTTTCTGAATGGGTCGTATAAACCAAAACAACCTCCCATCTGGCTGCAGGAGGAGGACGATCGTAAAACAGGAAAGTGCTGCTCTGTCTAGGTTTTTATTTTACAGCCAGTGACTGACTGGCTTATAGATTATATACTCTAAATGCACATAATGAAACACTGTTACACCTCACGTGTGAGTGTGTGTGTGCACACGTGCTTTCTTACACTCACCTGCACAGTGTTAGTGTCCCAGGACAGGATCTGTGGGATTCAGAACTCTCATTGGACCACTCTTGTCCTCAGATCCTCCAGGTGTGCGCAGAGACATGGAGGGACACAACATGGCCTTTAGCTGCTCCTCTGACTCCCCTCTGTCCCTTATGACCATCTAGTATACACACACACACACACACACGCACCCATATACAGACACACACACACACACACACACACACACACACACACACACACACACACACACACACACACACACACAGACACACAGATGCACACACACACACACATGCACACACACACAGAAACAGACAGGCACACACACACACACATGCACACACAGACACACACACACGAAGACACACACACGCACCCACACACAGACACACACATACACACACACACACGAAGGCACACACACCCACACATAGACACACGCACACACACACACACCCACACGCACAAACATGCCCAGACACACACACATACAGGCACACACACGCGCACACACACACACACACACACACACACACACACACACACACACACACACACACACACACACACACACACACACACACACACACACACACACACACACACACACACACACACGCACACCCTCCGAGACCTTTCCACATTGATATAAGGATCCTGATGGGTCCCTAGGGATCATGAGTATGTACACGTATGTTTCCAAAGGCAGGGAAAGCTCGGAAAAACACAACATTTCCCAGCAGTCCTTGGGGTGCTCTCCATCACTCCTGTTGTTATTTGACTCTTTCAAACTTCACCAGAATGCTTAAGAGAAAAATGCTTCCCAGTGAAATCTGAGGCTTACTGAAAGTGAAATATTGAATTTCAGCAGTTTTTCAACTTCCCAGCGGCGAGTTGAACACAGTTTTATGTTTTCCATTAGAATTTCTGTGATCTGAAGCCAACAACAATCGCTAAAACTGAAAATGTAAGTAAACATTAGCATATTAGTGCCAATCCCTTAAACAGGTTCATGTTTTTACTCGTTAAAACGGACGTGGTCTCTCTGGAGGCAGAAGGCTCAAAGAGATGAGATCTAAAACAAAAGTTCTTTATAGTTTTGACATCCGTAAGATTAAAGGCTTCAAAAGACAGACAATAAATCCTACATGCAAAGTTTTCTCACATTAGTATGCTTTCCTTGGGGCAGAATTCAGTTTTTTAAGGTGGATTAAAGCGGGTGCAGACAGTTTCTCTTCGTGTCCAGGCTGCACAAGTTGTAGTTTTGTAAAAAAAAAAAATTTAAATAAAGTTTACATAAAGATTTTGCTGCTGATTATTAAATTAAAACAGAATTATTTTTTATTATTCTGTTATACTGGAACAATCAGCTGTATTCCTTATATGAGGTAAAACAGAAGCCAAACCAACTCCCCACCTTTTCACATACTAACTCTATATATTACTTTTGACCTGATACTAATATTATCATTGTTACAATATTATTAACGTTACATTAAAACCCATTTTGTCTCAAATTAATAGAAAAATTCACAGATGAAAATCTTTCATTGCTTTTTTCTTGGTGTGGACACAAAAGAATAAACAAATAGTTTTAGGCCATTTTGAAGTGATTCGGGTAAAAGAGTTAGCAGATGAGCTTTTGGTTCATTCAAGAGTTTCAATCTAATTTCATAAAAATGTGTATGTTATTTAAATGAACAAAGAGTTTTTAACACTTCAAAGCAGCATCCCGGAGTTTTCCCCTTTCAGGAATTATGTAGGATTTTTCAGAAATCATTAAAAGTGATTGTCTTATCATGTAATGTGATATAATATGAGCGATACGTCTGTTTTTTTTTTTGTTAAGCCCGCCCCCTGCCCCGTAAAATCCCAGCAATAGGAAACTGAGCGGCGACTAGAATTAACCAATAGCGTTAGACTACCGCTTACGTGCTTCAAGTTTAAGGAAGTACCTCGGCTGATGCAGCGTTGATGAACGTTTCATGGACAAGTAAGTCTTTAAAATATAAATATATGAAAACACAACATGACATGAGAATAACACTTGTAAAACAACGTGTTTTAGCTCTGTTTGTCGGCTACAGAAGCACATTCATAAACAAGAAACGTGCAGTCGCCATCTTAAAAATTTGAATCAACGGCCTCTTGGTGTGATACGCTTGTCAGCCACTAGATGGTGCCATCAGATAAAATAAATACTCCGGAGAGCTACTTTAAGCTTTTGTTTTCAAACTAGTTTCAGTGATTCTTGAGCCAGAAACTTGAGCGACTTTACATTGGACAGCACTCTGTCGCCCTCTGCTGACCAGAAACGGCACTTAACAGTTTTGTGGTTTGGTTAGGAACACTAGTGGGAGGTCTCTACCTGCTTTATGGCACGTGTAAGTAAAGGCTAGCAGCTAGCTTTTTCAGTTTTCCAACCATCAATAAGAAGAAGAAGAAGAATTTTGCTTTTCTGTTGGCATCATGGTGAAGCCAGCAAGTAAAAGTAACAGAGTAATGTCTTTGGAGTCGTAGCAAAGAGCTAAAACCAGAGTGAACATCGGCGTGGCCTACACTAGTTAGAGGGAGCTGAAGGAGGCTACAAAATCACAGACTGATGGTGACCTGGCTTTGTTGCTACTGGATTTATAAGTAATAATATTATTTGTCCAACAGTGTGGATCTTTTTACTTTGTGGCTAATTTAGTATTAGTTAGCTCATATTAGCCTTAGCTTGTTGTTAGCGCTAGCTACGGCAGGTTGTGGCAGGGTTGTTCATGGTTTGTAATTCCACTTTCAACCAGTAGGAGGGGGAAGTGGGAAATGTATTTGGTGCTGTGTTAATAAACCTTTAGACTGCTGTTAATTTACACACTTAATTACATTATTGGGTTATTTACTAAGCGTAAACATCACCAGCTCAGCAAAATCAGGGGTCAAGTTACCTTCATCTGGGAACCATCTGCTCAGTGTTGGACTCATTTTAGATGTTTAGTATTTTTATCATTTAAACACCACTACTGTCCTCCAGGATTTCATGTAAACAAACATTTCCCATGGATAATTAAGAGGTTTCCTTTGATAAATAAGTACAGTCACTGACCAGGAAGTTTACATCCACCAGAACAAAACTTCAAAGGCTTCAAAAGAAATACGCTGTCAGTGGAAAATCATTTAAATACAGTAACCCAGTTCTGCTGGATCCTATCTCGAGTCTCATCTCCAGGTTGTTGAACATGTCCAAGCCTGCAAATGAGCTGCATTGATGTCACTTCTCTCTCTCCGATGACTCAGAAGAATTAAAAAAACCTCCGTGAGCCACTGATTAGAAACAGGTTTATAAAGAAGTGCCCCCGTGGCCTTTCATGGCTCATCTGTGTGTCACAGCCAACGTAACAAGTGAGTAAACACCACAGCAGCCTGGGCCTCTTCCTTCATGTTCAGGAGATCTTTAAGGTCCTGGACGTCCTTCTCTGGGTTGTGTCACATATTTAAACACCAGAAGGCCTCCCTGGAGATCAAGAATGTGGCGTTTTGTAATTGATGACCTCCTTCACACGCTGGACTACGATGTTTGCTTTGGGTCGAGGTCTGGTTGTTGAAGTCTGTGTGACGGCCGTCTGGCCTGTGATTGACAGCGCTGACCACTGATTGTTGACCTTTGGCACCAGATAAAGGAAAGTAGAAGAAGAGAGGTCAAAGGGCTGGTAGGTCAGGGAGGTCCAACAAATCTGATTTGACCCAGAAGCAGGCTTTGTTAGAATAATAAACACAAACACTTTTGGTCCATCATCAACATTTATCCTGATCATCCAGGTCAACAGAATATTAAAATCATTAACTCGCTGATTGGAAATAAAAAACATTTCAGAAACATCAGGATAAAGATTTATCCTCATTTTTAGATGGAGGAGGCTGGTGTTTGAGGTGTTTAGGTTTGATTTGTCTTTCACATTATTCTCCTCTGTCTAGCTTTATATGTTTTTTGTTATTTTCTGAATTAACTGAATCCCTAGCAGCAGTTTTCCTGTCTTCTATAAAGTTGGTGCTCCTAAACCTTTAGACTCTTCGTTTGTGAGTAAATAACATAAAAACGCTCAGAAGTAAATTTAAATGTGGTGAAAACAGACCAGTGTGAGAGGAAATGAAAAGCTGATGTTCAGCTCACAAAAGAATGAGAATAATGTGGCTTACTGGTGTTGTCTGAGTGGTTTTTGGACCCCAGTGGAAGGTTCTGGCATTTGCCAGTCATGAAGGAGTTTGATATTAGTTCAAGTTTTTATCCTACTTGTTTTAATGTTTTATTTCAGGCTGTTTTTTCATTGTTGATTCTGATGTTTTGTTTTGTGTTCATCACTTTGGTCCTGTAGGAGATTTAAGTGCTATATAAATAAAGTTGGTATGGGCAGAACCTGGTGACCTGAGCTCGATGTCATCCTGTCTGTTGCCACGGCAGCAGACCGATTGACACTGGCTAGTTGAAATTTAATCTTAATGTCTAACCGAAGTTGGGCCAGCTTCAGATTCAGTTGCATTTTAATCAAATGTATTTTAGAGTTCAGCCCACATCCTCAGCTGGAGGTCAGCAGGTCAGTTTTGGTATCTGCAACCTTTTCAGCCATCACTTTGGATTGTTTTTCTAATAAATATGATTTATGTTTCTTTCTAAAATGGATCTTCATAAAATTTTCAGGGGTCCATTGTAGCAAGGACCAGTTCAAGCCCATGGATCATTTAGTACTAGCCATCCTATATACATATGTGACTATATAGTCTGGCCACGACCCAAAGAGCTCAGTCATGGGGCGGAATCTACGGTTCTATCAAACTGTCTCTGCATGCTATTGGACAACAAGCAATGTGACGTACTACCCGTACGGATGTCAGTCAATGGTGCAGTCCACCATACTCCGTTAAAGAAGACTCAAATACATCCTTTTTCTAAATGAAGGACTTAAGTAATTCTATCTGCTCTTGACCCAAACAAAAGCCCAAGTCTAAGACCCTATTCCAATACTCGCACTTGCACCCTTGCGTGTTCCCGGCCAGGAGTGTGAGTGCGTAGGGTGTCCCGATTCTCAAGTGCGGAAGGCGACCACGTCCCTTTTGCACCCTTAATCCGCACTTCGCCCAAGTCCACATCGATGCAGACTTTGGGCAAAGGTATTACCCACAATCCATTGCTGCGTGGAAAGTTTGAGAAGAAGGAGGAGCAATGACTCGTGTCTTTTCTGAAAACATGTATTTTCAAATGAAAGAAGTTCATTTTAAGATGATTAATGATATTTATTCATGCTCTGAAAGTTTTAGACTAATATTTAATGTGGACAGTAATGAATGTAACTGTTGTTTGTTTGAAAGTTGTTAATAAAGGTTTTTTAAAAAGTAGCACAAACAGCGACCAGCATCCCAGCATGCGTCACGGTCGATCCCTGTCCCAATTCAGCACACTTGTGTACTACGCACTCAAAGTTTACTGCGCACCTACTCTAAGTGCACTTCACACAAGGGTGTAGAGTGCAGTGCGAGTATTGGGGTTGGGCCTCAATAGTCCAAACAAGGGTGACAACCTTTTTACTTCCTGGAAGGGTGTGTCTACCTTCATAACCTCCTGGGGGCTTAATCATGAGATTAACATCAGCTGCATGGCTGGCAGCTACATACAATTTACTTACCCATTCATCCAGGCTCTTGTCACTGGTGCGACAGGTCCAGGAGGGTTAGGAAGCACTGACATCCCAACCCTCCCCTAGCCTGGCAAGTCATCCTATATACACTGCTCACAAAAATTAAAGGAACACTTTTTTTATTGGGCCTGGCATGAAATCAATTAAAGCTGTCTGATAATTTTCTGGTTGATTAAGCAGCTGAGGGCATTGTTAATCACTTTCAGCTGTATTGGTGTGGACTTAACGACAGGTGCACTAAAGTGGCAACAATTACAAAACCCTCAAAACAGGACTGGTTTAACATGTGGAGGTCATTTCAAGTTTCTCTCTCTTGATCTTTTGTGGCTGGTTTTCCACTCGTGCTAGTTTTGGCTTGAGTAATTATCTCTACTGGCAGCATGAGGCGATTCCTTAACCCTACAGAAGTTGCACAGGTTGTCCAACTTCTCCAGGATGGCACATCCACACGTGCTGCAGCAAGAAGGTTTAATGTGTCTCACAGCACAATCTCCAGAACATGGAGGAGATTTTAGGAGACTGGCGGTTATTCTCGGAGAGCTGGACAGGACCGTAGAAGGTCCACAACCCATCAGCAGGACCAATACCTGCTCCTTTGTGCAAGGCGGAACAGGCTGAGCACTGCTCGTGCCCTACAGAATGACCTCCAGAGGGCCACTGGTGTGAATGTCTCTACCCAAACAATCAGGAACAGACTTCATGAAGATGGCCTGAGGGCCCGACGTCCTGTAGTGGGCCCTGTGCTCACTGCCCAGCACCGTAGAGCTCGACTGGCATTTGCTCAAGAACACCAGAATTGGCAAGTCCGCCACTGGCGCCCTGTACTTTTTACAGACGAGAGCAGGTTCACCCTGAGCACCTGTGATAGACGTGAAAGAGTCTGGAGAAGACAAGGAGAACGTTATGCTGCCTGCAACGTCGTTCAACCTGTCATGGTTTGGTGGTGGGTCAGTGATGGTCTGGGGAGGCATATCCATGGAGGGACGCACAGACCTCTACTGCCTAGGAAATGGTGCTCTGACTGCCATAAGGTATCCAGATGAAATCCCTGAACCCTTTGTCAGACCCTACGCTGATGCAGTAGGTCCTGGTTTTTTCCTAATGCACGACAATGCCCGGCCTCATGTGGCAAGAGTATGCAGGCAGTACCTGGAGGATGAAGGAATTGAAACAATTGAATGGCCTTCACGATCCCCTGACTTAAACCCAATAGAACATCTGTGGGACATTATGTTTTGGCGTCTAACATCAATGATTTCTGTCATTTTTGTATAAAAACATGTGAATATCAGGTGTACTGGGACATTGCACTACTTTGTTTGATAAAAATAAGAAGCAGCTAAGTATATCAGACAGACTTACGCACGTTGGAGTCTAAATAATCCAATGTTGATGACAAAGCCGTTTCAAACAAACGTGGTTCCTGAGCTCCCGCCATGTTGTTTGTGATCGCGGCTGCAGCGCTGTCATCATCGGCTACGCCCGCTCTGTGATTGGCCCACAATATAGAGCGCTGTGATTGGCCTAACCAAAACTATAGCGAGCTGTGATTGGACAGCCACAGCAGTGGATCGGGCTGCGAGGGTTCCAATGAAGCGTGCCTACACCAAACTTTGCAAGGCAAGAATTTGGTCTAGTTCACTAGGCTAACCCTCCCCAGCAAGTTCTGGGATTTCCCTGGGGTCTTCTCCCAGTGGGACGAGCCTGAAAAACCTTCCAGAGGGAGGTGACCAGGAGGCATCCTGCTCATATGTTCGAGCCGCCTCAGCTGACTCCCTTCAACAAGAAGGAGCAGCTGTTCCAGAGGTTCAAGGAAAGGTTGTCCTCTACAAAACTGGTCAATGATCTTAAGAAGGTTGGAGGATGCTGGTCCATGGATCAGTGTGTGTTGCTGTAACATCTGTGTACTTCCATCACAGAGATGTAAAGGTACTTTGCACAAGTCACCGATACAACCCAACACGTCACACTCTGAATCTACTCAAGCCCACAGAAACCGCAGAAAATAAAGATGAAAACTGTGTTTAATGCTGAGTGAGAAGCTTCTGGCACCAGAGCTGTGGCTGGAAGGAACGTCTGCCCTGAAGAGCCCAGGTGGAGATAATTAGACAGGTGCAGGAGAGCATGGCTAAGTGATTGAGGGGGTGTGGAGAGACATGGAGAGTCAAGGCATGACATGAAAACCGTCCCGACACATGAATCATGACAATAATGAGTAATTTAGAGGTTTGAAAACCACCACGACTGAGTTCAGGTGAGTAGATGGGACTTCTCTTCACACCTGGAGCGTTCTGACTCTGATTAAAATGCAGTAACATGTCAGCACCTGTCAGCAGGAACAACAGAACTAGATGAAGGGGTTTGGTCCAGTTTTCCTCTTCTGGACTCGACGGTCCCACCAGAAAGGTTTTACCAGTGTTCTGATGATGGACCAAGATTTCCAGAACCGGTCCCTTTCCCATGTTTTTCCATTCACATGGAGTTCTGTTTAGTGTTTGTTTTATTCTTTATCTCCTTCATCTTGTTTCCATGTTTCCATTTAATGATTTGATGTTTGGTTTTGATAAGTCCATCTTGGCCTCATGACTCTATTTTTGTTTTCCTACGTCCCGGCACGGCTCCCTCAGCTCCTCCCTCACATCTCTGGTTGTTCTCTTTGGAAGGACTTAACCCCTCAGCGTTTGTCTTATTTCTTCTTGTTGTGTTTAGTTTAGGTAAATGGAAACCTCTTTAGCTGTTTTATTCATGGTTTTTGACTCGTGTCCTCCTGGATGCTTATGGAAACATACAGTCTCACCAGAATGTGACTTTTTTTACACATTGAATATTTATTCTGTAAAATACTTGAATTTTTTAACCTAAAATATTCATGTGTGAAAATTCAACAGCAGAATTTCAACTGAGGCGACCTCCTGGTGACCCAAGCCAAAGTACTCGTCTCTCGAGTGGCTTTTAGCCAATCAAATTACGCTTTTCTGATTTGAGGCATCGACCCGATCGAGTGTCGATTGCTTTGGCTTGGGTCACCAGGAGGTCACTTTAGTTGATTAATTTTTTGCTGATGAAGTTTTTGCTGGAATATTTTAAGTTAAAAAATTAAAATACATAATTTCACAGAATAAAATTCAATGTCTTCAATTCAAATGGTCTTTAATAAACACCAGCGCTCTAGCTTTAGTCAGCTAATGGGTCTTACTTCTGTCTTTACTTAGAGTGAAGAGAGTCAGCCAGAGTCTTGAATCGTGGCTCAATAATCCATTTTTTCATGAGTTAGATATGAGTGTATTAACTTGAGGTTAGATTAATCCACATCCAAACACTTAATCCCAGTCTTTTGATTATTTTGGGACTTTTTACCGTGGCACCAGCCCAGTTATCAGTTGGTCCTCATGTAAAGAAATAGTCTCAGGTTGGGGGACTGCATGGTGGCTCAGCGAGAAGGTTGCAGGTTTAAATCCTAGCTCTGGTATTTCTGCATGGAGTTCTCCTCATGCATGAGTGGATTTTCTACTGGTGCTCCAGTTTCCTCCCACCGACCAAAGACATGCACGTTAAACTAATCAGTGACTCGAAAGTGTCCCTAGTGTGAATGGTTATATGTCTCTGTGACAGGAGACCTGTCCAGGGTGTCCCCCTCTTACCCAATGACTGCCGGAGTTAGACACCAGCTCCCCCATGACCCTAGTGAGGAAGAAACGGTGAGGAAGATGAGTGTCGAGATCGTGGTTTTATTTCTGCGTTTCTCACACAAACCCAACTTTAACCTGAGTTTGAGGAGCAAATCTGGGTTATGTTTAAGTGTGTGTGTGTGTGTGTGTGTGTGTGTGTGTGTGTGTGTGTGTGTGTGTGTGTGTGTGTGTGTGTGTGTGTGTGTGTGTGTGTGTGTGTGTGTGTGTGTGTGTGTGGTTATTAGACTGACCCGTGTGGTGGAGTATTAATGTCTCCCTGGGGGGTTCTCTGAGGACTGGTACCAGACTGGGCCTGTTGTCCTCCACATAATCCGATCGTTCTACGTTTCATTGCAGCTGTAAATTTTCCCCGTTTCAACAACATTTTTTAAAGAAGTATAATCGGTTTGTAGAAGGATTTTGTGGGCGCAGCTGGAGGATTTTACAGGTAGATGTAAATTTAACCTGATTTAAAGGAAACTTATTTGTTCTGCTGGATTAGAGCCTGGTTTTAGTGGGACCCAGCTGTGTAATGAAACCTATGAACAGAGGTTTGTGCAGTCTGAGCCCAGTGTTCCTAGTTCATAAAGTCTCTCTTTTGACTGGTTTTGTGGCTTCCTGCACATATTTTGATCATATCTTTCATTTTGAGAAAGGCTGCTGAAAACAAACACCTGATAAGTTTTATCTTTCTGTTCTCTAAAAATGACATGAAATCATCTGAAACGCAGATATTTGGATCAGTTCTTCCTGCCCTAGCATTCATCTCTGCTGTGTCTCTTTTTTCACCAGTTTCCTGCACGAACCCCGACCTCCAAAACACACCAGCACTTTCTTCTCCACTCATGCGGACGTGTCTGTAGAAAGGCCCGTCCAGACAGAGATACGGGTGCAGCTTGCAGGCCCATATCAGCCTCAGACAGGATATTTATTTCATTCATGTCTCCATGGTGGTTTGATAGCAGCGTAATTTGAGAGCTGCTGTCAGAATAAGCTCATAAATTTAGTTTTGAAACTTTTTATTTGAAAGGTTAAACTTTGTAATAAAAACAGATCTCTGCTATGCAGAAGGGGTGATGTGTGCTTTAGACCATGCTATCGTGTAAGTGCACGTGTGTGGTGCACATGCTTTGCTCTGCTGCCTGGATGCTGTTTTGTCTGAAGCGTTATCGTTGCACAGGAAAAGAGATGAGAGGTGAGTCCTGCTGTGAGTTTGTTTCAGCTTCTGAGAAACAACCAGAGACTAAAATAAAACATGAATACAGAGAAAATGCTGACTCTAGAGGAATGTTGAGGGTCAAAGCAGTTCACTCAGACGCATGTATTTCATCTTTATTCATCCTGATTTGACTCATACTGACAAAATAAAACATTAATGATAAAACAAGTTGGAAACTCTTCACCTTCCCGCTCAAGTCTGAGTTGGTTCGGTCCAGCCCGAATGCTGCCAGCTCACGAGTGAAACCGTGGCTGTGAGACAGCAGGAGTTGGGTGTTTAAGGTGTTAAAACCACACTGCATCTCTGTCTGACTGCAAGTCTGACAGAAAACAGAAAGCACTGATGCTGACCTCCCACGCACATCACTCTGCTCACCTAAAATAAACACGGATCTCATGTATTGTTGTAAAATCTAGTGAAAACTGTTACCTCTCAGTGTGAATGACTCAGCACATCTAATTCTATTTACGTTTCTGTGAAACTGACTGAGTTAGAGATGTTTGCTGATGATTAGTGGCGGCCATCTTGATTCAGGTTGTTTAGAGTCACTCAGCTGCTACATCGAAGCCAAAGCTGTGGTGACTGCTTCTGCTGTAAGGCTCGGGAGCAGGCGAGAGGCGGGGACAGGTCTCCAGTCCATCACAGGGACGCATATAAGCTGTTTCCAACAGAGGAAATGTTCCCTGAACCATGTTTAACACAAAAGGGGACCAGGCCTTCTCCATGAACACTTTGGAACAGTCTGCCATTCAATGTCAGACAAGCTACGTCTGTGCTATCTTTAAAGAGTCAACGAGAGACTTATTTTTAGACTTTTGGCCCAGTGCTTCATTAGGGCGATGTCCCATGATTGTCCATGCTATTTTATTGTTTTGTTGTATTTCCAACTGCTTTGTGTTGTGTTCAGCGCTTTGGCTCGCTGCTGTGGAAATGCACTATTTAAAGGGACACTAGTCAGTTTTGGCTTGTTTTTAGCACCCCCTAGTGTTCGTTGGCGAAAGCGAAAGTAAGACTTATCTCCTCGCTGTGTGTTCGTCTTTTTAACACCTTAATCTAACTGCTGAAATGTCTCCTCAGCCTTCATTAGTGTCTACAGGAGTTATTCATCACTAAGTTAAACAAATCAGCTGCATTCATGATCTAAAACATGCAGGAAACGTGCTGGAGCCAGACTGCAGAGCCAGGTAGGTCAAGCTGAATTTTTTTAAGTCCCAACAGACCGGACCGGCAACTGTGAAGTTGCAAGTGGAATATTCTGGCCACAGGGGGCGGCAGGGGCTGGATGGCCTTTCATTAACCCTGTAAAGGATCATTTTAGCACATACTGGCTCAAGAACGTGATTTAAAAATATAAAAAAGTTGCAAAGTGTCCCTTTAAATGAAATTGATTGGATTTGAGGGTGTTCTGGGGATGTGACAGGGAAAATGCCCTGGCTCTGTCCTCTCAGCTGTTGTCTCCATTCTGTCAGTGTACTCCAGGGCAGCTGTGGCTACCATGTAGCTCATTACCATCATGGTAAATGACTCGCGCTAGCGTAAAGCACTTTGGAGTCTTCTAATTGTGAAAGGGCCTACACACAATTCTACCATTGTTGAGTTGATGTCATGAAAAAGACTCCATAAAAAAACCTTTTTGTTTTGTCTACAAACTTGTAGCTCAGGGCTTGAAAAGCCTGGATTCCCTCATCATCCTTATCTAGTAAATCCTGATAATACCCAGTTGACTGAGGCTTTTGAAAATCCTGGATTTTGACCTGTGAGTGAACAGAAAGTCTGTTTAGCAGCTTAATGTGAGTCGATCTCCATGCGTGGTCGTTTCATCTGTCATCACCTGATTCACCAAACATCTTCAGGTCAGTTTCTCTTCTCTTTATGCTCGGTCGTTAACGCCTCAGAGAGCCCTCTGAGCTCTCTAGACGAATACATCACGACATGTAGATTTGATGCACATGAGAAGATTTCTCCAGGCTTCTCGAGGCACAATGACTGAAGAAATAAATGACCTGTAAGCAAATTTCAACAAAGCCCCCATTCTTCCTGCATATCTGGGGTTTGTGCAGGCGTCTGGAGGAGGATTAAGACGGGACAGATTTATGAGAGGACGGAGGGGAGAGCGTGCAGCTCAAGAGCCGATCACTCAGAAAATTTAGCAGCAAACTCTTCTTATTTCAACCCCGATGTGTTCAGGAACAACGTGTGTGAGCTGTAACTAAAAGCAGCTGCTGCTTTCGTCTCACATGATCATTTTAGGTAAACTAACATCACATTATGGAAATGAACACGTCTGACTCTTCCTCAACACAACAGTTCCGTCATGACAGAGGTGATTTACATCATTCCCTCCTCAACCGAGGCCACATTTAACTACCGCTACACACACACACACACACACACACACACACACACACACGGACGGGGAGGTTCTGATAAAGGCCCAGCAGATGACAGTTGAACGGTCTGGTGTTCTTGTTCCTGGAGAGAAAAAAACCAGGGCAGCTGCGAGGACAGCGGCCTCCGGCTGGATTATGTATCTGCACAGGGCATCGTATCAGCTCCTGTCACCACGCTGTGAGTTATGGCTGGGGTTTCCTACCAACACACACTTGCTGTCAAACACATGGAGCATTCATGCACGCCAACAAACGTGTGATCAGGTCACACCTGATCGTGTAAAAACTCTCACAGGCCTGCAGGAGATCTGCCCTTAATCCTCATAAACATCCCAAAACCAGACACTTGAGGAGGTGACGCGGTGTGATCAGGTGTGTCTGACGCGTCGGTCCCGCCAGCACACGGGTTTAGTCACACGCATTCCAAGACACTAGCACACACGGACGCTGCATGTTGTCACAAACAGGGAGGATGAGAATAGAAACAACCATGTTTTCTAAACACACACACACACACACACACTCTCTTTCTCTCTCTCTCTCTCTTACATCATCATTTCCCTTGAATTAGTGACACCTGGTTGCAGTAGTTCAGAGAGACTACAATAGCTGTGCATGCACACACACGCCCACAGCAGCCATCGTTTTACTGGATCAAACATGGGAATCACCGTTCTGCTGACAATGTAATAAAGAAGATTAATTAAAGGCAGGTGACTAATCATATTTGAACAGCCCTGCTGCAGACTCATGATGATGACATTTATTAAAGACAAAGCAGCAATTGTGTGTTTGTTTTTTACTGGAAGCGAAACCACAGAGTGGATCATCATGTCTAAAGAAAGTGAGACTCAGTGATCTGTTCTGTAATTGGGTCCTGCAGTCATCCAGAGTTCATAAAGAAAGTATTTTCATTTTATTTCTATTAATTGGACCCTGATGAGACTTTATTTTTGTTTGGGCTTTAGTTACTGTCAGTCCAATCAGCAGGGCCCTGCAGGAAGTCAGAGCTCATCTAATAGTACTGGTACTGATTACTATTACTATGCCTTTTGCTTTTTACAGGTGAAATTAGACATATAGCAAAATCTGCATCAATAGAACTGTGTCGATGCAGGAAAAAGAACAATATAAATTATTTTTTGCATAATTTAGTTTTACATGTTTACTGCGGTGAAAGGTTTGAGGTGCAACAGGACAGATGATGCTGCATCAGCTCCCTGCAGGTCTGTCAGCGCTCACTAAAGCCTCATTTACACCGATCAGAGTCAAAGCTGCGCCGGCACTGTCACTCCGGTACGGACCTGCAGTCTGTTTCTGTGCATCCAGCCGCCTCCACCTGCAGACCTGATAACAACGAATTAAAAACACCTACATTTGTTTAATTTATATTTATATCTCAGCTGTTTCCCTGCAATAACCACATAGGAGCCCTAAAGGACATGAGGTTGACACCACTGCGTTACCCTCTCAGACCTGCGTGAGCTCTACCCAGAATGGGCCACATAGACAGCGGTTTTATTTCTGGTAGACGTGTATGCAGGAGAAGTGTGGGTCCTCTGACTCGTGTGAGTTTAAACAAGCCTCGTAGCGTGGAAATCCCCCGTGCAGAAGAACATTCTTCACAAATGACTTCCTCACCTTAAGTGCTGTGTTCTCCCCAGCATGTTGGCAACAGCACCAGGTTTTATAGAGCAGGTTTTGTTCCTCGTTGCTCTGTTGGATTTTAATTCAGTCATCAGTGAAAATGATCTTCCAGTTCATCGCACCAATTTGACTTTTGCTGCAATCCTGCTGCACAAATGGGTGAAAATAAAACTTTATAACAAACGTTTCATGAAGGTCTGAGCTTCTCTGTGAGAATTTTGTATCAGACACAAACTGGATGTTTAGGATGTGAGGTCTAGGATTCTCTGCTACGTTCACATATGATCTTAAATCAGACATGTCTGATGTTCTTGTTGTGAACTCAGCAGCATCAGAATTAGGAGCTGGTGGAGGAAAGCAACAAGATTCCCTTAATCACTGTCTGCTCTTATTACGTAACAATTTTATTGATGCACACACTTTTACATGTGTGGGATCTGTATTATTTTCCATAAACACGTTTAGAAACCTGACTTGCTACAAGAAACCTGTCTAGATGTGGTTTGTAAGGAAGCAATCTCAAGAACTGTTCAGCGTGGGCGTGTCCAAGTACACCTGAATGCCACTCAGGACTTGGTCTGCTATGCCTCCTTCACACTGGAGGCATCAGCGGCACGGAACAGCAGTGGAACGGTTCACTTGCAAGCTTTGCTGAGCACCAATCCACACTGGGAGAGTCTCAGCCGTGGAACGGCTTCTCCGCCGTGCTCCTCGCCGGACTCACGAGATCACAAAATCCCTCAAGACTTCAAAGGTCACGGTTTGTTTATACCATCCACCATTAAACCAAAAAGGAGGAAATCATGTCTGACATCACTGTTTAATGTCATAATGTTGTTCCTCTCCACTACCAGACTTAAACCATTAAACCACACAATGCAAGGAGTAAATAAGCCATGAGGTCACACGTATAGACGTTATCTACATAGATATGAAATCTCATCGCTGCAGTAGACTTTTGTTTTGAAAATTACCAGACGTTTTACACTGAAACCACGAGTGATTTCCTGTCTAGCCCTATGTTAACCGCGGAAGTTGATGCATCCCAGAAGCGGCTCATGGCAAAAATAGAATCCAATCCTATCTTTAGCGGAGCGGCAAGCCGCTTCTGGGACACGCCTGAAATTTCCCACACCGCAGTCGGTTTTGATCAACCCTATGGACTATAATGGATTCTGTCGGAAGCTGTGGCGTTCCGCGCTGCTGATACCTCCAGTATGAAGTAGGCTCAAGAGTATGCATCGTATTTTTCAACCGATTTTGATTTAATTTTTAGTCATTTTCTCAGCTAAAACACATAATTGAGCATTAAAGGGACACTAGTCAGTTTTGGCTTGTTTTTAGCACCCCCTAGTGTTTGTTGGTGAAACCGAAAGTAAAACTTATCTCTCCTCGCTGTGCGTTCATCTTTTTAATGCCTTAATCTAACAGCTGAAATGTCTCCTCAGCCTTCATTAGTGTCTACAGGAGTGATTCATCACTAAGTTAAACAAATCAGCTGCTCATGATCTAAAACATGCAGGAAACATGCTGGAACCAGACTCCAGAGCCAGGTAGGTCAAGCTGAATTTTTTTTAAGTCCCAACAGACCGGACCGGCAACTGTGAAGTTGCAAGTGGAGTATTCTGGCCACAGGGGGCGACAGGAGCTGGGTGGCCTTTCATTAACCCTGTAAAAGGTCATTTTAGCACATACTGGCTCAAGAAAATGATTTAAAAATATTAAAAAGTTGCGAAGTGTCCCTTTTAAGACCTGTGATGTGAAGGTATGTTGTAAATGAACATGAGCTACATGAACATGCTCAATTTCTGCAAAACTGACTGAGTTATAGCTGCTTCTTGTGTTTTTCAGGGACGGTTGGCTGTGGTTGCTATCTTGAATTAGTTTGACCCCAACAGGTCACAGTAGACGTACACATTGTGACTACTTTCTGGGAGTTTCATTTAAATATGTCCAGTTCACCAGATAAACACACACACCCACACACACACACACACACACACACACACACACACACACACACACAGAAGTCTTCAGGTAAATTTCTGGTGTGTTTTTTTTCAGTAGTGTGATTAACTTTCACTTCTCCTCATGCAAATGGATGTTTCTAGTTGGACAGAGACTTTTTATCAGCAGCATAATTATACTTCCTGTTTGTTGACACTTTGTCAGCTTAAACTACCCCCCCATCACCACCAGACCTTCCTGTATAAAGGCTCAGCAGCATCAAGGGGCACATGTGCAAAGGGGAGGCTAATTATGCAAAAGGTGGGGGCTAGTTCTGGGTAAGTTTGTCTTCTGTTTAACTAAGTTCTGCACTGGGCAGCAGCAGCTCATGAGGTAGAGCGGGTTGTCTGTAATTAAAGGGTTGTAGGATCGATCCCGGCTCCCAGCAGAGTACTCTGCTGTTGTGTCCTTGGGCAAGACACTTAACCCAACCTAGGCTGCTGTTGGTGGATGGAGGGACCAGTGGCGCCAGCGTTTGACAATCTCGCTTCCATCAGTGCACCTCTGGGCAGCTGTGGCTACATTGTAGCTTATCATCACCAGCGTGTGAATGTGTGTGTGAATGGGTGGATGACTGACTGTGTTGTGAAGCGCCTTGGGGGGTTGTAGAACCATAGAAGGCGCTATATCAAATACAGGCCATTTACCATTTCCTTCCACACTGCCACTAACAACAAGCTGAATTTAGCTTTTCACACGTTTTCCTTTGCAGAGGAGCATCACCCACCGCTGAGGGACCTTTGCTTTTGAAACGGACTCATGGGAATTTAAAATTTTAAACTTCCTGCAGCAGCTAGCTGTGCTGCAGCTCATGCTAGCTTCTACATAAACCACAAAAATAAATAAAAACAAGTATGAAAGCAATTAAAGTGAAATCTAACATAAAACGAGTGCTCGCCACAATGCTGTTGTGTTAAGCCTTACCCTTGTAGTACCTAAGTAAACACAGACTTTGTTAAAATCAAAATGCACCTGGGATAATTGGAGCTCGATGCTGGCTCCAGTTATGGTAAAATAAGATTTTTAAAATTCATGTAGCTGTGATTTGTTCCCTCCATAACCGTATTCAGGTGCGTAGGTGGGGCTTTTACATTCACACCTGAGTGTCCAGGCTAGTTCTAAAATACACCCATAAAGGAGATATCACAGTTTCTGTTTTGAACCACAGAAGAAGGTGGAGACATTACATCCTTAAAGAAAACAAAAAAACTAGAGAAAGTTTGTTTTTTGTCCTCCTCTATAAAAGTGCTGCAGACAGTGTCTAACGGGGGGAAATGCTGTTTCGTTCAATGTTACTGTTGAGTTAAGTTGCTGTATCTTTCTCCCACCACAAGGTGGCTGCATCTTCTGCACATCCCCACTTCCTGTGCTAAAACCAACAGATATTTCTTTGAATAATCACAAAAACCGTTCTAGTGTGTTTTTTTCCACCTAAAGAAAGAGTTTTCTTTGTTTTCCTTCTGCTGGATTTGAACAAAAGGACAAACGTGTGAGCCAGAGGTTTCTTTGTGTACACGTCCTGATGATTAACACAAAACCACAGACTGGGAGGATTTATGCCAGTTACACACTCCCCCTGAAATGATGACTCCCCCTCAGTTTATAGTTCCTCTCGTTCTCCTCCCAACTCCCATCTCCACGTTCTGTTTCATGCTGCTCTGTGAGTGAGGTCTAAGCTGGAAAGTCCCATGTAAGGTTCATAAATGAAGAGTTGCACTTTCCCTCTAGAGCATTTTAAGTAACCATAAAACAGATACCATCTTCAAACGCATTCATCACTGCTGAGCGTGAATGCAGGTTCAAATATTTTATAGACGTTTAGATGGGTTCCCATGTGCAGAGACCACCCCCTTCACTCAACTTTATATTTGATCCTTATCTGTTTCTGCAGGGTTCCAGTAATTATCTGTCTCATGCACATAGATGAAGGGTCTAACTACTGGTGATGAGGGACGTTTGTGAATGAGATGAAATGGAGAATTTAGAATGCTATTGTGCTGGCAGCCATGCTGGTGTACGTCCTCATCTGTGAGGTTCAGTGGGTTCTGTATGTGTGAGGTAAATCTCTCTGTGGGGAGAAACGCTGCCGGCCCACACCTACAAACCACACTCTGGCCCACGGCAGCTCAGACATCTTCCTGTGTTTTCTCTCAAACCAAACCTTACTGTTCCTCTCTAAAGTCAGATTTGGCTAAAGCTTCTATTCTCTACAGAAAAAAACACGAAAAGTGTACGCCCGGTCCCAAGAAACAGAGAGGAAGAAGACAGGGAGATGGGGAAAGAAAGAGGTCGCCTTCATTTCTGTGACGCCTTGCACTCACCAACCCAAAACCCACAAAGAATGAGATTGTGACTAAAAGGGAGGAAGGGGCTTCGGAGACCCGCCGTGGATCCAGACAGCCTTTAATAAACTCAACGTTTGGGGTTTCTGTGGCGTCTTTAATGGCTCCAGTTGTCTAGGAGGAGGACTAAACTACAGTTTGTTTACAAAGTAAAGGAGGAGTTTACGGTTCGTACACCTCTGATGACAACAGGGACTGACTCAAAGGTCACTCAGACTCAAGGATGATCTAATCTTTAAAACAGACGTGTCTAACAACGTCAAATAATTAGGACTATTATCCTTTTAAAGGTCCAACAAGAGATATGATATCAATTCAAATAACTGAAACTGGGTTGAGGCTTTAATGTGTTGAGAAACCTGAGATTATTAAAGCCTCCTTGTCCTCACTGGTTTGTCCCTGAAGGATTTATGAGCAGCCGATGCGGCATCGCCTTAAGACGATGTGGTCAGTTGTCTTTCAGCCAGCAGGTCGTGCACCCGTCAGGAAATCCATGTAGTTGAGATGGGAGTGCTGATAATATAAACCATCATTCCAGCTGCATTACCTTAGTAACAGCTAAAGGTCATTAATGTCCCGTGTCACTCCTCAAAAATGCCTTGTGTTAAAAATGTGCTAATGCACGCAGGGGGGGGATCAGAGGCTTGCCATCTTGTTTAAACAGTTTGTGTCTGAATGTCTTAAACAGCCTCTTGCTGTACACAGCCTGAGACACATCTGCATTAAAGGTATCGTGGCACTTTGAGAAATGCTGGGGTGGAAATGAAGCCCTGCTGACTCTTGTTTACATGAAACCCACTCAATTCAGCTCTTCATCAAACTCCTTGAGCTCTGCTGCGAACAAGCAGATGTGAACCACATCAGCATCGTTAAGCACACAAGCCACACAGATGAATGTGTCATTAAGAAAAATCCCCTCATGCCTTACCTACAGCTTAATCTATGATGTGGTGGAACGACTCCCTAGAGTTGAGATCTGCTCAGAATTTACGATCTGTGAGCTGTAGAGATCAGAACCACACAAGCCAACGCCAGAAGAGAACACGAGTGTTTAACCGAGCACAGATGAGAGGATGAGCTCGTAACACAGGGGAGACATCAAGTAACAGATGAGACTTGTTGTGTGTGTACACTGCCCGGCCAAAAGAAAAGTCACCACCTGGATTTAACTAAGCAAACAGGTAGGAGCCTCCTATTGGATAATTACTGCATGGGTGATTATCTTTCAGCTGCAACAAGTTATTTAACCCAACTGGTGCAATGAGTTGCTTCTCATTTGTTCAACAACCATGTGGAAAGACACATCTGGAGGTCGTGGAAAAGATGTTAGTCTGTGTGAGAAGGGTCACATCATTGGCATCAAGCAGAGAAAACATCTAAGGAGATTGCAGAAACTCTGATGAGTCCAGATGGACCCTGTTCCAGAGTGATGGGTGCATCAGGGTAAGAAGAGAGGCAGATGAAGTGATGCACCCATCATGCCTAGTGCCTACTGTACAAGCCTGTGGGGGCGGGGCTATGATCTGGGGTTGCTGCAGGTGGTCAGGTCTAGGTTCAGCAACAGGATGTGCTCCAAGAATGAGGTCAGCTGACTACCTGAATATCCTGAATGACCAGGTTATTCCATCAATGGATGTGTTCTTCCCTGATGGCACGGCCATATTCCAAGATGACAATGCCAGGATTCATCGGGCTCAAATAGTGAAAGAGTGGTTCAGGGAGCATGAGACATCATTTTCACACATGGATTGGCCACCACAGAGTCCAGACCTGAACCCCATTGAGAATCTGTGGGATGTGCTGGAGAAGGCTTTGTGCAGCGGTCAGACTCTATCATCATCAATGCAAGACCTTGGTGACACAATAATGCAACACTGGATGGAAATAAATCTGGTGACATTGCAGAAGCTTATTGAAACAATGCCACAGAGAATGTGTGTCGTAATCAAAGGTAAAGGTGTGTGTGACCTTTTTTTTTTGGGTGGTGATTTTCTTAGGCTGGGCAGTGTATGTTTAGAGGTTACAAAGATATTTACACAGAATTTCAGACTAATCTGATTACCTATGTTTATGCTTGTGAGTATGTAGGATTCATCAATTGTCAGACAATTTTCAAACATGAGACACATGTGGTGATAAAAAATAACAGATCTAAGATCGATCTGTCCAGGCTTGCACCTTCACTTTGGAATGAACATTCTTTATTTTTACGTAGTAGTGACAGTCTGGACACCTTCAAAAAGCAGCGGAAGGCCCTTTAATTTAAAACTGCTTTTACTGAAATCTTCTGAGTTTTTAATCTTTAAATTGTTTTATGATCTTTATGTTTTTATTGATCTTTGTGAAGCGATAAGTGCTAAATAAATATATAAGTAATGGTCCTACAGTTTGGCCACACGATAAAAACTAAACACAACTCAGCTTCACACATGAACTTTCCCTGGTCAGATGGGAAATCTCGCAAAAGTTCTCAAGATCAAATGTGACTTCTGCGTAAACAAACATGTTGAAGGATGAACGTTTTGCATCAATCAATCTTCTCCCTTCCTGATTGGATACACATCACATTCAACAGGCTTGTTTGTTGTCATAAATTGGACCAATTCAGCACATGTGAAATCCCCAATTTATCATGTCAGCAGTCTGGACGTGCTCCACAGCAGACCAGAGTGCTCCTAACACACCACACATGGCAGGAATGTCTGATGAGGTAATTTTCAGAGCCATCCCTTGACATCCTTGAGATTGTTGGAAGGTAAGGGTTGTGTCAAAAATCGTTTATGTGAAACGTGCCATGTTTAGTCTAATGCACACTGCTTTATTTACTGACACTATGAATTCTTGCCAGAGATTCAAACTAAACCCCCCTATGTTGAGAAATTGTAGAATTGGAGCCTCTTTGCTTAAATCTTTTGTGTGGTTTAATGATATATTGCAGAATCTTGGGAAATCAAAGGTCTTGCATGTTCTGTTGACCAAATGGTTTGTGGTTTCTGCTGTTTTTACCTTGGCCACAGGGGCGTCATAAGTAATGGCATTTTTTTTTTACTAGTTAAGCAACTAGAAATCTGCACTTGTCTACTGTTTTCAGAGTTTCCAGATGCTTTACACTGCTCCGTGTTTGTCTTCCTGTCTGGCCTGTCCTGGACCGCTGAGCTTGATGCGTTCTGGGAAAGTAGTGCATAAAAACTACACTTGAAGCGTAAGTTTAGCAGAGCAACACAACACTATGCTTCTGGGACACGTCCAAGACGAGCTGATGTGCAGCTGGTGGAAATGCACCCATCAACTATAACAGCGGCTGTTAGCTACGTATTATGCTTCACTGATGTTATGCAACACTTATGAATCCAGTGGAAAGGAGGGGTAATCATATGTTTTACTATGAATGACTGAGCAGAACCCAACTATTAGACCATCCGGTTGTCTGACTCACCGAACCGCCGCACTTCCGCGTTTACCTGTGTGACAGTGTGAGTGTCCTGTCACTGGATCCCGATTGATCATGCGTCCTGGCTGCTTGGCCACAGGGATATCCCTTTGGCTGACTGGTTAACACGCGTGACTCTCACCCGGGGGTCTGAGGTTTGAGTCCCGCCCGGGCCCTCGTTTGTCCACCTTGCCACACCTGGGTCCTCCACTCATTGCACACTCATGCATTTAGCAGCAGAGCACCACTGGTGTGAGAGGTTCTCCGCTCAGTAATATCAGAGAAGGAGAAACAGCCGGCTGCTACCACTTCAACTTTAGGACAGAGTCCCAAAAAGTAAAACTCCAGTTGAAGTAAAACAAAAGACGTTCGGTTATAGAAAGGTGACTGATGTTTAGCGCTCTTACGTTTCGTCTGGCAATGCGTGTTCCAGTATCTAGGGATGATGGCCAACGGGACGGGTGAGAGTTCTGCGACTGTGTGTTTAAAAGCTAGCTTGTTTTACAGATTTGCCGTGGCAGCTTTAATACTATAATATAGAGCTCACAGAGGTCCTTCTGGATACAAAGTACTTTTACTAGCGATGCTAATGGTTTTTGATCAATACTTCAGGTTGGCAGTTGCCCAGGATGTAGAGCAGGTCATCCAGTAATCGGAGGGTTGGTGGTTAGTTTCCAGCTTCATGCTGGTTACTCTGGTGTTGTGTCGTTGGGTTGAACGCTTCACTCACTTTACCTGTGTGTGAATACTGATGGTGTTGGCAGCTGTGACTATAAGTTAGTTCACCACCTCCAGAGGGTGAATGAATATTGGATTCTTTGGGAACTGCTTTAAGTGCTTTGAAATCAGAATATAATCAGTTTGTTATTATTATTTTAAAGTGCTACGTGGAATTTCCAGTTCATTTTAAAAAGTGTTTGGAGACAGAAGAGCTTTTCTCAAGACCAAAAAAGTGAAAAAATAAATTGGGAATGTTAGGAAATTAGCAATATTAATTTCCAGAGAAATTAATCTGTTCTGGATGTTCTTGGTATGATACAATATGTTTTTCCAGATGGCAGGTGTTTAAACAAAACATAAGGGGGGTTAGAGGAATCACTAAGAATGTTCTTTGCTTATGCATCCCATCACTTTTACATCATCGGCAAATTTTTAAGCTTGATCTGAATTTGATGAGCAGGTCATTAGTCAGCAGAGTAAAAAAAGACTGAGTACACATCCCTGAGGGGCTCCTGTAAGCCAATGCCAGTCTTCTTTAGCTGGGTGTTCTGATTTTTTTCCCATAGTTAAAAAGGCACAAATGGTTGCTTTTTTTATCAGCAAGAATGTAATTAAACAAATATATTCATTGGTTTTCAACTCTGAAGAGCTGGTGACCTTTCCAGAATTCACTTCACCTTTAACACAGTGTCTGCTCAGTTCACCTGCATATATGTCAGCTTGTAAAAACAACTTAAATTTCATCATTTGGAATACATTGGCTGTAAATACTATATAAAGTTAAAGTCCCAAGTCATCATCACACACTGGTGAAATTACATCTCCGCATTTGACCCATCCCCATGGTGGGGAGCGGTGAGCTGCAGCTGTGGCCGCGCTCGGGAACTATTTGGTGGTTTAACCCCCCAATCCAACCTCTTAGTGCTGAGTGTCAAACGAGGAGGCATTGGGTCCCATTTTTTTCAAAGTCTTTGGTATGACCCGACCGGGATTCGAACCCCGATCTCCCAGTCCCGGGGGGGGGGGGGACACTCTACCACTAGGCCACCGGAGCTGGTATTATTACAAATATATATATATATTACAAATATATATATATTATATTATATATATTACAAATTTTAAAACATTGATCTGGTTCAACTTCCTTTTTTTTATAAAACTGTAAAAATAAAATTTCCTGGCATGTTTTCAGATGGCCTCTTCTGGCCTGATTTAATTAGAACAGATCCTGATCAAACCAGAAACTTCCCAGCAGCACTCTGGATACCATTTTTGCAATAAAGCAATGTTCTGGTGCATGGAAAAAAAAAGCTAAGATTAATTAAATCATGAGAAACTAACGACGTGAATGAGCATCTTCTTGTTGGCTAAACCAGCTGAGAAGAAAAGCTGAGTCATGAGAGAGAAGTCTGAAAAGCTTGATCCTACATGAACCGCCTAAAGACAGCTAGCTTCCCTTGAGAGCACAGCTGCTTGGTTTGGACTGTTTTAACTGGGAGGAGATTCTGCTCCCAGTTTGCTTGTCTCTGAACAAAGACCACATAGTTTTTTTTAATTGGCACAAACAAACAGTGGTATAATTATATCAAGGAATATTTGTGAGAAATTCACATAAACAAATCCATCCAGCTATAAATTCTGAGCTGGAGTAAAGCAGCTAATGAGCCTTTTAAACCACTTCCAACCATTTATGTGTTTAAACCACAGATCTGGTTTAAACTCAACCAGTAAACTCATTTTCCTTAATTATAATAAAACCACTGTGGTGTAATTATTTTAGATGGCTCATAACGGCCATGATAGGCCAGTAGGCTCAAAAACTGGAAAAAGGGCAGCTGCTTTTGGGTTCCCAAAACTTCCCTGGACAATCGTCAACATTCACCAGCAACAGAACAACATCCCATCATCCTGTTTCTCTCCTGCTTATGCTTTTGTGCCGCTCCAGTGCTGTAAAAACATCTGGATCCAGTCACTTCTCTGGCTCGTGAGCCCAGCTTTTAATGGAACATGTGAATGGGCCTCAGAATCCTGCTTGAACAGCTGCTATTAGCTCAATTACATATTTGGCTGGAGAGCAGCAACGTGCTAACTCTTCACGCATTCTGTTCAAAATGGGTAAATTGATGTTAATATGCACTCACAGAGCCTGAGCGGAGGGTCACAGGGGATGAGAGAGCATTAATGTGGAGATCTGGGTGGTCAGATGAAGGGAGAAACGTGAGCGTGGAAAATATAAAAGGAAAGCTGAATGAGTCCTTTGATGAAATCTGTTTCCTGTATATTTTATTTGTGGAGTTTTTGGGCTCACCTCCAAATGCACATGCTAGAAGTGCACCAAAGGTGCCAGTAAACCACCTCCCACCATATAAGTCACTGCAAAGTTCCTTTTAACTGGAAGCATCACAAAATCTGCAGATATGGAGCAACTGAACTAAAATAACAAAACAAGTCGTCTTTTGATGGAAAAACAAATAAACTGCTTGGAGATCTGTACTCTGCTTAGTTATTCATTCTTCCATGTCCTGTTGGCATGATATCTACACCCACAGGAACAGTGGCATGTGAATGGTGTTGATTCAGCTGGTGATTTCACTTAATGTGGGTTTCTGAGTCAATGTGAGCAATCGATTGCTAATTGTAGAGAAGTACATAAAAACTTAACTGCATTTTACCCATAAACTGTAAATAAGATGGACGGAGCCTCTGTCACGTCACCCGTAGGTTTCTGAAGAGCTGAATTCAAGCCCAGTGGGCAGTTCCCACCTCCTCCATCTTGGCCATGTCACGCATCTCGCCACTCCCCGAAAATAGAAAAATGGAGCTGAGAGCAGAGTTGTGAGGGTAAGGGCAGATGATAGACACCCATCAAACTCTGAGCCGATGTAGCTACGAGCTAACTGAGCTAACGGCGCTAACGGAGGTTGGCGGGCGATTTTAGTCAAAAAACCATGGTTGAGCGATTCTGCTACCTTCTGCCTTCTAGGCTGTAACACTTTTACCGTGAAGTCGAGGCTGAGGCCTTCCCTGAGTAGGAGGGCAAACTGCTAGTGCTGACAGCTCAGCTGATACATGTCAGTCAAAAGGACACGCCCCTTAATTTTTAATAATTTCAAGCATTTAATTACATCTAAACAGATGAGTTACAAAAAAATCACCCCCCTCAGAGTTGTCATGACTGTAAGCTTGACTTATTACACCTAAAATGTTTTTTTGAACCAGGCTGTAAACATGTTTATTTCTGCTGTGAAGTTTGCATTTTTAACATGGATGTCAATGGGAACTTGCTCCTTTCTGGAGCCAGCCCCTAGTGGATGAGGGGGGAACTGCAATTTTTGTCACTTCCACGTTGGCTTCACTTCTGGCAGGTGGAGTTCGCCACTTAATTTTACCACAAATAAATACATGCAATCAAATCTAAATAATTCAGTTAGATCTTAGGATCGAATCTAAAATGTAGTTATTTAAAAGATGAAATATGAATACCAATATAACCATTTTAAACTAAACTCCCTATCTCAGAATCCCTTCACTGGAGTCCCTTGAGCTTGTGCCACTAAGGATTATTTATTCTAAATAGGAACATTAGGAAATGGTCCATATTTGAACAGACTCACAAATACACTATTAAAGGGAATCAGAGATTTTAGATAGGGCATCTGTTAACCCTACCTTCATTTAGGTCAGGGGTCATCAACTCGGGTCCTCAGGGGCTACCATCCTGCACATGTTAGGCCCTATTTCAATACTCACACTGCGCCCTACACCCTTCTGTGAAGTGTGCTTAGAGGAAGTGTGTAGCAAGGCTTCGAGTGCTTAGTACACAAGTGTGCAAATAATTGCTGAATTGGGACAGAGAGCATTACGTCATCGATCGTGATGCATGCTGGGATGCCGGTCGCTGTTTGTGCTTTTAAAAAAATCTTTATTAACAGCTTTCAAACAAACAAATAAACACTTATTTGATTAAATTTAAATTAATTGCTGTACACATTTATAAACATTCAGAGCATGTATAAATATCATTAACCGTCTTAAAATGAACTTCTATCACCTGAAAATACATGTTTTCAGAAAAGGCACTTGACCAAATTCCCACGTAGCAATGGATTGTGGGTAATACCCTTCACCCAAGTCCGCATCGCTGCAGGCTTGGGTGAAGTGCGGATTAAGGGTGCAAAAGGGGCGTGGTCAACTTCCGCACTTGAGAATTGGGACACCCTACGCACTCGCACCCCTGGCCGGGAACGCGCAATTGAAGGGCGCAAGGGTGCAAGTGCGAGTATTGGGATTGGGCCTTAGCTGTGTCTTTGCTCCTACACACCTGATTGAAATGAATGAGTGATTAACAGGCCTGTGCAGAGTTAAACGAGGAGATGATTAAATTACTCCATTCAGGTGTGGTAGAGCAGGAAACACGGAAAACTAGCAGGATGGTAGCCCTCAAGGACTGGAGTTGGTGACACTTGATTTAGGTAGACTTCTTCTATTTTGACAGTCTGAAGTCACGTGTTTGTTAAACATGACACGCATTATTATTTAGATTAAACCACTATATTTTTTTTTAGATTTCAACATTATTATAAATTTGGACTTTATTTTAAATATATATATATATATTGTAATAATTATCTTTAATTATGTATAAACTTTCAGACGTATCATTGTAATGTCCCAAAGAAAGGAGATGAAAAACTGAATCAAATTCCACAACAAAGGTTTAAAGGGATATTCCACCCAAAATTGAATGAAAGTGAATGGCAGGTAAGGTGGACAACAGAAATACGTGACTTCATCTGGACTTTTGATTCAGTTATTTAAGTCTGTTTCCAACTACTGCTGGAATTTGTAATATTATGTGTATTAATTAACTTTAGTTCCATTCTGAGTAGGAAATTGTTTAGTTTGTTTTAAAATCTGAGTCCTGTTCTACCTCTTGTTCCATGAGTTAGTTAGTAATTCATTACTCACTCTGATCTGAATTCAGTCCAGTTTTCTTCCTTCATCACCAGCTCATTTTTTTCAACTACATTCATCTAAGTTTTCCAAAACACAACACATTTGTTCTCCAATAACCTTTTAGCAATTTTGATTCTAAACTTTCTCAGCCCTGTATGAAGACACATGCACATAGTCATGTCCCATTTTATGTGTTTTGGAAACAAAACTTGCCACCTGTAGCAATTAAATGACTAATGTTAGGAACGTGGTTAAGTGGGAGTTTTCAGGCTCTGGTTGATAATTCAGAAGACTGCTGTTGGGACTGGAGAGGTTGATGCTGGCATGATTGTTCATCTACAAACATTTTCTAAAGAGATACCAGATGAGGAAAGACTGAGGAAGAAAACGGAACAAAAACATGCATACACCACCTTTTATGCCAGCGTTTTTAGTTCACCCAACCAATCTACATGTGTTTTGTGGATTTGGAGAAAGTGTTTGACCGTGTCCCTCGGGGGGCCCTGTGGGGCCCTGTGGGGGGTACTCTGGGAGTATGGGGTACCAGGCCCCTTGATATGGGCTGTTAGGTCCCTGTACGACCAGTGTCAGAGCTTGGTCCGCATTGCCGGCAGTAAGTCGGGCTCGTTTCCGGTGAGAGTTGGACTCCGCCAAGGCTGCCCTTTGTCACCGATTCTGTTCCTAACTTTTATGGACAAAATTTCTAGGTGCAATCAAGGTGGTGAGGGGATCCGTTTTGGTGGCCTAAGGATCAGGTCTCTGCTTTTTGCAGATGATGTGGTCCTGTTGGCTTCGTCAGAACGTGATCTCCGGCTTTCGCTGGAGCAGTTCGCAGCCGAGTGTGAAGCAGCTGGGATGAGAATCAGCTCCTCTAAATCCGAGACCATGGTCTTGAGTCGGAAAAGGGTAGAATGCCTTCTCCAGGTCAGGGATGATGTCCTGCCCCAAGTGGAGGAGTTTAAGTATCTTGGGGTCTTGTTCACGAGTGAGGGAAGGGTGGAGCGTGAGATCGACAGGTGGATTGGTGCTGCGTCTGCAGTGATGCGGGCGTTGTACCGGTCTGTCGTGGTGAAGAGAGAGCTGAGCTGAAAGGCGAAGCTCTCAATTTACCGGTCGATCTACGTTCCTACCCTCACCTATGGTCACGAGCTTTGGGTAGTGACCGAAAGAACGAGATCACGGATACAAGCGGCCGAAATGAGTTTTCTCCCCAGGGTGTCTGGGCTCTCCCTTAGAGATAGGGTGAGAAGCTCGGTCATCCGGGAGGGGCTCGTAGTAGACCTGCTGCTCCTCCACATCGAGAGGAGCCAGTTGAGGTGGCTCGGGCATCTGATTAGGATGCCTCCTGGACGCCTCCCTGGTGAGGTTTTCCGGGCACGTCCAACCGGGAGGAGACCCAAAGGAAGACCCAGGACACGCTGGAGAGATTATGTCTCTCGGCTGGCCAGGGAACGCCTTGGGATTCCCCCGGAGGAGCTGGCCCAAGTGGCTGGGGAGAGGGAGGTCTGGGCTTCCCTCCTTAAGCTGCTGCCCCCGCGACCCGACTCCGGATAAGTGGAAGAAAATGGATGGATGGATGGATGGATGGATGGATGGATGGATGGATGGATGGATGGATGGGTTTTTATCTAAGGTCATTTTATGTTTTGTTGATAAATGATGAAATTGTTTGACTGAATTCTGTAAATAACTATGCACAAACTTGCTAAATTCTTAGATTTTGCATGATTTGTTAGCACATAGACTGTGTTGTGAGTCTTGAGTACTCCAGTTGGACTGCATATGGAGTGCCTCAGGGTTTTGTTCTTGGTCCACTTCTGTTCTTTCTAATATCCACCCTCTCTAAGGCTTTTAGAAAAATAACACCTCCTTTCACAGTTGTGCTGATGACACAAATTTATTTTCAACCCAATCACAAAAATACATTTTTTTTCATGCCACTGCTAGACTTCCTCTACTAAGTTAAAAGCCTGCGTGACTTTTAACTTCCTCATATATCATTAATTTTAATGTTGGTGTTTTAGAATCCTACAGGGGATTTTTTTTTTTCTAATTTTAAACTGCGGTTTAGAGCAGCTTGTGAAGTTTCCATCTTATATTGATTTTGAAATGCTGGATTACTGAAATTCACTGTACTGGTTACTCAGGCCTCTTTGCTTGTCTGCAGCTGGTTCAAAATGCATAACTTTTACCAGCCAACTGTCCTTTCTTCACTCCATTAGTTGAAGTGTCATTTGTTACTGCACCAAGTTTGTTTCAGAATTTATTTTAAATTCTTATTCATGACTTTGAAAGTGTGATATGGCTAGGCTCCCCAATACCTGCTGAATCTGCTGCAGCCTATGTTCCAACATTGAAATCCCTCATTAATTGTCTACTGGCGGTCTTCAGGTCAAGGCTGGTGCAGAGTGATCATGGCCTTGCTGTTGGCACCACAAGTGTAATAATAACAATGGATTACATTTATAAGGCGCTTCTCTCAGCACTCAAAGCACTTTCCATTATTCATATATTATTATTCATTTTCTACTCTCTCACATTCTATGGCTATGTAGCCACAGCCACCCTGGGGCGGTCTGACAGAGGCGAGGCTGCGAGGCCCGCTTTACCTCCTGAGCTACTGCTGCCCCAACATCCCCTTCACATCAGACAACGGCCATTTTGGAACCCCTCTGGTTTACTTTATGTTTCAAAATCCAACACACACACACACACACACACACACACACACACACACACACACACACACACACACACACACACACACACACACACACACACACACACACACACACACACACACACACTAAAACACACAGTAAAGGGTTGGTTGAAGACGCGAGGCCAGAGTAGTTTCTAGTACAATAAACAATCTTCCACATGTCCAGTTCTCTCAGTCATTCTCCGTTTACATTTCCACATCTATTCTTTTATCCTCCTCCTCTAAAACCCTAACCCTGACTCTGATGCCGAACACTAAGCTTAGTGTTTGGCATCAGTCAGGGTTAGTAAGCCTGCTGAGTTTTTGTCTGTCTTTTCTGCACCACAGATTTTTTAAAGGCACTGAAGGTCACAGCTAAAATAGTGCTGTGCTTTTGATGCAGAATGTGGGTTTCCTCACCAGGCCATCTCAGCGCTGCAGTTCACACGAACAAATGCAAGGAAAAAAACATAAGCCATGATGAGGGATAACGGGTAGAGCATTGCAGCTCAAGACTTCTGCTTTTGCAAAGACAAATCATGTGAAAACATGATTGCAGCTGTGAATGATTCCAGGATTGACTGACATATCTTTAAAAATATATCTTTATTCAAGTCTCTCGTCATCTCTTGTTTACATATTGCTCTCGTTTCCTATTCGACATCTCAGTTCTTCCAAATTGCTCTTGAAATCCCACTTCTGGCAGAGGTCAGGTGAAGGTCCGACATGACAAATCCCAGAGGGAATGTCAGAGGCCCTCAAAGGAAACTGGTGTAATCTATCTCCAACGGATCTTTTTGCAGTTTCATGTTGGAATACCTCTATGACCAACATTCCCTGTTACACAGGACTGGCACACAGTCTGCAGTGTTACCTAGCAGTAAAAAGGTTTACAGCAGCCGGCAGAGACACTAGCTGCCCTTTCACTGAGCCTCGGCAATAATTAGTTGTCCGTTAGGGAGCCCGTTGGGGCTAATTTGGGACCAGTGTGATTCCAAGTTGCTCGTATAATCGTGCTTCCGTAAACAACCAGTCCTATCAGTCACTGGGAAAACTAAAATACCCTCCCTCCTGAAAACCACCCAAACAAAACACCAAAGAAGGCACACAGCTGACCTGCTGATCCCTGCAGGCCCCGGTGCTGACTGGTACTCACGCAGAACTGTGACACTAAATATGGGAAGCCGATTGTTTTCTTACCAGCGAGCCTTGAGAATTTTCCCTGAGCTCCTTTTAGATTGATTTTCAGCTGGATTTGATCGTATCACATAAACAGACTGTAGCTGCACGTACCAACTTGTCACCGCAGCTATATTACACAAAAAATAAAAAACCCATTTTATCTTCATTTCATTGTAATTCTTTCTGGCATATTTGATCTCTGTGGAAACTCTGACATCCTAACAACAATTTACAAGTTCTGTGGGTTGAAGCAAAGCTGTGTATAGACCTGCCAAAGAGCCTGTGGGACTGAGTCTCTCCAGTGCCAGGATATTTAGTTAGGACGAGCGAGCCCCGGCGACACTGCCTGACCTGAACCCTCCTCTGTTGATGTAACGCCACAGCTCTGATTGCAACCGCACACCGCTGATAAACCACAACATTCTGGACGTGGACACACTAATTTGATTCCTTAAGTGTTGTGGCTCAAAATTACATGAAAACTTTTAAAATCAAAAGTCAAGAATTTTGGGGACCCTCGAGAATCCATGAGTTGCAACCCAGGAATCTTGAACTTTGTAACTGTGGAGTTGTTTTTCTGACCGCCTTTGCTGTTGGTCGAGTCTGTTTCTGCTACACCAGACGGTGATTGCATGAAAAAAGGAGGAGCCGTGTATGGTTTTGGAAGAATTTACCCCAGTCCCCCCGTTGGGCATGAGTGTGTGTGTGCACATGCCTATACTTGAGCTTTAAGTGTGTAGGACAGTGTAATCATTCTGCTGCTTCAGTGACTCAAAGAGCAGAAGAAAACATAAGGATTAGTCAGAAAACCAAAGAAAATCCATTAAAATTCCATTTGCTTTCACTTCTTAACTTATCACCATGCAGCTAAAGAGGCCAGCTGCTCTGGCTCTGTGTCCGTGTGCTCATGGTGCCCCGTTTACCGACGCCTGCGACACAATGAAACAGGACCCAGCTGCTGCTGATGTTGTGACCTGACATCTAATTGGCTGTAATGGAACAAGCAGCTTGAAAATGTGGTTTATGGAGGAGGGGTAGGCGGGTCGAGGGGGGGCTAAAGAAATGAGTGACTGACACATGGATATAGCAGAAACCAACAAGTCTTTAAGTTCCTGCACTTGAATTTCTCTCAACCGCACATAATTGTTTGCAGAGCTGGAATTAAATCATTGCTTGACTTTCCCTAATGAGCTGACGCAGAAGAAGTTGTACATGAAGCTTTACACCAGTTAGACTGATGAATCTGATAGTTTAGGAGCTGTGATGTTTTATGGGAGAATCTCTAGGGGTGAAGGTTATCAAGTTTGCTGTTGGGTTGATGTGATCCTCATAGAGTTAAAAAAAAAACAGCCTTCAGCTCTTTCTGGGGAAGTCTGCTGGGAGGATGATCAACTTCTCCAAATCTGAAGCCATGCTTCTCAACCAGAAAAGGGTGGACTGGGTTCTCTGGGTCCGAGGAGAGGTCCTGCCTCAAATGGAAGAGTTCAAGTATGTTGGGTTTTAGTGACTGAGGGAAGGAGACAGTGAAGTCAACGGGTGGATCAGGACAGCTAAGCTGGAAGGCAAAGTCATTCATTTACCAAGCTACCTGTATATTCTAACCCTCACCTGTGGCTTTAGGGAATTACTGAAAGAACAAAATCATGAATACAGGAAGCCACAATGAGTGTCTTCCACACGAGGGTGGTACTCAGCCCTAGAGATGAAATAAGAGAAGTACCAGTGATGCTCCATGTCTGGAGGATCCAGTGGAGGTGGTGCGGGCATGTGGTTAAGGTCTCACTCAAGGACACTAACATGTAGGGGCGAAGCTAGGATCAAACCACCGCCCTCCTGTTTGATGGCTCCTCTTCTCACAGAAGGAAAGTGTGTTCGATCCATTCTGTCTCTGGAATCCTGGGAAATATCATTTAGAAATGTTTTGAATTAATTTTGACTTTCCAAGTTGTGTTGGAGGACAGAACAGTCATGATGGTTCCAGACAGTGACTTCATGCTTTAGATGGGCCTTATGAATAACTGCCTTCCAACAATAACAATCTGATATTTGGCAAAAATAGATGACAGAAAAGAAAACTTAGAAAAGAGTTTTGAAAGCATGACCAGAGAAACGGAGCAATCAGATGTTTTATCAGTAGTTTCTTAAAACAAGATGTTGCTAATAATCTGTAACTGGAAGGAGACAATAAAAGGAAATCTAGGATTAGGACAACAATAAATAACTGTTTGTGTCTAAGTGGAAGAGCAGATGACTGCCAACTAAAGGGTTGAAGGTTCAATGCCAGAATTCTCCACCAGTTGTGTTGAGTTGTGTTTTATTTGATGAGTTTTAATTTGAGTTTTGAAGATGTTGGATGATGAGCTAGGAATAGGTATATTTCTACTCTACTCTACTCTACTCTACTCTACTCTGCTGTACTGTACTCTACTCTACTCCACTCTACTGTTATCTACTCTGCTCTGCTGTACTGTACTGTACTCTACTCTACTCCACTCTACTGTTCTCTACTCTACTCTGCTCTGCTCGGCTGTACTGTACTGTACTGTACTCTACTCCACTCTACTGTACTCTACTCTACTCTACTCTACTCCACTCTACTGTTATCAACTCTACTCTACTCTGCTCTGCTGTACTGTACTGTACTGTACTCTACTGTACTCTACTCTACTCTACTCTACTCTACTCCACTCTACTGTTATCAACTCTACTCTACTCTGCTCTGCTGTACTGTACTGTACTGTACTCTACTCTACTCCACTCTACTGTTCTCTACTCTACTCTGCTGTGCTGTATTGTACTCTACTCTACTCTACTCTACTCTACTCTACTCTACTCTACTCTACATGCTCCTGAATGGTATAACACAAGTGTGTTTCAAGGTCCCAGGTAAAACAGATCTAGATAAAGAGGCATGAGTAATTAAAAAATAAGAATTAAAGAAGCTTCTTAGGAATACTAATTTCAGGGTTTAAAGGAAAAAGAGGCCTAAGGATCAGGTCTCTGCTTTTTGCAGATGATGTGGTCCTGTTGGCTTCATCAGACCGTGATCTCCGGCTTTCGCTGGAGCGGTTCACAGCCAAGTGTGAAGCAGCTGGGATGAGAATCAGCTCCTCTAAATCTGAGACCATGGTCTTGAGTTGGAAAATGCCTTCTCCAGGTCAGGGACGAGGTCCTGCCCCAAGTGGAGGAGTTTAATTATCTCTGGGTCTTGTTCATGAATTAGGGGAAGATGGACCGGGAGATTGATAGGTGGATTGGTGCTGCGTCTGCAGTGATGCGGGCGTTGTACCGGTCTGTCGTAGTGAAGAGAGAGCTAAGCTGGAAGGTGAAGCTCTTGATTTACCGGTCGATCTACGTTCCTACCCGCACCTATGGTCACGAGCTTTGGGTAGTGACCGAAAGAATGAGATTGCAGATACAAGCGGCCGAAATGAGTTTCCTTTGCAGGGTGGCTGGACTCTCCCTTAGAGATAGGGTGAGAAGCTCTGTCATCCAGGAGGGGCTCAGAGTAGATCCGCTACTCCTCCACATCGAGAGGAGCCAGTTGAGGTGTCTCGGGCATCTGATTAGGATCCCTCCTGGACTCTTCCCTGGTGAGGTATAGGTCTCCTCCTGTCCAATCAGGAAGACACAGGACACGCTGGAGGGACTATGTCTCTCGGCTGGCCAGGGAACACCTTGGGATTCCCCCTGGGGAGCTGGCCCAAGTGGCTGGGGAGAGGGAAGTCTGGGCCTCTCTGCTTAGGCTGCTACCCCTGCGACCTGAACCGGGATAAGCGGACAATAATGGATGAATGGATGGATGGAAAGGGAAAAGAGAAGAACTGCATTGTGACATCCCCACCAAACCAATCAACTGGACAAACAAACTCCAAACCTTGTGGAAAACCAACCTGGAAGAACTGAAGCTGGTATCTCTGTGAAGGGTGGAGCAGTTCCACATTAAACTCTACAGGTTGAAAATGAGATTTCATTAAAGAGCAAGTTACCCCCAAATCATTGTTTATTGTGCTGGTGAACTGTATTAATGCTTGTCTAACAGAGCTGTAGGCATGTGAAGTCATGATTTTAGGATTTTAGTGCATTTTATTTAAAATATAAATAGTCTGCCTGAAACTGTCTTCAGGTTAAAAGCCTGCACTACATTTGAAATTGAATCAGCCATCACTATTGGCTGAGTGGTGGATTGTGACGTTAGCCAGTATTTCTGACATGGCTGTACTGCAGCCGAGTCTCGGCCACGCCTCCGGCTAGCTCGTCACCTCAGACAACTCACAAGCCGATACGAAACGATACGGCTCAGGCCGTGGAAGCGTGCTGCTGAGCTGGGTGTGTGTATCTGTTTGTGGTTTGATTAGCTAACGGATCATTTTTGAGTTGGGGGGGATCCACTGCCGCATCGCCACCCTCTTGGTCTGCTAGGCCACGCCTCCTTTTGGCATGTTTTCAAACAGGAATTGTGGGTGGAGTAGAGGGGTGACTTGCTCTTTAAAGATCAGTTATACTCACTTGATCTGTAATGACGTAGAGCTAGAGCGATGGAACATGGAAGACGGTGAACCAGAGGAAACTCTGGTGGAGGCCCACAGCTAGTCTAGTGGCTGGTTTCCACCAAAGGTTCCCTCAAGATAGCAGGTACTCAGAGTCTCGCAGTTTTATCTGGTGAAGCGAATGATTGGAGCTCGCTGGCTTGGCGTCGGCATGGAGAGTGAGCCACCCACTGGGCCATCTCTGGAAAGCAACAAACTGGTGCTGCATGATGTAAGGCAGATGGACTTTAGGCTATTTTGTGTATTTTTTACCAAATAAATCATGCAACTTGTCAAAAAAGCAGGTATAAAATGGTCCTTTTTTGACTTTAGGGTGCTGCTGATTTTCAGAATCCTGGATCACGCATCATGCAAACAAAAAATGTATGTTTATCATTTGTAATAATTTTATTTTTCGTTTTTTAACCTAGGCTCTGAAGAGTTTAGTTATATTTATTTCCTCTTTTTATTGTGAGGGGATTTTTTTTTTTAGATTGAAATGTTTAATCACACAAATGTCAGTCTGTCATATTTTATGACTAAATGTGGGAGTGGTTTTCAGGCTTGTGCACGCTGAAGTTTCACAATGATTAAGGTTTATAAAAGGCAACCACACACAGTTTTATCAGTTTGGCAAAAATAAGTGCATGTTTTTCCTGCAATGCATAAGTTTTAACATGAGAAAGGCTGCAGTCCAAAAGTACAGAGGCACCTCAAAACCTCCAGCTCAAGTGTAAAATAAGACCTGTTAAACGTGTGTGTGTGTGTGTGTGTGTGTGTGTACTCCCTGTAAAATCCTGATTTCCACTAAAACCATTCACTTCTGGTATCCAGCCCCGTCAGAGCGCCACCAGACTTCTCATCTTACCCAGCAAAGGCAACGCTCAAATTCCCGAAAAGTCAAACTATTCCTTTGGAAGAATTTTATCTGTTTCCTTTGGCTCCAGCAAACCTGACGCGGTTTCTCTGCATCAAACTGACTGAAAAAGAAAACATTTTTGAACTATTGGAGTTGACGGCGAACATTTGGAGAAGATTTTAGGAGCTAATTGTTGAGCTGAGTTCAGCACATTTTCCACTGGAATGTTCATTAGGAATAAACACAGGAAGAAAAAAGCTTCTCTTCTGGTCACGCCAACCGTACCATCTGCTCCACTGAGCTGGTGCCGTGCCCGGTTTTCCTGGGTTTCTGTTTAACAACTTCTAGAAAAAAAGAAGAAAAAAAAACAGAAAAGGAGGTTTCAGGTCTGCTGAACATGGCTTTTGTTTGTCTGTTCCCCTGTCTTATCAGTCTCTCAGCTGCAACTTTTAACAAATTATTCTGGGCCACAAAGAGGCCAAGACTCAGCGATCTGGCTTTCATTTACATTCCTACCCGTTTATGCCTTTCCTGCTCTGTTTCCCTTTTTCCCCTCAAGTTGGAATAACAACGAGCCAAAAAGGAACAGAAACGACTGCAGAAACTAAATCTGAGGGAGCATCCCTCACTGATCTCTGTAGCTGATGTGTGCTCCTATGTCTGTCTTTCCATCTTGTCTGATTACCATCATGTCTCCAGAAAGGTCCATGTGGGCTGAGGTTTTGTGCATTCAGCTTTGTTCAAAAGTTTTACAAACATGCCTGGAAAATAATCCCGCCTGAAACTGTAATCTATCTGATGAGTCTGAGTTTAAACAGCTGTAATGGTAATTTTGTCTCACAGTGGACTTGGAGTCTCTGTTTTCATGTGGATAAACACAAAATATGAAATACAGTCTTTACATAATTTTAAGACAAATTACATGACTTCCTTTTCTTTCTAGTTGTGCAAAATGGAACATGTTTGGTTTTCTTTAAGAAAAGAAAATAGAAAAGTGTAAATGACTGTTTAAAGTGACAATGTGTAGTTTTTACCATTAATAAAATATCCATCGAAATGTTGAAAATAAATTAAATGATATGCAGTTGTTGAAAAATACTGGTTTTGTAACATATAACCATATAAATCGGGTCTAAAATACATAGGGCGCGAGTCTAAGGCTGTGTCCAAATCCAGGGGTTGCGTGCTCATGAGTTCGGATTTTAAGACCAGTGACGTCACAGCGCCGCGTCGAAGACTGTCCAAATTCCAAGAACGCTCAGAATGCGATCTTGAAATGCGTTCTTCTTTTCCCCGATTTTGAGAACGGGTGCGGTGTAGTCTCCGTGGTCTCCTCACCTCCATAATTCCCGTGATGCACTGCGGGATTGATTTCTGTAGAAACGAGACACACACAGCAGTAGAGCAGCAGGACGACTAGTTTTTTCAAATCTGACTGTACAAAAAGTAAAAGCCTGAAGTGGTTGTGTTTTTAAGCCTTTCCCATTGTCATTGGGCCTGTAATGTGTGTTTGTATTCTTGTTCTTCATTACAGTTCATAAAATTGGTAAATCATAAATCATGAAATAAATTATACAATTAACTGTGAATAATCCAGCATCGTGGATCCATATTTTGTAATAGATTTTCTTTAAGCAGTTGCTAGGTGACAGGAGTAGGGGCGGGACTTTTATTTAAGGCTAGAACGTCCACATTCACAGCTGTTAACATCCGGTCTAAGTGGTCACGGAAGAACACGTTCTCCTGAGACCAATGAGGACGGGTACTCAGAAGCATGCAATCCCTGGATTTGGACACAGCCTAAGTCTCTGGGGGACGCCATATTGGACGCCATGTTCCCTTCTACGTGAGCCGACTCGGGGTCCTGCGCCTGCTGATGATGTCACACAAGATGACTGGCTGGACATACGACTTCCAGAAGTTACGTTACCACGTTCGAAAACATTTAGACGGTAAAAACATGAATTTAATAACAAAACTGCAAAACTTTTTCCAAAACTCCTTGTTATGTTCTTTTTCTGTGGTTCTTTTCAATCTCCATTGATTTTTCTTGCTCTATACACAGTGTAGCAATGTTTTTTTTACCTTAAATTGCTGACAGTTTCAGCAACACACAGCCGCCATCTTCTTTCCAAAACCTGTGTGAAAGAACAGAATCGAAAAAGAGGTGCGCTATATTTTGGCCGAGTGGTGTTGCCGTAGTGTGACATCATCAGCAGGCGCAGGACCCCAAGCAGATACCCTACATCGTCAGAAAACTAGCATCAGCACTGCATTCTCTCGATGGAATTAACTGAAGGACCGTCAAAGTCTGAGGAGTCACTCCGAGGTCACGTGCTTTCTGCTCGACAGGTACCATTTACTGTAATGGTTTTTTTAAACTAGCGACAGTCACGGTGATATGGTGTAAAACTACCCTGAAACGTATGTACTGCTGCCCCCTATCATCAGGAAACTACACACTGTCTCTTTAACGATCCAAAGCCCTTATCACAACCCTGAACCACAACCACTTACTTGTTAGCAAGTAGAAGAAGCTAAACGACGTTCTGTCAGGACCTCATGCTGATGTGAAGGACTGCTGTGTTTTAGGGTTAGATTAGCTTTTAGCAGAGACACAACCTGGACTCCAACATGCTAAAGTCAGATGTAGAAACACTGAAAAAAGCTCAACACAATGTGTTTATTACTATGAAATGTCGCCAAACTAAAAGGCAGGTAAACAAGATGATCACAAGCAGGAACAGAGGAGAACATAAATAAAGCTAAACTACAGTTGCATCAAATTAAAAATGTTTTCTTTCTGGAGAGCTGTAAAGAAAAGTGATGCAGTGTGATTTATAGATGTACGTGTTTTTCTCTCATATCACAAACGTTCCACACATTAGTTAATCTATCTTGTTTCGTGGCCTAGGTTTAACGCAGGAACTCGGGTAAGTACTTTAAGTTTGAGCTTGGTTTGAAGGTCAGTCATGCATTCACTCAGTTAAATATTTTATTTAGGGTGTGGCAGTTGGATAAAGGCAAATATCCTTTCACTCATAGAGACGTGTTTGTGTATACTCGTGTGAAAGCGAGAGCTTATTTGCAAACGCTAACTGACAGGAGCTGAAACACATGTAGGAAAGCCCTCAGGGAGCAGACTTCCATTGGTGTTGAGCGTTACTTCTGGCATCGCTGGAATCAACACATCATCTTGATGGTTGTGTGATATGGTTACAGCCCCGTGGAGCCAAGAGAGGTGTCAGTGTCACAGTTAAAACCCAGAAGGTTCTCAAATCTGGATCTCATTAGGCCCAGAGTCAGACAGAGCGCCCTAAAAACCGTCAGCACTGAGAGGAAAATCCACAAGTGAGTGCTCGGTGATCTGAAACAGCCACGGAGGAAAACTTTGGATGCATTCAAATATTTCCTGTTAGAGTAAGAACACACACAAGAAACAACTTCAGCTTCTCTTTTCCAAAGTCGTCATCTGCTCTTATCGCTGTAATTGGAGAAAAGGTTGGTCATTTCCTGGACTTAACAGTGTTGACTCACTGGTCTTCACTGAAACTCTGAGAAACCATCCGACTGTCGTCAGAGGGAGACCATTTTCAGGCATTTTTCACAGTTGACTCCCATTCAGCTATTCCTCTGAACTCGCTCCTCATCTCATCTCCCCGTCTGAGGCTCTGGAGTGGTTAAAAACAAAGAGAAGCAGATTTTTCATAAATCACCCATGCATGGTCCACAAACCGCTGCAAGTTGGCTGGAAAATCTAAATAAACATTATGCTGATGAGTGTCTGCTTTAGGTCATACGAAAATACCATCTAGTGATTTGATACGTGGGATGAAACATCCTGGAATGATTGAGAAGGCTCCAAGCAGAGAGGGTTAGACAGCTTCCATACGGACCTGAACGTAATGTATCACATTCTTCATGGATCTGAAAGACCTGGCTGTGATATCGTGTTTTGGATCAAGTGATGTATGAATATAACACTTTATGACTAACACGACCTTATGGCCCATTTTCACTCATCTGCTTTGATGTGCTCAGAACCCAGACTGCAGCACACATCACATGAATGATGCCTCAGCTGATGTGAGTCTGGAGATTTTTTCTTTCTTACTAGAATGTTAAAGAAAATGTTTGACAACACATACATCTAACTACTTCATTTAGATGAGACCATGGTCTTGAGTCGGAAAAGGGTAGAATGCCTTCTCCGGGTCAGGGATGAGGTCCTGCCTCCAGTGGAGGAGTTTAAGTATCTCGGGATCTTGTTCACGAAGGAAGGAAAGATGGAGCGCGAGGTCAATAGGAGGATTGGTGCTGCGTCTGCAGTGATGCTCCTCCACATTGAGAGGAGCCAGTTGAGGTGGCTCAGGCATCTGGTTAGGGTGCCTCCTGGACGCCTCTCTAGTGAGGTTTTCCATGCATGTCCAACCGGGAGGAAACCTAAAGGAAACCCAGGACACGCTGGAGGGACTATGTTTCTGGCTGGCCAGGGAACGCCTTGGGATTCCCCTGGAGGAGCTGGCCCAAGTGGCTGGGGAGAGGGAAGTCTGGGCCTCCCTGCTTAGGCTGCTGCCCCCGCGACCCAAACCTGGATAAGAAGAAGACAATGGATGGACTTAGTTTATATGGGTTCTGATTGCTGATCAGCGTGTTATTTGTTGGTACAGCCTTATTGGCTGGTATATAGATTAATAAAGTGGTCACATAGAAAAAAATGTTGTGGTTGTTCCTCCCATTTGGATTTATGTTCTGAGTCTGTGCACTCGGGATGAGGGACTGAAACATCAAATAACTAATTAGAACTAAACCTATGAGAAAAATAAATATCCAAACATGAAGCTGCGAGGGAAGAACTGTGTGAATCAACAGCTCACCATGTAGGAAAAATTATTTTTATTTCTAACAGTGTTATGCAGATGTGTAGATTTTATTGATGCTGTGGGACAAAACTGATTCCATCAGAAAATGTTCCAGTTTTAACAAGAATCACAAAATAGAAACAAACATGAAACGAGCTTAAAGCTACAGAACAAGCTAGCTTTTAATCGTAAACATGGTCGCGGAACACGCACCCTTCCCGTCGGGTATCATCAGTCATGTCTGCCTGATACCTGAAGACCCGCGAGGAAACGAGAGAGTGCTAAACACCAGTCATTATTTTCTAGGTCCAAACGTTTTTTGTTGTCCGTTTTTCTTTTTGGGACTCTGGTAGTTTGTCCGAAAGTTGAAGTGGTAGCAGCCGGCTGTTTCTCCTTCTCTGGTGTTATTGAGTGGAGAACCTCTCACACCAGTGGTGTTCTGTTGCTAAATACGTGAGTGTGGAGTGAGTGGAGGACCCAGGGACGTGCGGTGGTTCGGTGAGACCGACACCCGGATGGTCCAATAGCTGCTTTTGGTCCAAAACGTGTTATTAGTGAAGGTTTTTAGACAAATGCAATATAACCACTTTATTAATTTTTTGCATGAAAAAACCAATTTTACGCTAGCTTGTTCTGTAGCTTTAACGTAACTGAATAGACTCTCTGTGGTCACCTTCTGATCTGTATCAGGGTCACTGTTTTGGAGAGCTGACCAAACAAACCTCCATGATTCTATCACTGGTCACGTTTTATCAGGGACAGTCCAGAACCACAAGTCAGACCAGACCTCTGTGACGTTATAGCAACAAGACAAAGAGATACAACTAAGAGCAGAGAGGAATTTTTCCTTATCGCCACAGACGTGGTCTGGCTGGTCTGATTTGAGGGTCTTATCAGTGGCGTAAGCTGACTGGTGATGAATTGCAGGAAGAGGGTTGAAGTAGCCTCAGAGAGGCCTGAGCCAGAAATATTGAAAAGATCTTTTAACTGGTGCTCCAAAGCCCAATGTTTACATCTGTGCTGCTCTGGTGATTAAACACCTAATGAATGTCTGACAGAAAAAAGCTGAAGCTGCAAAAGAACATCTGGGATATTTAAAACTTTACCATACTGAAAGCAAGCTTGGGTCAAGTTCACGTGAAAGCCAGAAAATAACATAAACGGAAGCAGCGCCTCCTCATTACAGACAAGTCTCAACTAGACGAGCTTGAAGACGTCACAGGTTTTGAAATGCTCTGCCGGTTCAAAAATCACACCAGCATTAATGGCTGCGGTCGGCGAAAACAAAACCTCTCAGCAACACAAACACATATAGTGTGTCATGTTTGGTCCAGCCTGGCCAGAGTTACATCCACACCCAGCAGAGCTGGCTCAGCAGGAAGCAGCTAGTGTTACATCAGTGTGTGTGTGTGTGTGTGTGTGTGTGTGTGTGTGTGTGTGTGTGTGTGTGTGTGTGTGTGTGTGTGTGTGTGTGTGTGTGTGTGTGTGTGTGTGTGTGGCCAAAAACACACCAGAGAGGGAGCGCAGTGCTGATGGACAAAAACAGGATCATAAAAGTTTAAAAAAGGGAAGGACAAGTGCACAAGACAGCAGAGACAAGACAGAGGTTTCCCCAGATGATCAGAAAGAAGATGAAAGTGTTTCCTTCCTGTCCAGATCATCTGTTAGACCGCTCATCCTCATCCTCAGGACCGTTCCTTTACTCAGACTTTGATCTGAGGCCTCGGCACAGACCCAGACAGGATATTAGTCTCTAATGATCCTCGATGAGATTCTCCTTCTACATGCACCACCCCACAAAGCAGCAAGCAGAGGAACCGTGTAACAGTTACAAAAACACTAAACAGATCAAATAAATCCAGCTGGTTCTAGAAGCCAACATGTTCCTCGTAATAGAGGGAGTCCCTTTTTTCAGCCAGTAACTCAAACATCCAGGGCAGCTTTTACAGTAAGATGCCTGTTTGTGTGACGGCTGACACAACCGTTACCAAGCTCTGGAGAAGAGATACTTGACTCTGTTGTGACACAAAAACAACTGTTTATGAGGAGTCTGTAGACATTCTGAGGAGGTGTGACAACAAAGAAAAACAAAGAAATGATTGTGTCTGCTGTGTCACTGGATCCCTCTGATAAGGCAGGTAGGTATTTACAAACACAATCAGGAGAATGAAACCTCTGTTGGAACAGAGCAGCTCAGAGGCGTAACGTGTCGGAAAAGCATCCGGATTAGGTGCAGGATTCCCAACGGTCAAACCACTGCAGGCATGGGGAAAGTTGTTCGAGTCACAGCTGTTTCGCATTTATTTAATCCTGTGAAGCATCACGCTGAATGACGAGGACGGCATGTGCATCACCCGTCCTACTTGCTTTAAATTCAGCAGAAAGGCTATAAAAGTTTTATTTTCCCTCCACAGATCCCTCTCACCTGTTTCCTGCTTTGTTTGGTCCTGAGAAACCTGTGCAGGACCTGCAGGGGAAGTTTCTCAGGTGATCCGATGAGGCGTGTTGAAGCATGCCACTCTTTCACCCACAAAGCTCTGGGAATTTGGATTTTCTTCAGAAACACGTCCAATTAGATTTATTCCACTTATAAAACTTTGAAAGCAATAAACTCACAGGAAGCTTAAAGCAGATTTTTTTATTGTTAGTGGGAAATCTGCAGCCAGGTTAAAACCCAGTAATGTTTAAAAAGCAGGGAAGCAGAACTTGGAAGGTTTACGTTTCTGTTTAATGTAGTCATCAACACTTTTCTTCTTGTTTTTACAGGAACTTTGATTATCACATTTTTTGATGAAACCACTTCTGCTAGGGGCAACAGTAGCTCAGGAGGTAGAGCGGGTTGTCCAGCAGTCAGAGGGTTGTCGGATAGATCCCGGCTCCTGGCAGAGAACCCTGCTGTTGTGTCCTTGGGCAAGACACCCAACCCACCTTGCCTGCTGGTGGTGGTCGGAGGCACCAGCGGCGCTTCTGTCAGTGCGCCTCAGGGCAGCTGTGGCTACACTGTAGCTCATCACCACCAGCGTATGAATGGATGAATGATACTCTGTAGTGTAAAGCGCTTTGGAGTCATGCAGGTCATTTATCATCTATCATGCATCTAATGTCTGGAGTGGGCGGCCTCACGACGGGATCCAGAGTTCTTGAAACCAAACGTGTCCCATTCTAACCAGTTAGCTGCATGTTATGTGGGGTCTTATGGTCATTAATATGAAAGTTGCTCTCCTACAAGTTTAGCTCCATGAGAGCCACCAGCTACAGCAAAGTAAAGAAACATCTATCTTCTGAGCTTGCAACCCGTGTGAAAGAGGAAGTTGGAGGGAATGTGAGGGGGAGAGTCATTTTGGGTTTAGACCAACCCCCTGAGCTGCTGCATGTTTCAACTAAAGGCTTCCCTCCCTCTGCCTCGTCACTTTGACAATGACTAACGTGCCGCTCTCCACTGGATCCTCCTGAGTGAACAGCAGATGAAGTGTCGGATAAGAAAGCATCTGTTCCAAGGTAATTGCTTTATAATTGTCAGTGTAGATGCCATGTGTGGTTGGAGTAACTATCATCCACTTTTGCTTTGGGTATTATTTAAGAAGTTGTAGTTGTGTTACGTTTTGCATCAATTCATGTGAAGGAAAAAATAAATGTGCAGATTTGTTTAAATAGAAACTGCTTCTGTAGCAGCTGCAGGTGTTTTAAAACTAATCGTTAAAGTTTAGGAGCAGTTTTGGGTTTATAAAAAATAGAAATGCATTGAGCTCTTAAAAATCTTTCAGCTACATAATTTTATAAAAAATCTGATTCTAATATTTTGATCAAGACATTTTTCTATAAAACGTTTGTTTCTAATTCAGAGTAGCCTGTTCATAAGATTCTCAGCAACAGACTGAAAGTGTTAAACTAACCAGATTAAATGTTAACACACGAGTCAAGACGAAGGGGAAGAACATCCCGTAGCGACTCAAAGGAATGCCGCTTTAATCACCGGAGACTGTTAAACAGCTTTAAACCCTGCAAAGCCGTCGCTGATGTTTATGGGTAGAGCTGGCAAATCCCATAAAATTTCAGACACATTGTTTCTCTCTTAACCCTTGAGGGTCTAATGTATATATTTACAGCAGCTGTGTGCGGTGAGGATCCGCTCCATGTGGGCCAAAGTGAGCCCACATGTTCCAGCGGTTCCTGTCTAACAACCTTTCGGGGACAGGCTTGACCTTTGAACCTTTAGAACGTTTCGAAGGCTCATATTCGTCTGCCTTCAGGTTTCATGTTTCTCCTCATGAATGGAAACAGCATTTTCAATTTTTGAAAAGAACCTAAATTTAAACAGAGATCTGTTTAACAAAGTTGCATTTTTTAAACTACAGAAATGGAAAACAAGGTTTTACAAACTTTCTCAGGTTTGATCTGTTTTATTTATCTCAGTGAGTCACAGCTGGATGTGATCGTTTAAGTTTTGTCCTTCAACATGTTTATGATTAATCTTCTGCCTTTCTTCAGCATCAGACCTTCGTACCAAGCAGAGCTCAAGAGCACCGTCTTCTGGCAAGAAAAGAAAAAACCCACTAAACAGCTGGATTCCTCTGTACTGCCGTCTTCTTATCCCTGCAATTAATAAAAGAAGCTCCAGATGTTTTTGCTTTGTACTGCTACCATCTGTGTACCAACAAAATGACTTCATAGCTAAAACAGCAGGTGGAGTTGAAGAAAAGCAACTTTCAGTATGGAGGGCTACGCCTCTGCAGGGACTCCCCCTCCCACGCTCACATCCTCTACTCCATCATCTGACGGCAACCTGGATTTCTTCTGGAAGTACCTTGACAACTCCGTCATTTACGAGCATTACAACTACACTGGCAAGTTGCAGAACGACCGCTACTGTGACAAGCTAAAACCAGAGAGCATTGCTTTTCTGGTGGTGTGTCTCCTCATCATCCTGGAGAACGCTGTGGTTCTCGTTGCCATTTGGAGTAATAAGAAGTTCCACGTGCCCATGTATTACCTGCTGGGAAACCTGACTCTGTCAGACCTGCTGGCTGGGATTACCTACACGGCAAACATCCTCATGTCAGGACATAAAACATTAAAGCTGACGCCATTGCTGTGGTTCCTAAGGGAGGGAGGGGTCTTCATCACGCTGGCTGCCTCTATCGTTAGTCTGCTGGCTATTGCAATCGAACGCCACGTAACTATGGTGACAATGCGTCCATATCATGGGGCAAAGAAGGGACGGATGTTGGCTCTCATTGCTGCAAGCTGGGCCCTGTCGGCGCTTTTGGGGGTCCTCCCAGTTTTGGGATGGAACTGTATAAACAGACTAGACCAGTGTTCAACGGTGCTCCCACTTTATGCCAAGAGCTACATTCTGTTTAGCGTGTCCGTGTTCAGCGCAGTGCTTTTGGCAATCGTGGTCCTGTATGTTCGGGTTTTTCGCATCGTTCGCACCAACACGCAGCGCCAGCGCATGAGCCTAAAGAGTAGCATGAGGAAGAGCTCAGTGAGGAGGAACCAGAAGTATGTCGCCCTCCTGAAGACGGTCACCATTGTGCTGGGGGTCTTCATTGCTTGCTGGATGCCCCTCTTCATCCTCCTGCTCGTGGACTTTTTCTGCCCCACTGGTCAATGCAAGATGCTCAAAAGGGCGGACTACTTCCTGGGGATTGCCATGTTGAACTCGCTCCTCAACCCAATCATCTATACTCTCACCAGTAAGGACATGAGGCGAGCCATTCTCAAGCTGCTCTGTCGGCCATGTCTGATAAACAAGGATGGGCAGGTGAAGAGGATTGGGATGCCATTCCTGGAGTGCAGTTTTAGCAAGACTGAGTTGCCCTCTCAGAAGTTAGAGCCAGGACTGGAGACGACCATTTCCTCTGGGAACGGCATCGCCAGTCCAGCTACAATTAAAGCCCTTTATCCCAAACTCTTCAAGTCATGAGGACTTGGACTCTTGGACATAAAATACTAGAGATTGTGAAAGGGTTCGCCACTTTTCGAAGGACATGTGGCGCGTCCTCTTAAAAGAGGAATCGGCTGTGGTGATCCCAGATCTAGAAGCAAGGCTTTTGCATGAAATACAAGGGAGGCATGTTTGGACTAATATCTCATTTCTGATGAACAGATTGAGTTGCAGTAACAGATCAACAAAATTTATTGTGACATAATTACAAATCCAAATGCCATAAAGATGCCACTCAAGTGAGAACGTGCTTTAATGACTGCGATGTTGGCGAGAAGTCGTTCTAACTCGTTTGAACTCCATGTGATGGTGAAAAGAGAAAAAAGTTGCAGTTTCTTATTGAAGTGTTTCAAACAAAAGCACTTGGAGTTAGCGGTGTGTGTTTGTGCAGACACCTGGATTTCGCTGGTTCGAAAGCCCATGGTACACTAGATTTTATTTGATACCATTATTTTTCTCTGTCCTACTCACGTTTGTGTGTGTGATGCAGTGGGGGGGTGGGGTGACGGAAAACAGGAAAAACACCGCTCAGTGAAGAAGTGAACGTGAGAGAGATGACACGAAACGATACTCCAACACGGGTTCAAACTGCGACTGACATTTTCATTGTTGGGCTGGTGCCCTTTTTTAAAATGTCATTCAGATTTTTGCAGTAAAACTGCTAACAAAACTGCCCATGATGTCACACATCAGCATGTATCTATGCAATTCTGTTGTGGCATGCTTACAGTTGTACTGTGACTGAAACGAAACCAGTGATAACTTGTAGATTTCATATTTCCCCTTGTGAAAGAGCTGTAGATGTGTAGTTAGCTGTATCAGGACTAAAAAGCTAAGGATGTTTCTGCACTTGCATGATAAATGATGTGAAATGGCAACAGAATTACAGTCCAAGGCTTTCTTTCACCGTTTTAATGAACATTTCTGTGAAAAGAACAGCTTGTATACTGTTTGAGTTCAGCCTTCCTAGACTTGTGAATGGTGTACAGTTTGTTCTGTCTGTATATTGACTTCTCTGTTTTTCCAAAAACAGATTTTTGTAGCATCTGTAATGTAAATTATGCATATTTTGTAACAGGAAAAGGCAAACATTACCTTTCTTTTCATAAAAGAAATAAAGTATTTTTTACGTGATTTAAAAGAGATTGCAGATTACTTCTCCACTGCATGTATTTTCTTATGTTCCCTGAAGGTTGTGTGAAGAAGGACCACAGGAAGTCAGCCTCCTTGTCTCACATCTGGTAATGACATTGGCCTACATGCATCAAGGTCTGTCTGTCTGGCTGAAAAGCTACAGCTTTTATTAAATACAGAACACTCAATTTTTCTCTTTCTTTATTCTCTTGACATGTAGGGAAGATCAGCTAACACCTCATTCCACATTAGTCATGAATGCAAGTGAGAAAAAACATACACAGTTGGTCTTCATATTGCTCCCATAGAAGGATTTGGACTGGAAACTCCTCTGCAGGCTTTTAAATAAGAATCAGGCGACTAAAAATCCATAAATCTTTCAAATTTGCAGATTTATGTTCAATAAAGTCTTCATATGTTGCATTTATGTATTTCAAATTACAGTAAAATGTACAAGTTCATTGTTCTTGATTTAACATAGCTTATATCAAACATAGATGAAGTTGGGAGATTTGAAGTCCCACAATTTAGGTTTTAAAGCTAATTTTAGCTTTAAAGAATAAACTCATATTTTTGAGTTTGCTGATGTAGAACAGCGATTTCAGATAACTTCTCAACAAAAAGGTTGTCAATGTAAAGGTCAAAAGATGGTTAGAAAAGTTTGTGGATTATTATGGGATGTGCCAATCCAAAGTTTTGGCATACATTTGTGGCTGCAGCTTGATATCTATGGAGATTCTGATGCTAAGGCATGCTTGTCTGCAACAACTGGAGCAGCTGCACTGGAAAACCTCAGAGTTGTACCAGTGCAGATGTGCATCCAGATGTTGACTGTATTCACCAGGCTTTGGACTCTGTCTTTCCTCCTGTTGAAATCCAGCAGCAAACAGGCGAGGTGAAAGTCGTAAGTCATCACTGGGAGCCACATGCACAGACACATAGGGTTCCCTCCCATTGATCTCATGAGGGAGCAGTAGACTGATGCAGCTTTCACATCTGGTTAGGTCTGAACTCTCACAGTAAGCTTTTGGTGCCACCTTGTGACTGTTAGAAAGACCACGTTGTACGGGGTCACTCTTATGACCTGAGTTTGCAACAGAAAGAACTGGTGTGTCAGCATCTGCCTGGGGCAAACTGCTGCTCAGAGTTGGAGCTGCTCACAAACATGTTTATCTGAAAGAAGAGTGGCACTTAGCTATGAGGTTATTATAGGTCAAATTTTAGCAGCAATGTTTTCATTTAGTATCATTCACATACTCAAACTATTGCATTTTAGAATATTTGTGTTATATTGCAGAGCTGTTTATTTTGATTTTCTTACAGTTATTTGATTTATTTATTTTTTTATGTAGCAATGCATTTTTCTTTTCAAACTTTTTACAAAGTATTTCCATTTTAAGTTTAGGGCATGCCTTGACAGATTTGATTAACTGTGAGTCACAGTTTTGGCACTGTGTTCCCATTTTGGCCTAGCTTTTTCTTCATTCTGAGAATTCCTTCCAAATAAAAGCCTCCTCCCTCGTGACGTACGTCTCTTCCATTACACGTTAACGGAGGCAGGTCTCGCGCTTAGGGGAAGACTCTTATTGTGAAGGCGACGGGAGGCCGGCACAATGCTTAGTCACGGTGAGTTACAGCTTTCCCCCTCCTTCCTATGTGGCGAACTGCTCGAAAAACCATGATGGAGGAATTGATCTAGTCTACGTGAGTGTCCTTTATTTTTACAAATGTACCAAACCACTAACAGTTAAGAGAACATGACTGAACAGATTTGAATGCCAGCTGAAACCCAATTAGCAGTAATGTTTTCAGGCTTCGCTTTGTTAGCGTGTTTGTGTTAAGCTATCGACTCGCAGCCGTTACTCTTGCCTATTATTAGGAGTGTGTTGCTGTCAGCTCGGTTTCCGTAACATTTTATTTGTTCTTACTGCGTCTCAGATAGTGTTTTTACTTTATTCTAATCGTTTTACAAACTTGCAGCCGATTACGTCCCGCCTTATTTACCTTTTGGACGCCAGCTCCCTTCTGTATTTGATGAAAGCGAGCCAGAAATGGTGACCTTTTTAGTGTGAGAGGCAAACTGGGCTTTGTGAAAAGCGTCTTCATGTCATGTAGGTAGATGGAGCGGAAATCTAATTCCGTTCGGGCTTATGTAAGGACGAGCTCCACTTCTGGGTCGTGTTTTGCTACAGCCACTAAGGCTGTTTGCTCAGTGAAGAGTTCACGATGAGTCATGGAGGAGGAGGGAGGCGCAGAAATGTCAGTGAAACATGTTGTGCGTTTGTTTCGCTTGTTGCTTGTTCTCATCTGCTGGTTTACTAGCATTAAAATGGACGTAAGTTCATGTTTAGTTGCTGTTTTATGGGGGTGGGCCCTGAAAGTGGCTCCAGATCTAAGGTGCAGGTCTTTCTGAGGGTCTTAATGCCCCTGTAGGTATGAGAGGGTATGCTTGTGAGTCATGTGTGACTGTAGCTGCAGATGTTGCTGCCCAATAATATCATTTCTTATCACGTAAAGTGTGGAGTTGCCTGAAGTGGACACAAGATGATCTTATAGGTTATTTTCTTGTGAGGAAATGAGTCATGTTGATTTCTGCCTGAAGCAAACACATAATTTAGTCTCTTTTAAGCTGAGGATTTACAGATGTTTATACTTTTTTCAAAAAGTATACTTTTGCAAGTGTACTACAATAAAATGATGTGCACAACACAACTTAGAATATTACTCTGACTACTCTGATGTCAACCAAATCCTGGCACCGTGAGCTGTGAGTTTAAGCATTTGTCATGTCCCAAACTTATTTTTTAAGTTAAAATCTCCAGCACATCCACTACTTGAGCAGCTTGTTTGTCAGCAGTTTCTGCACCTTGGAGAGCAAGTGAGTTGAGCAATATGCTCTTCTGTGAAACACTGTTCCTCAGAAACTTAAGGGGGGGGGATAAAAGCACTGCAATGACTGAAGTTAAACAGGTTTCACGTTACAGTAAGTTTAACTCGCTGACTGTTTGTCCTCACACACACACACAACCATCTGTTGAACATTTAAATAGAGTGAAATCTCAAACATAACAAGTATTTTTTAATTGCTTCAGCTGATTTAAGAGCAGTCATAGGGTGGTAACAAAGTCTTATCACCAGATCTGTGCACTGCCACCCAGGTAGTTGTGTGTGTGTGTGTGTGTGTGTGTGTGTGTGTGCGTGTGTGTGTGTGTGTGTGTGTGTGTGTGTGTGTGTGTGTGTGTGTGTGTGTGTGTGTGTGTGTGTGTGTGTGTGTGTTTAGTTATATAACTGACCCGCTCACAGCAGCATTGTTGCTGAGCTGCTCTGGTTCTTCCCATTCAGGGATCAGCAGACAGACCGTTACAGTTGGTTGGATTGAATGCCACCATTAAGGCAGTTTGAGTTCTGAGAAGAAGTCAGAAAGGTGGTGAAGTTCAGCTCTAATTCTGCTACATCCCCTTTGGCTGCTTTAGTGGCGTGTGATGATGGGTGACAGTTCACTCCCTGTGGAGCTTAGGCCATATGATCCCAGTAGATGTACTGGTTTCCAAACCAGTGCGCAGGAGTCGTTTATTTGTTTCCATTCAGTTAAACGCAAACAGCTGGGAAATAAAATAAAAACATGTCACATTCTAATTCTAGTAGTTTATACTGGGAATGAGTAATACTCACATATAATAAACTGCATCCAGCTATTGTAATTAACAATTTTCCCTTGTTTTTACTGGCACCTTTTAAAAGTGTAGCGGTTAAATATTTTATTTTATTTGTATTTTTATTTAACCTTTTTTAACCAGATGAGTGGATTGAGAACTCATTCTCATTTACGACGACGATCTGGCCAAGAGGCAGCAGCAACAGACACATAGTTAGCTTTACACAAACAGATAAGATAAAAAACAGATGAGATAAAAAAATGCAGATAAAGATAAAACAGCTAGACATAAAAACAAAGGACTGCATCCATATATATATATATCCATAATAACTCATAAAATGCTTAGGCACTAAAACCGAGCTGTCAAAAGGTCTGACTCTTTCAAGTGAGTAGCTAAACTAGGTCCAGTTGAGCTTAATTAGATTAAAGATGCAACAGATTAGTTTGCATTGCTGTACACGAAGCAAAGAAAACAAAGATGCTAACCACTCAGAGAAAATGTCTATAGTCAGCCGTGGTGCTAGTTGACCGGTGGTGGGGGATGAATTACAATACTTGTCTTACCTTGATGTCGATGTTTTATTTTAAATGATTTTCATTTCTGTCAATCTTCGTATTCGTCTCTTATTCGTCAACGAAAATGTCAGTCAATATCCTTCATAATTCTCAAACTGCCCGACCTCCTCCCACTTGCTGCCTACATGCTGTGTTCACGTGCGCAACAGAGTGGTTCCTGCTGCTTCTTTGAGAAGCGGGTGTGGCGCCACGCCAAAGCCTATGTAGGGGTAACAGTAGCTACATTTACATGCGCCAAATTTCCCCAATCCGATTCAAATCTTGGTTGATTGGAAATCCCAAATCTCTGTTTACATGGACACTAACTGGAATGATCCGATCATGCCACGATGCACGCACCATAGCTTGTGCATGCGCAGACTTGTCTTTCCCGGAAGAAAAATTGTAAACAAACGCCATCTTGTCCGCACGTCTTTTCCCTTGCATTTTATTTGCTTATTCTCTAGCTTCGGTGAATTCTCGCTTCCTGCATCTTTAGATGCACTTGAGTGTATAACTCGGCATTTTTAGCCGTTCGGCCATCGAGACGTTCAGTAATATTGAGCTCCCGTAGTATTTCCAGTAAAAAATAGCGTCGGCAACAGACCACTTCTGTTTACCGCCCACCATGTTTTTGATCTCTACCAGCTCTAATTCTGCTACATCCCCTTTACCAGTATCGGTATCTGTAAAAGTTAACAGATACCAGGTACCGATACCAGTTGCATTAAAGTAGCTTCACTATGACTTGTCATTTCTGTTGTAGTTTTCTATACTGACCAATAGGGGGAGCTGTGTCAAACATTGTGAATGAAAGCAGAAACAGGCTCACACCTGAAAATGCAGAGATGATTATTTTCATCAAAAAGAACCTGCTGCTCATGTGTTCCAAAAAAGCTTAGTTCAGAGTCCACACTATTGCATGCTGACTATAGTTTTATGTTTGATTTAAATGTGGACACTGCAATAGGTTCATAAATGTTATGTTCATGAAAGCTGGAGATGGTGCCAATTAGTTCATTTTGTTTGTAGAAAACTGTGCAATGATTTCACAGAAAATGGTTATTTTTCACCTAATGTGATCTCTATTAATATATATATATTTTTTTTTATCTAACTCACCGTCTTCAGGGTTTCCCCCAGAAAACTCGCAAAGCCCGGTGGTAGACAAGCCCACGAGCGACCCACTGTGTTTCTGTAAAAAAAAAAAAAAAGTTGTCAGGAAGTTTAAAAGTATGAGTAATATGTGGAGTTATAAACCATTTATTAACAATATTTATTTGCCTTACAAAAAGGCACAATCTTGAAATATGGTTTTACCAGACACAAAAAAATACAATTCAGATCGTGGAAAATACACCTGCCCTCCCACCCTGTTCACTTATCCATCGTAAGATGTTGCTATTGTGCTTTTGTATCACCAGATACTGTTAAAGTCAGACTTGCAGGTTAAAGACCCTTATTCATTTTAAAGGTGTGCTTCACTGAACAAACATTTTTTATGATTATTTTTGATTATAATCGATCATTGAGTTTTTCATGCAGGCTGAACATGAAAATAGTTTCCTACACCTATCTCCTGCATTAACAAGGGCTACAGCTATTTAATATTTTAGTATTCTAATATTCTATCTAATCCTCTGTCAATCAAATATTCTATTTGACGACCTTTCAAAATGGAGGAAAAAAATTCTGAGTTTGTGTTTCAAAATCAAACTTCAAGTAGAAATGTTACTAATTTCTACTAGTAACAATGCGTCATATTTTTCTAAATATACACAGATTGGCAATAATTCAACCTAAAATTATATTCAAAGATAGATATGTTAGTAAATTACATGCTATAACGGCCTGCCGTATATGCAGCGTCACACTGAGCCACAGTAATGACTCCAGGTATTAGCTGCGTCCCTGCTCCACACCGCTGCAGCTGCAGCAGACATCTACATAAACAGGATGATGGTGATTTTTCTTTCAGTTGTAGAGTTTATTCAGTCTTAGTTTAACGTGAACACGATTAACGTGTTTTTTTCCGGTCCCTACGTGACGCGAAAGTTAGCGTGCGTGCTACGTATTAGCTATGTCTATGGTATTAGCATTAGCCTACTTGGTCGTGGATTCGGCTGGCTGAAGCAGTTTCCTGTTCAAGGATAAAGTTGTGCTGTTATGGTAAGACAACTCCGTTTTACAGTGGAGACACTCGACCGTGTTTTCACTTCTTCTGAGTTTGAAATGGTCCCAAACTTTAGACCGCGTTTGCCTTTATCGTTTTCTCCATTGTCCTCCTATGGAAGCATATGTGTAAAAAAAATAAAATTATTAAGCATTAGCAGAAAGGCATTTTCCATTTCACTATACAACTGCTAAATGTGACTCACAAATAAAATAAATAAGCAATTTTCCAAACAGCTTTTTAATTTTCTTCTTCATCACTGCTCATTCTGTGACTTAATGAAATAGATAAAGAAAATGGAATTTAAGATTTCATTTTCAAATAACACTCCAGCAAAAGTGTCACAAAATTCAATTTGAAATGTCAAATTTGAAAATGAAACAGCATTAGCAGAAATGCATTTTCCATTTCACTATACAACTGCTAAATGTGACTCACAAATAAAATAAATAAGCAATTTTCCAAATGGCTTTTTAATTTTCTTCTTCATCACTGCTCATTCTGTGACTTAATGAAATAGATAAAGAAAATGGAATTTAAGATTTCATTTTCAAATAACACTCCAGCAAAAGTGTCACAAAATTCAATTTGAAATGTCAAATTTGAAAATGAAACAGCATTAGCAGAAATGCATTTTCCATTTCACTATACAACTGCTAAATGTGACTCACAAATAAAATAAATAAGCAATTTTCCAAATGGCTTTTTAATTTTCTTCTTCATCACTGCTCATTCTGTGACTTAATGAAA
>SSNS01000488.1:60226-85226 GCA_006937985.1 Aphyosemion australe
TGAAATGGAAAATGCATTTCTGCTAATGCTGTTTCATTTTCAAATTTGACATTTCAAATTGAATTTTGTGACACTTTTGCTGGAGTGTTATTTGAAAATGAAATCTTAAATTCCATTTTCTTTATCTATTTCATTAAGTCACAGAATGAGCAGTGATGAAGAAGAAAATTAAAAAGCTGTTTGGAAAATTGCTTATTTATTTTATTTGTGAGTCACATTTAGCAGTTGTATAGTGAAATGGAAAATGCATTTCTGCTAATGCTGTTTCATTTTCAAATTTGACATTTCAAATTGAATTTTGTGACACTTTTGCTGGAGTGTTATTTGAAAATGAAATCTTAAATTCCATTTTCTTTATCTATTTCATTAAGTCACAGAATGAGCAGTGATGAAGAAGAAAATTAAAAAGCTGTTTGGAAAATTGCTTATTTATTTTATTTGTGAGTCACATTTAGCAGTTGTATAGTGAAAAGGAAAAAGCATTTCTGCTAATGCAGTTTCATCTTCTAATTTGACATTTCAAATTGAATTTTGTGACACTTTTGCTGGAGTGTTATTTGAAAATGAAATCTTAAATTCCATTTTCTTTATCTATTTCATTAAGTCACAGAATGAGCAGTGATGAAGAAGAAAATTAAAAAGCTGTTTGGAAAATTGCTTATTTATTTTATTTGTGAGTCACATTTAGCAGTTGTATAGTGAAATGGAAAATGCCTTTCTGCTAATGCTTAATAATTTTATTTTTTTTACACATATGCTTCCATATCCTCCATGCTGTCGCGATCACCGGTGATATCCAACGTTGTGCTCCAGTAAAATGTGTCTGTGTAAATTAGAGTCCGGCTGCGTTACGCATTTAACAACGCCTCGAATCAGTAAATAATAATGATTTGAGGATTTTTTTAAATAGAAACATTCGAGTATTTGTTTGAGTGCTAAATTTAACATTTTAAATGTTAGTTTGGTGCATTAAAAAAACTTTAAAATAAATAAATAAGTGACGCTTAGCCTGGCGGGGGGGCACGCAAAGCCTGGCGGCCCGCCAGGCTAAAATAGCGCTGGGGGACACCCTGGTCTTTTCTTGTTGAAAGCAGAGAAGAAAATAAAACCTGTATTCCAATTCATTGCATTTTTTTGTGTGGTAGAAGTATCGTTATCGGTAATCGGTATCAGCGAGTACTCAGATCCAAGTATCGGTATCGTATCGGTTTGGAAAAAACTGGTATCGGAGCATTCCTAGTTTTTAGACAAATGTGGGAGAAATACTTCATTATTTTTTAATCTTCACAAAATATTTATAGCTATACTATGTTAGAACGTTGTTCAGAGGCATGAAAGAATGTTGTAAGCCAACTTCTTTTGCAGATTTGCTATTGTAGCTTTAACACATAAAAAAAAATCCATATATGTTTTAATTTTCTGCTGTAGAACTGCTGTATCTGACTTTAGAGTTTTTATATAGAGACATTTATCATTGTTCTTATAAATATTTGTAGGTTGGTCTGTTATTGTTTTTAAAGCAATGGAAAAAAACAAACAAGTGAATTAAAACACGAGGGGTTTGTATATTTTTTGAAACACGTAGTTTAATAACTCATATGGGGAAAAGTTATTACTTTACTTTAAAGGTTATCTCACATTAGATTAAAACAAAGTATTTAGTCAAACCAACCAATGTGGAGCAGATAAATCAGATTAGAAGTTAAGGTCTGACAGTTTAACATTTCACCCACTTTACCTCACATTATTTATATTTAATAAACGTTGATAAATATTGTGATGTTACAATGAATGATCTTGTTTTCAAATGAACAGAAGTATCTATCATTTGGGTTAGATTTCAGTTTGAATGTTGGGGATTAGACATTCCTTTAGCAGTTGTGTGTTAGTGTGTGTGTGTGTGTGTGCGTGTGTGTGTGTGTGTGTGTGTGTGTGTGTGTGTGTGTGTGTGTGTGTGTGTGTGTTGTTGCATAAACGTTTCCCCCTGTCCCAGCATCAGCGGTATTTGGTCACAGGACAGCGTAAGAACACACTGTCATGCTGGCTGAAAACACTCCAGCCTAATTTAAATCACTTCAGTCCGTTTGAATCAAGCTCTGCTCTTTAGGTGCTGTTTTAGTGGTTAATGTACGTTTAGGCTTGTGAGGAACACTTTTAAGCTTTTTTTATAGTTTAGGCCACTTTGGATGCAAGTCTTTCTATTTGTATGTTTATGGGTAAATGACCAGGATGATCACGGGTATCAGGTGTGATTCTCGTCACTTATAAACCTGTGAAGGTCTATAAAACGAAGCCGTGTGTTTTTGTTTTAGATAACGTGTGTCTTGCCTCTGATCTGAACAAATTCAATGCAGAATTATAAACATTAGTAATTTACACATAAACCTTTTTCCTTCTTAGTGAACTGCTTCATGTTAATGCTTCTGGGCTCTGGAGAAGACCGTCCCTGAACTCTCCGTTCCAAGACGCTCCAGGTGACGCTTGTGACTCATCTGGCATTCCACTGTCGTTGCTGTTTGGAGCTTCTGACGGCTTCGTCCCCAGTGTCTCGTCTGACCCCTTCCTAAGTGCTGATCTTCATTACTGTCCTTCTAAAGGGACAAATTAGACTCTCTGTTCCCCCTTTTAGCTTCATAAGCTCCAGGATCATCTGTTTAATTGTTTTGTAGCACTCTGCATAGATTTGTTACAGCAAAACATCACAAGGTGATTCAGAGGTAAAAGAGACACTCTGACACTTCTGAATCATAAGAATGATTAACAAGTGTCTTTCGACATCACCGAGAAGTGGAGAGATAAACAGCTGTGTTGCCAACACAAACAGCTGAACTAAAGTGGATTGCTGAGTCATAGTTCAACATTATCTTTCTGTAAAGTTGGACAAAACAAGGAAGCTTTAACCTGAGCGATTTCCATCATGTTGGAACTTTGTGTGACGGCACTCTGGGACACGAGCTGCAGCTCGCACACGCCGCTCCTGTGATGTCAGAGTCAGCAACATGACTGAACTTGGGCGCTGAAAGAAAAACGTGAGAGGGACTTTCATTTGGACAGAAATCAGGGACACTCTGGAGGATTTTATTTTACTCGTGTCTACGCGTGGTGCAAGGATGCCCCGTAACGCTGCTCGCTGTTCCTGAGAAAGAGCTTGAAGAGGTGGAGAACAGGTCCGTAGGAAATGACAGAGTGTCTGACAGAATGCAAAGCGCTGGTGACGCCATCTACGCGCAATGGTCACCGCGTTTTCAGCTACACGCTGGAGAGTCACACTTCAGCCGCCTTCGCCATCATGAACGAGCTGCGCCTGGAGCGCCAGCTTTGTGATGTCACGCTGCGTGTGCGCTACAAAGACCTGGAGGCGGTGGACTTTGTGGCCCACAAAGTGGTGTTGGCCTCTTCGTCGCCCGTGTTCAGGGCCATGTTTACCAACGGCCTGAAGGAATGTGGCATGGAGGTTGTCCCCATCGTTGGAATTCACCCCAGGGTGAGTCGCTCACTGTGTTTGATGATTAAAAGTCAGAGTTTAGTATGGAACATTTTAAATAGTGATGAGTCGTTTTACTTCAGTCTAATTCAGAAGTATGTTTTCAACCTTTAGAGCCACTGGTCTGGTCAGCCTGAACCGTAGTCATAGATACCACAAGGCTTGGTTTGTGAATGTTCTGGTAAAAACATTTCATTTATCACAGCTGGTTGCTTCTAATGAACACAACCTCTGATGGGTTCACAGATGGTGTTGGACACCAGTTTGTAGTGCTGAGTGGTTGATCAGATATGGAACGATGGCTGTAGACCCTAACATGGTCCTCTTCAGGGCTAAATGGTAAAAAGTCTCTGGACTCTGTTCCTCTACCGGTGCAGGTTATGGACAGACTGATAGAGTTTGCCTACACTGCCAGCATCTCTGTGGGGGAGAAGTGTGTCATCCACGTGATGAACGGTGCGGTCATGTACCAAATCGACTGCGTGGTCAAGGCCTGCTGCGACTTCCTCGTCCAACAGCTTGACCCCAGCAACGCCATCGGCATTGCCAGCTTTGCTGAGCAGATCGGCTGCACTGAGCTCCACCAGAAGGCCAGAGAATACATCTATATGAACTTCAGCCAGGTACGGCCGGCAAACGCGTTTCTAATGCATTTTATTTGTATTTGTTTTATTTTAAATCTACCTATTGGAACAGAAAACATCAGATTGTTCTGTATAGAAGAGCGTTGCATGTCATTTGGAATGAATTTAAAGTTTTATTGTTACGTGTTGTTCTAAACGTAGCTGTTCAACGTGACACTATCATGTAAAAGTCAATGCTGCTGAAGGAATCATACGGGGGGGGGGGGGGGGGGGGGTTGTTAGTTAATGGTTCACTTTATCATCTGTGGTTTTCCTTTGGCTGATTTTTCTGTTTCAGACTTGTGTGACATGAAGCCCCAGCCATGACTGCTAGCATGTGCTGGCTTTCTTTATTGAAGCTCCTGTCCTAAAGGCTTCAGTTACACCTGACTGTCGAGGAATTTCAAGCTCTCTTCAGACGATCACAGTTAGTCATTAAAGTGGCGTGTGTGCCATGGACCCATCCACCCTTCCTGGGCGGTTTTGTTTCAGCTAAACTAGACAAACATGTTTTTTTTTATTGCATGACTATGAAGGTGTGAATGACTGCAGAGCCACAGCTGTATTGTAGGTGTTAGACGTGGTGTTATAAGGTGGTCTAAAAGTTAGAATTGATGAGGTGAGACGGTAAATGAAATCCATAGATGAGTTCAGTCATTTTAGCCGTGGGACAAATGTTTCCATGTCTCTGCTTCCAGGTAGCAACCCAGGAGGAGTTCTTCAACCTGTCCCACTGCCAGTTGGTCAACCTCATCAGCCGCGATGAGCTCAATGTGCGGTGCGAGTCCGAAGTCTTCCAGGCGTGTGTGGCCTGGGTGCGCTATGACCGGGAGAACCGGAGACCGTATGTCCAAGCTTTACTCCAGGCTGTCCGCTGCCATTCCCTCACCCCTAACTTCCTGCAGACCCAGCTCCAGTCCTTGGACTGGGACCCTCAGTGTAAAGACTACCTATCCCAAATCTTCCAGGACCTCACGCTCCACAAACCCACCAAAGCAATTCCTTGCAGGACGCCCATGGTGCCGCAGCTCATCTACACAGCGGGGGGGTATTTTCGTCAATCTCTCAGCTACTTGGAGGCTTACAATCCCTGTACGGGACTCTGGCTGAGGCTGGCTGACCTGCAGGTACCTCGCAGCGGTCTAGCATCCTGTGTGATCAGTGGGCTTTTCTACGCTGTCGGGGGCAGGAACAACGCGCCGGATGGGAACATGGACTCCAGTGCTCTGGACTGCTACAATCCTATGAACAACTGCTGGCGTCCGTGTGCACCGATGAGCGTTCCCAGGAACCGGATCGGGGTCGGCGTTATCGACGGCATGGTTTACGCTGTTGGGGGTTCCCACGGGTGCATTCATCACAACAGTGTAGAAAGGTGAGAGCAGCATGGCTACACCTCACAAACCACAGCTCACCTGGTTGTAGTTCTAACAGCAGGTACACCTGAGCCACAGGTAGGAGCTGATGTTAGCTGTCATTAGGTTGGACTCTGTGGTTCGCCTCGGCACAGACGCTGTTTATGATTGGTTCTGCTCTGTTTCCTGGGTTAGGTCACTGTGTAAGGGATCAGATCATGATCTGATCTTCATCTTTATTTTTCACAAGCTGCTACAAAAAATGTGAACTAAACCACGGGAGCGTATAATAGTTACACAGAATTTAATTAACCTTTTTATTTATTCTGAAAGAGCTGCTCAAGGCTAAACACCTGGTGTGTGTGTGCGTGTGTGCGTGCGTGCGCGCGTGCGCTTCTTTGTGTGTGTGAGATCTATTGTACTCACATGTACTTGTTACTAAGACATCTTGATTCTAGGTAGAAACTCTGACTTTAGTTCAGGAATGTCAAACATTAACCCGACAAACTCCAGTTTCTGTGAAAGAGGAACAAGCCCTGCGAGTCTGAGTCATCACTGAAGCCAAACATGTGACCCACCACAGCGGAACTGAGCAGTTAAACCGATCAGATGAATCTGTGCTGTACGTGTTGGACTCATTCATTTAGGCTGACGATGGTTCCTTCCTCCAACCGTAAACGGGACGGAGAAGCCCGGTAATAGTTCTGGTTGGCTGAGAATAAAAAGGGGAAACAGTTAAAAATACGTTCTAGACACTGTGTGTGTAGATGTGACAACTTGTCTGTATGAAAGTGAGAAATTTGACCAGATTTATTTTTGGATGTGTCTTTTGAAATGAGTTTTAGCTTTATACAAACAGTATCGTAGAAGATGAATCACATCTGAGAATGAATGAATAAATGATGATATGGAAGTGTTATTTACTATCTAAAGTTTGACAGAGGTTTATTTATCACATGAGCCTCTTTATTTACTGAAGTAGATGTTAAAACTAAACCTCATGTTCTAATCCTGATCCTGTTTCTGAGATGATCCGAGCGATACTTGTGTTGGTTGTTCACAGGTACGATCCAGAGAGGGACCAGTGGCAGCTGGTCGCCCCCATGTTGACGCGGCGTATCGGCGTGGGCGTCGCCGTGATCAACAGGCTGCTTTACGCCGTCGGGGGGTTTGATGGAGCCAACCGGCTCAACTCCTGTGAGTGCTACAACCCTGAGAGGGACGAGTGGAGGACCATGGCCCCCATGAACACCGTACGGTCTGGAGCTGGTAAGGAGAAAATGGAAAAACTGCTGAGTAACGATGAACTCCATGAACCGCCATCTTGAAAATTTACAGGACTGGTTCTGCAGGTTAATCCGTGAATCATCTGGTCTTTCCATCTTCAGTCAGCATTCAAAAGTCAACAGAATGGGGAAAATGGCTGATCATGATGTTTTTGAATTTGATACTAGAACACAAAAATACCACATTTTATTTTAATAATGAATCCACTGATGTTCCAGAAAAGGTAAAAGGATAAAAATACAAGCGTAGCTTATGACCCGAGGGTTTATTTATTTCACTCAGATTTATACAACATCAGATCTGTCAGAAACCCTGTTTAACTCTGTCCACTTTCAGTGTGGAGGTAAACTCGTCTTTAGCATCTAAAGATCTGCTTTGAATGATGTTTACAGTCCATTTTAGGATGCTTTTAATTTGAAATATATTTCAGATCCAACTAAAAGCTGGTGGTTGTCGTGGAGGCGGTCTGAAGTAATCATCGTCTCTCATGTGGTTTTAATACATGAAGAAATTCATTTGAAATATATTAGTAAAACATTCATCTTTAAATACCAAACCAGACTTGGTGAACTCTGTCTGAAAAGACGATGTTTCGGTGTGGCGCATAATCTGTAAATGATAGTGAAAGGGTTGTGAATATTTTTAGGAAATAAAGACTTTGATGAGCTTTAATTTGGAGGTTCTGGACGCTGTCTGTCATTTAGCACGCGAGGAACTCTTCATTCATCTGGAGCTGAAGGTAGTCGCACATCTCCTCTGTTTTTATGGGCTTTTGCTCTGAAAGTCAACAACGCACTAATTTCACTTGAATCATTTCAGACTGGGAGTTTCGTTCTCTACCCAAACTGAGTCATAATCTACTGTTAACTCTAATTTAACACCAACAAACGACCCAAAACTTTCTGTTTTATGCAGCAACAGAAGTAAAAATGACCAAAATAACCTCAGTTCAGCAACTAAAGTGATGAGTTTAGTGTAGTGAGTAACGATGTCAGACCTATCGCCAGTATAACATCAGGAAGATAACATTCTAAAGACCATTATAGATGATTGTTGTTGTTGTGTGTGTGTGTGTGTGTGTGTGTGTGTGTGTGTGTGGCCCACTGTTCATGTCTGTTAGTCTTTAAAGGTGTTGGTGAATCAAACCGACTCTTGCTGTGATTGTTTAAACGGTGTTTAAATGTGTTTGAGATTAAATCAGCCTTTGGTAACAGCTGAACTCTAAAAGTTAAACCAAAACATGCCTGCCAGGGGCGGCCCAGCTTCATTGGTTACGAGAACAACAGGTGGGGTTGTTGTGGAATTTCCTAGATGATGTAATATCTTGGTGTTCATCGTCTAGATGAAGCGCGTAAATAAATGAAGCCCTGTCTTGTCTCAGGAGTGTGTGCTCTTGGCAATCAAATCTTCGTCATGGGCGGCTACGACGGCACCAACCAGCTGAACACGGTGGAGCGCTACGACGTGGAGACCGATACGTGGAGCTTCGCTGCCTCCATGAGGCACAGGCGCAGTGCTCTGGGAGTCACGGCCTTACATGGACGCATTTATGTGCTGGGTAAGTAGTTTAGTGTTACTTATGCAGGTGGGTGAACAAGTTGACAAATGAGTGTAAAACTAGATTTTGTTCATGTTTGTATTTTTCAGAATTCCAATCAAAAATGTTTATGACACACTTCTCAGATTAAACACATCAGTCTAACGTCACACATCGACTCTGTAAAGCCCTTTAGTTGGGAGAGGATGACAACCTTCCATTTCCTTAGCCTCCACATTTAAAATGTTTGTTACCCGTGTTCCTGAGTTTAGCTTCCCCACTTCCTGTTGCTGCTTCTCTACACATGGTTTCCAGTCCTGTCTCTATCACAGCCGGTATTCTTGAGTGTTGCTCCAGATCGTTGTTGTAAATGAGAATGAGTTCTCAATGGACTCATCTGGATAAATAAAGGTTAAATAAAAAAGATCTGATCTGCCCGTCATATCTGACTTGCTCTGATGGCTGCTGGTGGAGCCCGGTGCACACATGGTCACCCTGCTGATGTTAGTCCAGGTTATCTGCTCTATAAGCTGTTGCTCCTGTATGGATCCAGTAGCTCAGCTGCCCCTCTGCTGCTCCAGACCTCACACTTTAAATTCAACTCTTTAACTGTTCATGAATGCAGATTGTTCCAAAGCATTCACATTTATATATATTTATATACATTTATATTTTCTAGCATGCACAGTAAGTGCAGCGACAGGCAGGTACACGGCTCCACAGCCATCAGGCTCACTCTTCTCTGTACAACACCTGTAGCTACCGTGGTAATTTCTCTGTTTATTAGGGTATCTTTCTCTGTCGGCTGGCTCCCTGGTTTTGTCTGAGTTGCCGTGGTGAACTGGGACTATTAGTGCCAAACTGGGACTTAATGGAGATAGGTGGTTTGCTTTGGATGCACCTGAAGGGAAAAGCCAAAAGAGAAAGTAGTTTGTTTTGGAGGTGAAGTATCATGCAGCTCTGTGTTTTCCAGCATATTAAATACCCAGTATGCATACACAGTATCTGTTACACTGCCTTCACTGTCTGGTTTAAAATACCACCAAACCAACGACATTTTCTTAGGCACGTTAGCGCTGCGTTAGCTTGCTAGCTAACAGCTGCATGTTATGGTGTCTGAATCCCTGCCTGCCTTAAATCGTTGATGTAGAGGAACTTGTTGAAATTAAAACAAAGCAATTGTTATTTTTTTTAGAAAATCTGTCTCAGGATGAATTTAAAAGTCATGTTTGTTGTTTAATCTGATCTTTTCCACCCGATTCGGATCCTTTGAATATCACGTGATCGTTCCCATTTCCGATCTCGTGACTGGATCGGAGCATCCCTAATCCGTACCTTTGTTATTAGCTTGTTCATTGAGTTTGTGTCAGAAGAGCAAACAGCTGTTCATGGTTCTCCCTCTTGACCCTACCTGTAGACCTCTGGGAGCTTAAAGTGAAGTGATAAACCCACCCAGGATCAGGTTCCAGCCTTGGTCGTGATTCCATGTTATTCTGTTTCACAAACCTGCTCCCAGTATGAATAACGATGTGAATGTAGACAGTTGAAGTGTTTAGGACGAGAACATCTGCTGAAAGGTCTTAACACGACAACCTTGTGCTTCCAGGAGGTTATGATGGCACCACGTTCCTGGACAGCGTGGAGTGTTACGACCCAGAGACGGACACCTGGTCAGAGGTCACACGCATAACGTCGGGCCGGAGCGGCGTGGGCGTGGCTGTTACCATGGAGCCGTGCCAAAAGGGTCTGTCGCAGCCCTCTGAGGATTGCCCGTTTTTGTCTGGCGGTCAGCCTCCCAGCTGGAGTATTAGCAACAGTCAGTGCCACGGCGGCGCCTTCGACAAAGACCAGTGATGTTTTCACACGTGAACTCTGTTCTGATTAAACACGGACAGAGGTGAGCTGAAACGCCACATCCTGCCTGACTGAGCTTAGAGGATAAAAATAAATACCAGTCCTGTTTTCTGCTCAGTGGTTCTTTAGAACAGTGAACGTAAATGTCAACAAATCAAGAAACGACCTCCAAACATTCTAGTCTTCCTGTTTCCTTTGGGATTAAATCTGAAACTTTTCCCCTTCGATCATCTCTCACCAGAAAAAGGGCTGTAATCCAAAACTAAAGGTCGTTTTATTTGGTTTAAATAAAAATCAGGGTCTCTATTGATCTGGTGAGACAGGAACAACCGAAGCAGGCCGTAGAGTTCAAAGTGCCATTAGTTCTGTCAGTATGTGTCATGGAGTTGTGTTGGAGAGGCACACCTGGGCGAGTCTCTGCTGTTCATCCAGTCATGAGACCAAAATCAGCCTCGCGTAAGAACCTTTTCTATGTTTTTCATTCAAATAAGTCCAGATTGATTCTGCCAGGTCTGCTTTCACAGAGCCTGTTTTCTCAAATTCTAGTGTTGGTACAGGACGACCAGAGCTTGAGAGGAGCCACGGCCGCTGGAGGGTTCAGAAAATGTGAAAGTTTAGGAAAAATGGATGCAGGCAGAATGTTTGCTTGTCTCAGGCTCCAATTCTGGTGTGATTGATGTGCAAAGCACAATTAAAATGAAGAATTAAGATTCTGTCTGTGATTAGAGGAAACAGAACCAACTGTAGCGTTTGAAAACCTGGATTCAAACTTCTCACTGAATGTGTTTTTTACAAATATATCAGATAAAATTAGTAAAAACAACAAAAACTCTGATCTCTGACAGGATCCGGGCGTCCCACGCTCAGTGGGATAAGAAACAAACGTGACCATGTCTGTTCTCTGGTGTTTGTAATGTTGTATACTAATGATGAGAATCTGCTTAAATACACATATTTGTAACAGCAATTTAAGCTACGGACATTTTCCAGATGTTTTGTACATTGATAATCTAAGACGTCTTGTACAGAGTTTCAGAGTTCTTTATTTATTTGTTCAGAGCTTGTTTTGATTTTTGTTGCTTTAAACTGACATCAGCTTTGTATTAAATTTGGACTCATTGTAGTATTTTGAATAACTAGCATGCTTGTAACTAAGTGGGAATGCCTAATCATGCATTTTGTTATTTGTTTAAAAAAAACATTCACCCTGAAAGTTTCCTGCTGTCCAATCAGTAGCTGCCGTGGAAATGAGAAGATTTGTCCGCTTTGTACATTTTTTCCAGCAAACATCTGCATAAACATGTTTCTTGTTATGCTGTACTCATTTCCTGTTTCTTTACACACACACACATTTTATTGAGTGAGTGTGTTGTGAGATGTGCAGTTAGATCAGTAACGGTTTATTAAATATTTATTGCCGTTAGCTTATTTTTGAAAATGTTTAAACAAACCTCAGGAACTCAGGATCAGTAGCGTTCGTGCAGTTAAAAACAAATACTAACAAACCTCAGTGAACAGAAGCAATGTTGTAAAGAAAAATGAGATGATTTATTACCTTATCTAAATATTATATTATCTTATCTAGAAGCACTAAAGGAAATGATAGCTGTAGTTTCTTTTTTTAAAGACTGAAGAATGCTAAATGTGGCCCTGATGGACCCATGGTCACGTTGGTTAAAGCATGCAGAATAGGATGTAGATGAAAAGTTCTAGTGAGATATTCAAGTAGATGAAAGGTCTGGAATGGATTCTAACATCTAACCTAATACTTGTTCTTTTTGAATATGATCGCTCACTCTGAGTTTAACATGCAGCCTAAATGTGAAAATAGTTCTCTACCCCTATTTCCTGCATTAGCTTTTGATGGGAAATAGATGGGGAAACGCTCGGATTAGAAAATCCAGTCAGATCTACCTCGTACTGAAAATTAACATTCATGGACTCGCCCATCTTGACTCATGATGGGGAAGGATGTTGGTTTAGCCTCCAGGAAACAGCAGAGCACGTCTCAGCTAGTAGAAGCTAACTGTTAGCATTAGCAGCTCCACCACACAGCAGAACTCCTCCAGGCTTGAGTTATTAGTGGAGATAAAACATCAACGTTGCAGAGCAAACAGAGTCAGTGGTAGAGTCATGTTGCTGTTAGCCAATCAGAGGAGAGATGTCTGAATATCAGGAAATAATGAATAAGACTCCAAATGCTGCCATTTTCTGCTCTCCTCCGACTAAGTTCAACATCCTGAATCAGGAGCACCAGAGCTTTTTTTCCACAGAGAATTACTCACACGGCATTCATTTATACCAGAGACCACTGCAGATGTTTTGAAAGAACGAGTGTATGCCCTAGGAGATAAAAATACTTTAAAGTGGCTGTTCGGAGTTTTCCCCTTTCAGGAATTACGTATGATTTTTCAGAAATCTGTAAAAGTGATTGTCTTATCATGTAGTGTGATATAATGTAAGCAATACGTCTTTTTTTTTTTTGCTAAGCCCGCCCCGGGAGCTCCGTGCAATATGAAACGGAGCACTGGTCAGAACTAACCAATAGCGTTAGACTACCGCTTACGTACTCCAGAGTTAAGGAAGTACATCGGCTGAACTTTTAACGGACAAGTCTTTAGAATATAAATATATTAAAACACAACATAATACTTGCAAAAAACGTGTTTTAGCTCTGTTTGTCGGCTACAGAAACACATTCATAAACAAGAAACGTGCAGTCGCCATCTTAAAAAACCGAATCAAACAACTCTTGGTGTGATATGCTTGTCAGCCACTAGATAGTGCCATCAGATAAAAGAAATACTCCGGACAGCCGCTTTAACGGGTTGCCACTGCCCACTGAGAGCAACATTGCACTATTATAGATTAAGTACATCTGAATGAAAAGTCCTTCACAGTCACCAAATTCTGATGTTCAGTATTGTGTCTGAGGTTTAACACAACCTTAACCTGAAAAGCAGAGTGCTTTTGGAACCCCCTAAAAGCTCCAAAATCACTTTCTCATGATGGTCTGAGCCTGGTACGAGCTGGCGTTGTGTCCCACTAGTGATCACTGAAGATGAGACTAATGACTGCTTACAGGAGATGGCTGGACCTTGCTTTAAGTGATTAAATGGTTAATAAGTGGAACGTGACTGAGTCAGTCCTGTCCTCTCCAGCTTCTTTTCATATGGTGAAGACCCAAAGAGCCTGAAGAGATCCAGGAAAAGAACACCCTACAGAAGAAATGCAATGTTTAGTGTCACTGATTCAAAACTGAAGGAAGGTTTTATTTTCCACTTTCATTCTAGCCCTTAAAAAGTGTTTAATACATTAAAAAGAGAATTCACAAGTCCTTCCTCCAAATTAACCTTCAGATTAAAGCAAAAGGGTTTTGGTTCAGAGAATACAGCTGCAGCTTTAAAATGTTTGTAAACACCTGTTAGTTTCCAAACACACACACACACACACACACACACACACATCTACATGTTTAGTGTTGTCTTAATTGTGATGCACACGTAAGTTAGTCACCAGAGGAGGCTGCGGCTCCTTCGTACTAATACCTCTAATCAGATTATTTCACACCAGTCCCACTAGTTTAAATCCACTCTGCAGGATGGTGGTCCCTGAAGCATGTAGGATGTGCGCTGACGTGTTTTCTTTATAAACACTGTGACAACAAACAAGCAAAATGCATCATGTCTTTCTGCTTTTTACATTTATTTACATGCAGGCATGTAATTAAATTGCCTTTTCTTAATCTTACATACAAACATGAAAAGTCATGATTGTCTCAGTTGATGTTTGCAGCTTTGAGTTTTCTGAAGTAGAAAAGTATCAAAAACTCTAGTTTTTTAGTTGAAGTAGCGCCTGCTTGCTGAATTTACTTCATATTACTGCAGTATCGTGCAGCAGACAGCAGATGGCAGCAGCTGTCAAAACAAACCACTGAGTTGGAATCTGACAAGGACTAGATACAACACAAGTGTTAGGGGTTGTGGAGCATGCACAGTAGAACTATTTCATACTTGATCATCAAACAAACATCTGCCAAACGTTTTCTGGTGTTCATTTCTATGTAAACGTGTGATTTTGTGTGTTTCAAACAAACTTTTAGTCACCAAAACCACAGGATTATTTTTTCCCTCCAAAGTTTCATGTTCCATCGAGTAAAGTGGCATAGTTTGTGTGACAGATGCAAGATGTCAGACTTTGTCTCTCCCTGTATTGTATTGCAGAGTGACAGAGTGACACCCTTTGGTGCAGAAATCTGCAGCTTTGCAGGATGCAGTGACAGCTCCAACTGTTGAGTTCCTAAACTCCCCTTTGAGGCATAATAGACCTGTCACCCGCATTATCCTCCACCCCCCACTGATGCTTTTGTCTAGACAGTATATCAGGAAATATCCTTCTTATATATATATATATATATATATATATATATATATTTTTTTTTTTTTTTTTTTACACACTACAGGCTGATCCACCTTTGATGTAATGTCCTTGAAACAAGTCAGAAAGAGGCTCAGTAGTGTGTGTGGCCTCCACGTGTCTATGACCTCCCTACAACACCTGGGCATGCTCCTGATGAGGTGGTGGATGGTCTCCTGAGGGATCTCCTCCCAGACCTGAACTAAAGCATCCACCAACTCCTGGACAGTCTGTGGTGCAACGTGGCGTTGGTGGATGGAGCGAGACATGATGTCCCAGATGTGCTCAACTGGATTCAGGTCTGGGGAACGGGCGGGCCGGTCCATAGCATCAATGCCTTCATCTTGCAGGAACTGCTGACACATTCTAGCCACATGAGGTCTAGCATTGTCTTGCATTAGGAGGAACCCAGGGCCAACCGCACCAGCATATGGTCTCACAAGGGGTCTGAGGATCTCATCTCTGTAACTAATGGCAGTCAGGCTACCTCTGGTGAGCACATGGAGGGCTGTGCGGCCCCCCAAAGAAATGCCACCCCACATCATTACTGACCCACTGCCAAACCGGTCATGCTGGAGGATGTTGCAGGCAGCAGAACGATCTTCACAGTGTCTCCAGACTCTGTCACGTCTGTCATGTGCTCAGTGTGAACCTGCTTTGATCTGAAGAGCACAGGGCGCCAGTGGCCAATTTACCAATCTTGGGGTTATCTGGCAAATGCCAAACGTCCTGCACAGTGTTGGGCTGTAAGCACAACCCTCACCTGTGGACTTTGGGCCCTCATACCACCCTCATGGAGTCTGTTTCTGACCGTTTGAGCAGACACATGCACATTTGTGGCTCGCTGGAGGTCATTTTGCAGGGCTCTGGCAGTGCTCCTCCTGTTCCTTATGACAGAGGTAGCGGTCCTGCTGCTGGGTTGTTGCCCTCATAGACATGTATATAAACACTAGATGGCGAAAGCGGGAGTCGAGGGCGTAGCTAAACATCTTACTTCAGACAGCAGACGCTTCGCTCTCAATGGTAGCAGATGGAAGGTGAGTGAACAGCTTAAACAAAAACACTCTTAACTTGATTAAATATGAACGGATTTACAAGCTGTTTGCCTTATTACAAACCTTATACCACATAGGCTTGAGACAACATACTTGCACATGTTGAAATTAAAAAGCCAAATCCATCATATTTCACAGCCACATCTTTTGTTAGAGTTATTTAAATAGTACATGCACCATTGGCACCAATGTTACGAAAGGGGGCAGCTGAGCTGTCTGAAGTAAGATGGCCGCTACGTTGCTACGTCGCACTCCATTGGCGAACAGCGTGGGTGAGCCATCTAGTGTTTATATAGTTGTCTATGGTGTCCCTTCCTACGGCCTCCTCCACGTCTCCTGATGCACTGGCCTGTCTCCAGGTAGCGCCTCCATGCTCTGGACACTACGCTGACAGACACAGCAAACCTTCTTGCCACAGCTCTCATTGATGTGCCATCCTGGATGAGCTGCACTACCTGAGCCACTTGTGTGGGTTGTAGACTCCGTCTCATGCTACCACTAGAGTGAAAGCACCACCAGCATTCAACAGTGACCAAAACATCAGCCAGAAAGCAGAGGAACTGAGAAGTGGTTTGTGGTCACCAGCTGCAAAACCTCTCCCTTATTGGGGATGTCCTGCTAATTGCCTATAATTTCCACCTGTTTTCTATTCCATTTGCACAACAGCAGGTGAAACTGATTGTTGATAAGTGTTGCTTCCTAAGTGGACAGTTTGATTTCACAGAAGTGTGATTGACTTGGAGTCACATTGTGTTGTTTGAGTGTTGCCTTTATTTTGAGCAGTGTATATATATATATATATATATATATATATATATTCTTCTGGCATACATAAAGAGTGTCCAATGTAATAATTTGAACGCATCAGTGACTGGCAGATCAACATTTGACCTCTGACCCCAAATTTGCACTTGACTTCCCTCTGAATATGTACTGTTTTGTATTAAAACTGGGGGAAAAAATGGCAGGTTCTGTTCGTTTTCAAACATTTGACTCTAAAGGAAACATCTTCTCACTCTTAGCAGTCAGACAACTTTGTGGACTTTTAAGTAATTTTAATTTAAAAATTTTAAAAGATAAAATTGTTAAAAATTCTAAATTTCTGACATTAGCTAAGCTCAGCTCATTCTAAATATGTACAAATAAATGACTACAAGTCAAGTGGGGTTCCACAAGGGTCTGTTGTTGGCCCAGAGTTATTTGTTTCATACATCAGTGACCTGTAATGGAAGCAAAAAGCATCAGATTGTTGGAAAAGGCAAGAAACATCTTGAGTCAAATAAAGTTTTGTTCACTTATACAGAAAACTTACTGTGTTGAAGTGTGGAGTAACTTCCTCAAAACCACCATATCTTTATCATGTACAACACATAAGGAAGCCATGATGGTGGTTAATAATGTTGGATACCATAAACACACCAATAGCTTGTTCTTAAAATAACAAACACTATATTTTAAAGACACAACATAATTTAGAACTGCACTATTCATGTACAGAGCACATAAAAATGCTACCTGGTTATACTCAAAGACTTTTCACAGAAACAAAAAGGTGATGTAATTTGGGAATTAGATATGAAACATCATTATGCTGGAGCCACACTTAAAAGTATGTGCATTTCAATCTGTGGAGTCATTGTGTGGAACAACAGTGAAGAAAGAATCAAAGTTCAAAAACAGTTCTGTTCTCAAGAAAGACAGATTTTCCCCAGATACGGAGGAGAGGCTGAATGAGACAGAACTGAAACTGGGACTCAGAAGACTTTAAGGCTAAAACTGAACCAAATATGGCACAAAATGACAGGTTTTCATCATCTTCTCCCACTTATCTGGCTGGATACAGTCAGACTCATGTCTACACATTCCATTGGCTCTGGAACCCAAACCCCCCTTCCTCACTAAAGGGAACGGTCCAAACCGTTACATGCACTTGTGAGTCCTACAGTAAGTTATTGTCCCCGTACTATTTAGAGACCCTGTGATTGGTGTTGTATGGCTCCCCAACGGTCTCTGTGATCCTCTGGGGGACTTCAAAGCTCACAGTGGGACCTGGAGGGCATGATTGGGAGGAACAGCTAGCCTGATCTGAACAAAATTCCTGTTTTGTTATTGGACTTCTGTGCAAACTGCAGTTTAGCCACAATGAAGACCACATTTGAACAAAAGGATGCAAGGGCACACGTTGACCCAGCCTAGGTCACAGGTCAGCAAATAACTTTGCAGAAGTGAGATCTGACAATGTGGCTGCATGCCATGTAAACACAGATATAGAACGGTCAACTGATCACCACCTGGTGGAGAGTTGAATCAGATGGTAGGGGAAGGGGGTCTGCTGGGAAGGCTTGGTGTAAAATATTGTCAAGATGGTCTTAAACTCCTTCCAGCAGAGCTTTCACCCATCCCAAGAATCCTGAGTCCAAGAGACTTTGAATCTGACTGTCCTGGATCTGTGGCACATCTCTGAAGTCAGCAACCCGATGGTGAGTTCTACAGAATTCCAGAAATTTTGCAAAAACCTAAATCTTCCAGCAACAAGGCTGCTACAATCCCAGTAACACTCATAGTCTAACAGACATTAAATCCATATATTTAAAATGAGAAATGAAGCTACTTCATTTTTTAGACTGTTTTACATAAATTCACAAGAAGAGCTTAACAGAGATCAAAGTGAAATCATTAATTCAACTTAATCCTGACAAGAGGGAAAGGCAAAGATTGGGATTAAGGAAGAAATCAAGAAAAACATAAGCTATACAAAACATGAAAACACAATAAATGTAAATGATAGAGATAAAAACCAGAATGTAACAAATGAGTCTGTTGAGCTCTAATTCTAAAGCGTTTTATCAGACTTCTGCAGAAACAGCAGAGACAACGTCCTCTGAATCAGTTCTAGTTGAGAACATCAAATCAGCTTCTGAAACAGTTCACATATTTTCTCAGCAGCAAAGATGAAACACAATCATCTTTTCTAACAGTAACAGTGTCTGTTACATTTTTAAAGACAGCCGTTTTCATTTCAATCACCATAACCCATCAATCTTCCTTCTACATGTTTGACTCTTAATTTGTGTGACCATAACAACCCGCATATGAAATTGTCACTTATTTCTCTGGATTTAAAGAAAAACAGCATGTCAAACCCTGGGACTGGGAGATCGGGGTTCAAATCCCAGTCTGGTCATACCAAAGACTTTGAAAAAATGGGACCCAATGCCTCCCTTCTTGACACTCAGCACTAAGGGGTTGGATTGGGGGGTTAAACCACCAAATATTTCCCGAGCGCGGCCACAGCTGCAGCTCGCCTCTCCCCATGGGGATTGGTCAAATGTGGAGATGTAATTTCACCAGTGTGTGATGACGACTAATGGGACTTTAAGTTAATACTTTTGTTACAGTAAAATCTGTGATTCAGGGTTAAAAGTTCACTGTTGTATTAGATCTCATCATGTTTATGCTTGAAGGTCTACATTTCATGGTTTAGGTTTATTTTAATTAATATACATATTATAACATTTCATTGGAAAAAATTGTGTATTTATGTTGTTGCCTTTGTTACAACCCAGGCTGTCTAGGGGGCCTGGGCAGCAATGAGGACACGTGTTCTGGGGTTTAAAATTAATATAAATTTTTTTTTACATAAAATGGTAAATAAATACAAAACACAAGTTAACAAAGGGACAAATTGGCAGCAACTCAAAACATGTAACAACTACAACGACAAAGGTCTCTAATTAACCAAATTAAAACAAACTATTCGAAAAGACCATCACAGAACTTTCTATAAAGGAGCGATGTCTTTAGTAACTGAAAACGAGTGTAAAGTTTCCTGTACGCCAAAATGCGAAGTGGTTAAAACAGAGCGTTTTACAAAGCACCCAGAATTCACAAAATTGTTACAAGCACTAAATTTTAAGAAAACAAATGCTGTCGAGGAGACAACAGAACAGAGCGAACCTCTCTGGTCTGCTGCTCTCTGAATCGAAGGGCTGGCTGGCTTTTAAGCAGTGGCAATGCTGATTGTCATCTGGGACAGCTGGCAGAGTCCAAATTGGAGGTAATCATTGAGAGTAGGGATGCAACGGTCCACTTTTCCCATGGTCCGGTCCGTACCTCGGTTTTTGGGTCACGGTTTCGGTCCACTTTGAATTGTAGAAAAGCTTAAGAAAATCTGAAATTTCCAAACTTTATTTTATTCACGCAATAATGTAACTTTTCAGGTGTATTACTTTTAGTCCAGTGTATAATAATATGTTCAGAGATCAACAGAAATGTCACTTTTAAAATGCCTTTTCAATGTGGTGTCAGTGAGAGGCTAGGGCGACCGAACCGGGACCGGGAGGGATGCGTAATTTGGAATTGTAGGATGTTCAAGGAAGGTCCCGACTCGGAAGCGTGTTGTGTGAGGGGTTGTGGTTGTAGCGTCAAATAAAGTGAGCCTCTGAGTTCACCGTTTTCTCTCCTTGTCTTTATATTCAACTGCAAACCAGAAATGTTCCCACACGGAAGGTTTGTTTGAAGACGGCGCATCGCATGTCGCCGTGGCCAAGTTTCTCTCTGTAGCGCTTGTTTTGCTCAAACTTTCAGCTCAGTGGGGCGGGTCAAACCTGTGACTGTATATTTACTCGCGAGTAGGGAGGGGGTCTGCTGTGAGCAGCTTCAGAGGAGACTAGAGCGGGCGCACGGAATGAAATTCATCTGCCTGGACAGACAAACGCACCCTAGTGCCGTGCATGAAATAAAAGGACCAGCAAGAAAATAATGGCAAAACCGAAGTCCCGCGGTACACGAGGGTAGATTGTCCCGTGCAGGGAGGACAGAACGGTCCGGGATTCTACTGCGTACCGTTTCATCCCTAATTGAGAGTGGAGCCAGGTGCTGCATCTCCTCTCCTCTCACTCGAACACAGGGGAAACAAGAGGAGAAATTTAAAACACAAAAACCAAAACGACCTAGGGCCGTAACACTTACCCTCTAAAAAAATTAAAGTCCTAGACTTTAATTAAAAATCCCCACCCCCTTATTCCTAAAACCAAAACTGTCCCAAACAAATACAAACTGCTCATTCTGAAATCCCAGGTGGGACGGTGTGAAGCGGGGGAGGTGACAATCAGCGTTGGATGTGGACCAGGCCGGTTCCAGAAGTCCTGCATCGTCGATCCAAAACACAAGAGTCCAGTCCCAAAATCATAGAGATGCTCACAACAGGACAGCAATCACTGTCTGGATGCACCGTCCTCTTTATGTAGGAAGCCATATCCTAACTCAAAAGGTCCCAAAAGCACAAAGACAAAGTCCACAGCTTGGGAAAGGGTTCTTGATTCTGACCTCCTCCCTTTAGCGGTGTGAAGCAGGCTTTCACAGCAGTTGTATCCCTTCCGTGGAAATGACAGGAGGAGGGACCATCGAAGCGACACCGCGTAGCTGCTGGGCTGACATCTCCTGATGGTGTCGATCGCAAAGTGGGGTCCACTCCCCCGCAGATGATTAGTCCAGGAGAGTCTTTATCCAATCCCCAGCAGATGTCACCTCCCCCACTCCACACCCACAAGCACCAATAAGAGGTCAGAATGAGACAGCTGCGAACAAAAAGAAAACACAATGTTAAAAGTAACAAAATTACACCAAACTAAACATGCATCCCTATGGCTATGGGATCAAAATATCACGGACGAGCCCCCATTTATACCTGTTACTACCTGTCTAGGTGGGCTGCAACTGGCATATGATAAATGTTTGAAATCACCCTCTCACCAGCCACCAAAACAATCACAAGCTCTAAGGAAGCACTCAAAGGATTTATTTACAATTACTATATACACTATTTACAGAATTATCCAGTGGAAACAACTAAAGCCAAGATTATGGGTGATAATCAAACTCAGGGTGAGCCAACGCCTAAAATAATAAACAAAACGTCCCTATCTGAGGTAATAATCTAACCCTCAAAAATGAAAGGAAAACAATGACATCAGTTTACCTCCTTTTCTTCACCAGTCCATCTTCTGACAAGAGGTACGGAGGAGATGCACACATCAAGACAGGTAAGACAGGGTTACTAATGTCTGCTACGTCATCCCTAGTTACATACAACTTAAGCATGTTTATATGACATATATGTCTTTTCTTATGGCGATCAGGGGTCTTAATCACGTAACTAGTGTTGTTTATCTTACTGTCAACTTCATAAGGATTGGAAAACTTGGCAGTCAGACTGGATCCACTCACAGGAAGAAACACCAACACTTTATCACTGGCTGCAAAACAGCATGGGACAGCCTTTTGGTCGTAGTAGTGCTTCATCTCAAGGCTGGTTTATACTCTGTGAGCTCCGCAATGGAGAGATGCACACGGAGCGTTGGAAATGTTTTCACATTCGAACTTCTGTTCAGGCAGCGGAGTGTTGCAAAGCAATTCCCCGCCAGGACAACAGAGGGTGTAGCGCTATTCTGTGATATCCTGCCACCATGACACTCATGTATCCGGTTCACGATAGTGTATTTACTCATGTGTTTACATTGTTTTAATGTATTTCAGAGACTTTTTAACACGGACTAATGTGTCCTTCATTCTCCTCCACCTCTTCATCCAGTCGCCACCTCTAAACCCACGTTTCCCGTTGTTTCCATCCACGTTTGCTCCGTATTTTGTACTCCTTCAGTCACGGGTGAATAAACGTTCATATTTTCGGACTTTTCCGCGATGCGTTCTTCAATCTATTATGGGTCTTCCGCTAAATATTTTTTTACTTATTAACGGAGCAACGGCAGTGCTGGTGACGAAGTTACAGAAAGCGTCATCCTGACCAATCACAAGCTTGCGGTCTCCGTCACTTTCGATGGATGTTTAAAATTTGGGGCATGTCTCCGTCACCCTCCGCGAGCCAGTCGGAGAGCCCTTGCGCCGACGCAAAATGGCGATGCTTGCGTCCGTTTCACGCAGACGGACCGAGTATAAACCAGCCATTACACTGGGTTAGACTGAGTGCTTCCTTAGAGCTTGTGGTTGTTTTGGTGGCTGGTGAGAGGGTGATTACACACATTTATCATATGCCAGTTGCAGCCCACCTAGACGGGTCGTAACACCTTGAAGGGACACTTCGCATTTTTAGCTTGCTTTTAGCACCTCCTAGTGTCCGTTTAAATTCACTGTTGTAAAAACGAACTGCTGTATTTTCCTCCTCGCTGTGCATTTGTCTTTTTAACACCTTCTAACACCATCTAACTGCTGAAATGTCTCCTCAGCCTTCATTAGTGTCTACAGGAGTGGTGCATCACTAAATCAAACAAATCAGCTGTGTTCATGATCTAAAACATAAAGGAAACGTGCTGGAAGCAGACTGCAGCGCCAGCACGTCGGGTGTTTTTACACATGACTTATTTGACGCTATCAGGGGCCTAGGTAGCGTGTGGATAATTGATACTCAGCCCCAACATTTTGGCTGCAGCAACGACAATGTGAGTTTTATTTTAACCAGATCGGTGAAACAAGGAGACTAAACGGTGATTTTTACTGAAAGAGAAGATTTTTACATATTTTACAGTGAAAACTCTGCTAACAGCACGCTTTGTGTCCTTGTTACATTTATTTGCATTTCATGTTTTTGAAACAAGCAGACCTTCTTCAACAGAGGAGCTGTGAGTGAGCTCAGGCGTGTGGATCTGTGCTGGGGGAGTGTTGTCCCTCTCTCCACCCCTCTGTCTCTCTGTGTTTCTCTCCAGACCCTGTTCTCATTCCATCAGGTCCTCCCCTCACTCACACCACAGCCTCCGAACGCCTCATCTCCTCCTCCAGAGCCAGGGGAGAAGTGACGGGAGAGTAACATCAGCATCTGACAAACCTCTGCCTCGCAGAGGGAGAGGAGGAAGAGAGGTGGGAGGAGAAGAAAGAGGGAGAGAAATAAGTTAGTTGAAGAGAGGAGCAGTGAGGGAGAGTTGGGAGTCAGAACTGGGAGACCAGGAGCTCCTTTTCCTCATTTCTTTACTCAGCTGTGAGCGCTGCCTGACTCCTCTCTGCTCCCCGTTTCCTTCCCCACCTCCTCCTCTTCTTCTCTGCTCCTCTTCTCATTCCGACTCTCCTCCCAGCTCCGCCGTGGGGTCTCAGCTCTCCCTCTCCCTCCCCCCTTCCCTGTCTCCCTACCTCCCCCGGGCACTGCTGGGAGCCTCCGGGCTGCTGCGCCGCAGGAGGATGTCTCGCAGGGAGTCTCCACCGCCGCCTCCGCCACCTCCACCTCCTCAGCTGCTGGGAGGGCAGAGGGGGGAGTGCGAGGACCGTCCGGAGCGCGCTGAGCCGCTGTCCGAGGCTGAGAGGGAGATCATCCAGGACACATGGGGACACGTCTACCAGAACTGTGAGGAAGTAGGAGTTTCTGTGCTGATCCGGTGAGAAAATCCCACATTTCTCTCTGTAGTAAACATGAGTCAGTCTGTTTACACACGCCTGAGTTTGGCTGCAGCACCACTAGTTACAGCAGGAATCTGACGTGTTTCTCTGTTATGATGCGTTTTAGTTCCAGCTCAAACACCTGCTGGGGTTTTCACAGCAGATGAGAGAAAAAAGGAAATAACTGTGTGTTGGTGGAAGCTTAATACAAACAAACAGGAAAGGAAGTTAATAGAGAGGCTCCAACACACACTGTTCATCAGGTGGGGGTGATGTCAGTGGCCAGTCCTAGTGAGGCAAATGTGGAATAAAAAAATCCATGATGGTAGAATAATAACCCCCCCCCCCCCCCCATTATTCCATGATGGCTGTTGGTTTGGGGGCCCAGCTGACCCCCCCCCCCCCTCACACCAGGAGACCATATTTAGGAAAAATTAACTAAAAGATGTTGGGAGATTGATTTTCCTACATCAAAGGTACAATTTATTGTTGATCTGTGCACCTTCACATCCCTCCAGAAGCCTGTTGTCACTAGCTTGGGGGTGAGACTTGACTCTGCTCTAAAATTAGACTCCCATGTCAGCTCAGTGGTTCGGTCTTGTTTTTTTCAAACTCAAGCCTATTCTTTCTAGAACTCACTTGGAGCGTGTACTCCATGCGTTTGTGATCTCTAGGCTTGACTATTGTAACTCCATATGTTGGGTTGGGGCAGACTGTTGTGCATCGCCTGCAGTTAGTTCAGAACAGTGCAGCTAGGTTTTTGACTGGAACTAGGAAAAGGGACCACATTTCCCCCGTGCTTGCCTCCCTTCACTGGTTACCAGTTTCCTACCAGGCACAGTTCAAAATTTTGCTTTTTGTCTTTAATTTTTTCCAAGGATGTGCCCCCCCTTACTTAGCGGAGCTCTTAATAAAGCATGTTCCCTCAAGGTCATTGCGGTCGGCTGACCAGAACTTGCTTATCGTCCCTCGCACCCGGTTTAAGAATCGTGGTGATTGGGCCTTTC